>JAZDUA010000220.1:1817500-2315000 GCA_038098605.1 Gryllus longicercus
TTGCCAGTCAACGATGATATAGCGGTGGAAAATCCACAGCAGAACAACTTGCAGGCATTTAGGTTAATGTTAAGTATGTTGTTCGATCAAACTATTCAAAAGACTAATATTAACTTGAATTTAATATCCCTGAAAATGATGGTCGTTTTGAAGATTTATCTCTTCTCAATGAAACATCCATTAGTGGTGAAAATTCATCTGGCTATGAATCACATGATAAGGACTTTATATGTCTTGTTCCATTTTTCTGCCTGATTTAAAAAATATATCATGAAATATCCTATATTTGCACAGATATTTTATCATCTATAGAAAAAGAAAAAAGGAAACTGTGACAAAGTCGTTCTAATCAATGAACACTCACAAATAAATAGATTCTACACAAACATTAGATGTTTTAAGGATAAGTATCAATATTAATGAAATATGCAAAATATACTCCTATAATTACAAGAATATGCACCAACAGAGAAAATCAGCCAAATAGGCACTAACATATTAATCTAAATAGTATCTAATTCTAACCAAGTGTCACTTAGTGATATCCTTAAGCAATGGACAAAAATATGCAAAATCGTAGAAATATGCGCCCTAGTAATGACATAGTAAAATGAAAGATTTGACAGGAAAAGGAGCCTTATGAACACTTTAAAATTTGGTTAGTAAAAGCCATGTTAATTTATTAGTGTCTGGAAGTGTGTGGTGTATCTACAAAACTATCTTACAAAACAATTAAATGTTGCATCACTAAAACCTCAATTAGCTTATAGCAATTTAGTTCTTATACTATTTAATTGAGTATGAAGTAATGAACAGTAATCTACATTGCTCACATTAATTGCATTATCGTTAATTTTATAAACATTGTGTTCTACTAACAACCCAATCAACATATTAAGTAAAATTTGAAAACAATTTCAATTTCCTACCATGATGCAAGAAACAAAGTTTTGTAGTGTGATTGAAAGAGGAGCTTTTATTTGTCACATTGTGTTAAATACAGATAAATTGTGTATAATTTGACATGTAAAAGTGCGTAATTTGAAATAGATACATAGGAAGATAAAAACATAAAAAATATAGTACTTACTTTGATTAAGAACTGATGGTCGACAGACCATCTTGCCTGACCAGCAGCAAGGTCTATTCTTGCGTTCTTATACCACAAAGTCTCTTGGTTTAGAACTCTTGATTCAAGTCTCAGGGGACATACACCGACATTTAAACCCCATGCATTTAGCAGTCTTTTTGACATGTCATTGCCTGCAAGAAAAGTATTTTCATCAGTACTCAATAATCTAGGCTGGTGCAAAATTGCAATTTCTTCTGAGAGATATGCCCTGAAGATGGAAACGTGTCCTGTTGTCTGACCAGATTTTTCTTTGTTTTTGACAAATGTCCTCAGCTTTTATACTCTGTTGTATACCCACACAGTCCTACAAAAACTGTGTTTTGGGACTACTTGTGTAACAGAATACACAGAACTATGACTAAACTATAAGCTACACAAGAGAGCAATAGCGGAAATTCTTTTGTTAAGCAAATATTGTTATTTTTGTTATATGTTTTTTCAATCTGACACATATACGAGCCCCCCCCTTTAAAAAAAGAGATGCCTTCTGGCAAGTATGGCTCAATCACACCTCTTGTACACAGTGCCAGTTTGGGCCAAAGCTCTGGAAACAAACAAACATCGACCTACTCGGTAGAGGAAATATAGGACTTCTAAAGAAAAGACACTGTAAGAAGAATGCAAGAGCAAGACTACTCAACTGATGGTAAAAGAGATGGGACAATGTCGTTAACAAAAGATGGACACCACCTCAACATCATCGTAAACTCATGGAAGAACAGAAAGCATGGCAAAGTGCAATTTTAGTATATGACCCAAGCTCTAACAGGACACAGAAACTTTAACCACTACCTAAAGAGATTTGATGAAAAATGTGCCCACTGATAGCATCACAGACGGTGTGTGTCACACAATCTTTGATTGGAAGGAATGGTATCCAGAGAGACAAGAACTAAACAATAAAATTAAAGAAGGAATCAACCCAGACAAAATGACAAGAATAATGATGTCGGAAAAAATAATAATAATAATAATAATAATATTGCAGACTTATACAAAAGTATGTAGAAACAATCCTAAAGAACAAGCAAGAGTATGAAGACAGAATCGACAGGAACACAACATAAAGAAGCCTCGCCAGTGTGAAGTAATGTGCTCAACAGCTCAACAGTTTTGCACTGGCTGAGAGGTATGTTGCAAAGAGGTGTTTTATAGTGGTAGAAGGAATGCATCAACCCATAACCTTGAACACGGCTCCAAGGTATCTGCAAGTAGATTTTTCACCTACCGATGCAAAAAAAGTACTAGTAGTGGTAGTGGTAGTAGTGCCAGTAGTGGTAGTGATACTGATAACGGTACTGGTAGTAGTAGTAGTAGTAGTAGTAGTAGTACATGGAGGGAAATGTTCTACTGAAACTTGTCTCTGGCAGATTTTGGATTATTGTTTTCTTTATCAGAAATTTCTTTACAAGATGTAAATTTTTTTATGAGGTGTTTCATATCATCAAATTCTCTATCAGATAAATATATCTTTATCAGATGGTTTCTTTACCTGAAAAAATACACATATCACATTTTTATCCTAGCTGCTTACCATCAATCTTCTGCAAAAGTTTGCATATTCCATCATGTAGGATGGTAGGTGATGGCTGGAATCTCTGGGTAATATCCCTCATCAATCTTCGATCCATTCTCATTTCCTTGGTCAACCCAATAAAGTAACACAGTTCTGGGATGAGAGTTATACATAACTCCTCTTCGAAATCTTCATTTAAAATATTAATTGTTTTAATAGCATGAGCTAATAAGAGGGGCTGACCCATATCCTGGACTGTTATTTGAAGTTGACTTGGTGTCGTATCTAAATAAGTTATTTGATTTTCCTGATTTGTTGTGAAAGAGGATTCTGGGTGCTTATCCCAGCAAATGTATTTTACTTTATAAATTTTATGATTGTATCTTGTTATAATGGTAGCACCAGTAATCAGTCTTGAACACTCTTCTTGGAACGTATTTGGTTTCTCTTGTTGAATATGGTATCTGTGACAGTGGTGAACAAAAATACAGAATTGGAATATTAAATAGCCAAACAATCCAATAATTATTAATCAATAATATCACTAATTATGAATCAATAATAATTAATAATATTAACTGTAAATCATATTGCATCTATTTAAAAAACAAACAAAAAACAATAGCAAGTGAATAGTATCTATATCATACATAGAAGATCCTCCAAATATTTCCAAAAATGTCCACATTAAAAGAAATCTCTTCTATGGACTTATATAGTTGACACTCACTAGCTCAAAAACACACTTTATTTATTAGGTCTTTAGAGGAAATTTATATTTTAACAAATGAAATACTACAGATTTACTTGATGTGTGTTGTTTCTTTGCTTGATCATCTTGAATTACCATAATTTCTGAATTTAGGATTGATTGGACTGAGAGCATAGCTTCTATGTATGAACACAAAAGGGAAAACTATTAAAGAGAAAGAAGATGTAAATAAATTAGTAAATTATAATTGAACCATATGTTAAGTGGAAAGAAAACGTTCAGAGGGAAAAAAATCATAAAAATTGTATGGTGATAAAAGTAGAGAGAAAAATCAAAAACATAAAAACATAGTAGGTTATACCCTGTCCAATGTATTGTAGTAGAGATCATTTAGGCTTCTCCAAAAGAGAAAATTCCTAGAAACCCTTGCTAGTCATAGTTTTTTTACAGCTAGAAGCATACTGATTATAAAAAATATAATTTCTACAGAAGACGTGCTAATACAGTGATGGGAATCTTGCATGATGGTATCTGTATGTGAATGTTACCAACGTTTGTAATTTCAAATGAGAGTTTCAACACTTGGAATAAAATCCATGTGGCACAATATCTTTTTCACACTTTGATGTATTAATTTGTTGCAAAGATACAGAATCTAAGTGGTGAAATTCACTTCTTACACTAGTGTGGCAAAGTAAATATTAACTATTACTAAAGAAATACATTTGTACTTATTTAATGAATGGTGCAGGTCCAATGATAAGAAGCTGAATGAAGAACATTAAACCAATTTTATTATTTTGTTAATGCATTTATGTTAGACCACAAGATGATGTGAAATATGTTTAAAACTCATTACATTTCACAAGTTATTTGCAACACTTGCTCTAATCATAATCTAATCATATACAGATTGAAATGAATGCATTTTAACATTTCTATTAAAATGTACTAAAGCATTCAGACATGATATTACAGATTGTGTAATATTGTGATATTTTTCAAATTTCACTGAGATATTAGTTACAAGAGAATGTGATTTTATTGTACAGAAGTATGTTCAGCAATAGGAAACCTAATTAACTTTTGTTCGTTCGTTTGTGCATCAGTAATGCAAGATCACAATTAAATTAATTGGTACCACTATTTTTACTACCTCATATACATATGTCTATAGAATTGATGAAATAGTTCTAATTATGAATGAAGGTAACTACATACCACTTTATCTCTACACAAATGCTTACAAAAATATGATCAGTACAAACAAATAATAGGCAGAAAATACTAATCACTGAAAATATTTGTATTGTAACCTTTTCTTGATATAGATAAATTAGGCATTGTTACTTAGTAAGTGTTAAATAAACTTACTTGCTACACTAACAAATATTTAAAACTAAGAATATACTGTACTTACATAAGCTCCAAAACAGATTTGCTGTGTACAACACAATTAGAAGCATTAAAACAGACTTGCAGCCCTCCATCACATTGTAGAACATTTGTTGCAAAACCAGGCCAAATCTCTAAGCTGAAATTGAACATATTTTTGATTTTCTTTCTAAGAAATAAATCTATCACAATACATGAAGTTGATAACATAAATGCTTAACCCACTGTGAAAAAAAAAATCTGCATTCATTTCAGTAGCATTGATATTTTGTCACAAATGAAGATATAAAAATACAAGTTTCATGAAACACTGAGAAAAATAATAAAAATTTTCTTACATGTGTTAATAAATACTTGATAATGATAATACAATGATAATTCAAATGAGCATCTATTATAGTGTAATAGACATGCATGTTCTGTCTCAATTACTTACCCATAATGTGTTAGGTTGATACTTGCAAAAGGATCCAAAAACTCACATCCAACATTTTTCATGCCCAAATAGATCATAATCTTTCTAAAAATCATATTAAAAATTTTTTCAGAATCTGTGTCTGAGGCAGGCCCTTTGTATTTCATAACCATCTTTACTCTTATGTCACTAGTTGGGTGAATGCATTCAAAGTAACTTTCCTGTAAATATATACATTAAATAATTTTAGAACTATCCCTTTCCTATTAAAATAAAACGATTTTATCTATGATAATGTGACAATGTTTGATTAGCGTACTCTCTCAGGTATAATACAAGAAGCTGCATTAGTTTTTCTCTAATGGATTTATTATAGCACGAGGAGCATGTCTCATTTACAACACTATTTTTTACTTTCCTGTGTACGTACGTATGTGTATACGGAGTATTATATTGTAGAGGGAAAGTTTTGTAATGCTACGGAAAATTGAACGGAAATACACGTTTTGGGGTACTTCGATACTGAAAACGTGTTTTTTTCAAAAGTCCGTCTGACTGTCCATCCGTCTGTGAACATACGTCCATCCGTCCATCCGTCATCCGTGAACATACCTAAACCATACGTAGGATTTTTTCCAATCTGAATGTTCCTCAGTCAATCCGGCTCGACTCGAGACGCTACGGTTTTGAAAAACTTTCTTAAAAATTTGGGGGTACTTTACATGAAGACCCCGGACATTTTCAAAATTTTAGAGTAAGAAATAGGGTAAAATACACTTACAAAGATAGCACTGGTGTGATTTTTAGGTTTCACTCTGAATTTTCGAAAATTTCAATATTTTTCGGACGTGTTCCTATAACTACAAAATTGAAGATGGAGATGTTTTCTTCAAATAAATTTGTTCTCCTAAGTGAGTTCTATCATTAAGGACATGTACATTTTTTGAAAATTTTAGTAGTTTTCGCGCAATGTGTGCAATTTTTTAAAAATATTACAAAAACCTTTTCTCAAATACCTGATCAAAATTTTTCTTTAAACGTTTGGTAGGAATAGTGGTAAATGTATTCTATAAGATGACATAAAGATGGCAAATTGCTCTATTCTTTTGTTTTTTCAAAAATTACAAAACGTCATTTTTTTACTTGTCCCTCACATCGTTAATATTTATATTAACGGCAATTTGTTCCCATTATTGTATGTGTTTTAAATAATGTCATAAAGAGTGTCGAAAACAACAGTTTTCTGTCGAAACTACCTCAAAATTCCGCATTTTCAGAAACGCTCAAACGACATTTTCTCAAAAACAGCTCCAAATTGTTTCTTCAAACTTTTCGGGAGAGTGCTAATTGCACTCTTTCATATGACATATAGTTCAAATGGGAGTATTTCCTTGTTTTTTTTGTTGTTTTTTTTCAAAATAACACAAAAATTTAATTTTTTGAAAGATCTCTCACACCGTTAATATGCACATTTCTAGCAATTTGTAAACACTATTGTATTTTTTGAGTTAAAGTATTTCAAATGACTTTAAAAGAATTTTTTCGAAAACTCAAAAAGGTTCTGGGAAAAGAGTTTCAAATTTCGAAATTATAATAGCGCTTAAGCTCCATTTTCGTAAAAACGGCTCCAAATTTTTCAAAGAAAATTGCAATTAAGGCGAGGTTTTACTGTTCTTTAATATTCATAAAATAATATTTCGTTATTTCGTTTCTACTATTAGAAAAATCGAAAAAATAAGTACATTAAAAAAAGTACTTTGGACGGCGATAGAGGACAGCTGTCAAAAGGATGGGGCAAGTCCGAATAGCTAGCCGAGATCACAAGAAATAGAAAACTAATACGGGAAAGTCTGTGACATTCTGTAGCACGATTAGTTATCCCTGTAGGACAGTCGGTCGACCATCCCGAAAAAAAAAATCATATTTTGTACATCAATTTCCTTGTTTTGGCCGTTCAAATTTTTCAAAAACATCTTTCATCTTTAATTTTTTTCATTGTACCTGGTTTACAAATGTTTTACGCCGTGCGCCATTTTTCGCGTTTGTAGACATTTACTCTTTTCTAAATTACTCAGGCGCACAAAGACAGATTCCCCCGGGTCTCCTCAGCGAGTCTCCTCTCTAGCCGGGAGGGAGCCCCTCCCACCGCCCCGCCTCATCCTTTGACTCCGGCGATCGTCAGATTGAGCACCGGAACAGTCGTACTAGCAGCACTGAGTCTATTAATCCCCGAGGAACAATGAAAATAATCAGCGTGACAGCTGACAGCAGCTTTGCCATTTCGCGAGGGCGCCACGAGCCCGCGGTCGCACAAAAGCGTCCAATTAAAGACAGAAAAAATAGATCGCCAAGGGGAGGGATTGCCATGATTCTCGACGAGTCAAACCGGTAGAAAGTTCGAGAAGCTTGACGAACGAACAAGACAGAAGTTATGCACCACAGGGATAACTAATGGTGCTACAGAATGTCACAGACTTTCCCGTATTAGTTTTCTATTTCTTGTGATCTCGGCTAGCTATTCGGACTTGCCCCATCCTTTTGCCAGCTGCTCTCTATCATCGTCCAAAGTACTTATTTTCTTAATTTTTCGATTTTTCTAATAGTAGAAACGAAATATTATTTAATGAATATAAAAGAACACACGTTATAACGCACGTTACTGAGAAAAGGGGATTTCTAGAGGGAAGGGGATAAGAAGCAAGGGAGCAACACGCAGAGAAACGAAAAGACACTAGAGATCAGAACTTAGAGAGACACAGACGTAACTCGGCAACGAGATGTTGAGGGGACTGGTGTCAGCATAACTTAGCAGATCAGACGCGACGCGACTGGTCATTACTTGCCGGCCTAAACAATTCGACCGTTCGACATCTGTTAAAAGCGGCATTAATTTCGTTCGTCGGACCGGTCGGGCCGAGATCTGAAAAGGCACTCAATGAGTGCGCAACCCGTTATATCGGCTGGTTGGTTGCAGAGAGGTCACGCGTGACGGACTCATCTGGTGCGTCAACGTCTAGAGCGTTCTTTGAGCGTGATCTGGGCTGTCCGGGGGACGCCGCGTCGAAGGCTGTGTTGCCGACGTGTCGTGGTCTTCCTCAGGACTGGTATGCTGGTGTGGTCGCATACCAGCCCAGAGGAAGACCACGACATGATGGTCGAAACGTCGGCAGCACAGCCTTCGACGCGGCGTTACCCGGACAGCCCAGATCACGCACATACCTCTGGCCGCGGAAGCCTACGACTTCGTCTAGATTCTTTCCCACGAGAATGGTTGCGGAGAGTTGCTAATTCCTGGGCGAGTGCAAAGAGGACTCGAGATTCCTGCCAAATGCGAGGCCTTCCTCCAGCAGAGCCCCGCCGCGACGTCACAACTGGAACTGCCCTGGAAACAGCTCGCGTGTGTGCAATCCTTCGAGGCGAGCTAAACAAATTATCACCATCAGCAAATATATATTTGTCCTATTGGCCGCTGATGCGCCCAGTCGGCCCACACGCCTTTCCTATAAGATGAGACACGCCAAACTCTTGGCAGCAGTATAGCTCTGAAGAAGGCCACAGCAAGATGGCCGAAACGTCAGCACAATTGACCGAGACGCGGTTCATTCCGGATAGCCAAGAATGCATTGACTCCGGCCGCGGAAGCCTACGAACCCATATATTTCCATAAAAAATCCATCTCCATAAAAAAACTAAGTAGCATTTCTGAACTGGAGAATGCAAAATAGGAATGGTCAATTAGACTTTTGTAATATAAGTTTTATTTTGATTTTAATAAACGTATTCTCGCCACTCAGAAGGGGCGACTCTTAAAAAAACACTCCAACAGTGTATCATTTAAATAGTAGATTAGTAAGCATTAGATGCATTTCTTCGACTCAGAGCGTCCACCCCTAGGGTCCTCCATGCCGGAGCCGGATGGCACGTAAGTTAATTGCTTGGCGCGTACTAAAGTCATTTAGCGTGTCCAACCTAAAATTCACTACTTACCGACTGTGTGACGGTACTTCCCCTCTGTGATGGCTAGTCAACGGGTCATCGCAATATACAAGGACACAAAATAAAGCTGTCAAAATACTAAAACAGATGAACAAAGATGAAAAAGACCCAGTTGAAATGAACCCTGTTTCCACTTGACTCAATTATTACCAAAAAACAACGAAAATCAAATGTTACAGCAGAAAATATTCAAATATATTTTGATGAAACTATAGATTCCATAAACATGGAAGAATTTATGGAGGCATTGAAGATATGTCAAAATAAAAAATCACCTGAAGCAAATGGAATCAATATGGATAATCTCAAATATGCAAATCAAATTACTTTTAAAAAGTTGACCAACTTATTTGCGACAATTACCGAGGTACGAGTCTGCTCAATGCTGGATATAAAGCGTATGCTAAACATAAAGTTAAAAGATCAAATAGCATTTCAGAAATATTTCTTCTGGATGAACAAAATGTTTTTAGACCAAATAGATCATAGACATGATTTTCTCAATTAACAAGCTTCTAGAGAAACAAGGAGAATTTAGCCGATCCGGGCAGCCGAGACGCGGCGATCTGGGGCCAACGGCGGGTTCGAGTAGTTGTATTTATGTTCGTTCTTTCACTCCTCATCACCACGATATAACTTCATTCAGTATTCAGATACCCCTAGCGTTAAATCAATAGTGGTCACTAATGACCTCGTAGTTAATGCGACCTTAAACAAAAGAAAATCAAAAAATGTAATACAGCGGGCCAAGAAAGTCTCTCCGCAAAGGCATCTTGCTGGGGAGAGTGCTTGGAACTGAATTATATTGGTAGTATGAGCTGCAGCTTGAATACTTAATGGTTCTCACTACAATCGTAATAGATGCTGCAGTGTTGTCCACTTCAGTCGTTTACCAGTCATCTGGTTACTACCAACATAAATGCAATTTTCAATAGGAAGTCCTGATTAGGTTTGGTGCAGAGAGACTTTCCTGGCACATGTTATATCTACAGAGAGAGCTTTTATAGACCTTGAAAAAACATTTGATCAGGTGGAAAACTATGCAAAATTGTAGAAGAATGCGACAATCCTCAGCACTTAGAGCAATACAGTGCATCTTATACTTATCTTACTCTTATACAGTGTATCTTAATACTTATATTAAGAGCAAAAAAAGAAATAAAATAATAATAATAACAACAACAATAATATTAATTACATTTTATGCCTTCAACAGAATTCAAATTATTGTCATCACCCAAGAAATAATCACAAAAGAAACATAGTCAACTTATTATAACTTACGTAATTAAAACAACAAAACACTATATAATTAAAAATATTTTATCATTAACTGCAGATTAACTACAGAATTAACATGATCAAACATACAATACAACAATAACAAACATTCTATTATTAACAATTATTTTCTAGTTTAATAAATGAATTATAATTTCAAACACATTTTATCATTAACTTCAGATTATTATTTGAAATAACAAATCAATTGTAAAAAATACAACATGCAAAATGCACAGGCAACAGGCAAAAAAGAGATTGCATTTGACCAAGTAAAAAATTGACAGCATATTATTGGTAAAGTCTGGTTTTAGCTTGTTTGTTTTTATAAATAATTAATTATTTTGTTTAGCTTCTTGTTTTTTTTTGTCTAGTAAACCAGTCTTTTAGTTTCTTTTTCAATTCTCTTTTGGATGTAACTTCTATCATTTCATCTGGCAGTGAGTTGAGCAGTTTTGGAATAGCTATTTTAAGCATTTTCTCTCCAAATTTATTAAAAGTCTTAGGTAGTATGAAATTGTGTTTCTTTCTAATAACATAATTGTTATCACCAATTTTTCTATATTCCTGACTGAAAAAATTTCTTTGTAAAATCTGAAATTCATGCAATTTTCTAATGGTCATGATTCAATGCACTGCTGTACTCTCTTCCAGGGTTAAGTTTGTTATATTGTTGTTTCATTGAGAATTTTAATGCATTTTTTCTGCAAATTTTGAATGATGCCTACATGGGTTTTTGATGCAGCTCTTCTAACTCCAGTTCCATATCTGATCAGAGTCTCTATTAAAGAGAATTAGACTAATTTGAAAATTTTATAAGATCCAAAATCTTTTATCCTCATTAGTTTCCATAGACATGTTCTTCTTTTCTTGCTTAAATCCAAAATCTGCCCTCTCCAGCTCAGATTTTGATAAAAAGTTATGCCCAAATACTTCAGTTTACTAACAGAATTAATTATACTATGACATTGACTGATCTTAAAGTTTTTGTGTATACAATCAACTTTGTGAAAGAATATTTTAACTTGTGTCCTTTCAATTTTTAGTGCTGTGATATACAATATTTTAGTCTTTTTCTATTTTATTATTAGCCCTTTGTCATGGCTCCATTTTTGGAATATCCCGAATTTTTCCTGTAATTCTTTTTCTGCCTTCTTTTGATCTTTGTTTATGGATAATAGCTATCTTGTAATCTGCATATATATATATATATATATATATATATATATATATATATATATATATATATATATATACACACACACACACACACACAAATATATACAGGAAGCTGTGGAGGATAGAGACTTCAAAGAAGGAGATTGGGACGACCAAAAATTGTGGAAGATGGAAATGGCAAGCTTTTAAGGGGAAAATGAAGAAAAAAGAGAAAGAAGGAAATGGAAAATACGGAAAGGAAAAAGAAAAGGGAAAAAAAGGAAAAAATATAGATGAATATAAAAATAATGAAGATGTAGGTACTGTTACTTGATATGCGTGAGGTCCATAAACACACAGTAATGAACTAGTAAACCATATATTAAACATGTATATTAGGAGAGCATAAAATATGAGCATACATGTTTGTTTTGAATAGGTGTCTTAACACTTCTGATGCTAATTTGAACTTTCGGTGAATGAATAATGAAATACAAGTTAAATAAAAATACATACTTCAAAACTTGATGTGGAAAGAAACAATTTTTCTCCACTGAAGAAAAGAGCATCTCCTAGAAACTCCTCTTGCTGCCTTATCATCTGATTCCTTAAAAATTGGTTATTTTCTTGTGGGAAGAACTCTATATTGTATTCAAAGACTCCCTTTCCTGGGATTAAATCCAGCTGCACATGATTACAAATTATGTCCAGACTGAAAAAAATGTTTCAACTCATATAAATGTCTTGATTGATCAGCCACTCATGTGAATTATAAACTAAGGCCAAAACATGACAATGTGACCTGACACTCCTAGACATGACCACAACACATGACATTAAAACACAGAATCATTTAGTAATACTGCAGAGCTTGAACAAACAGTTCCAGGTATGTACAGAAAATACTGAAAAGTAAGTTTTTGTTTTACATGTATTTGAAGGGTACAGATTAAAAACAAAAACAAATCATAATTAAGTTAATGGTGCCATCTAGTAAGATAAGATCATATACGATTTCTAAAATAGCTGTACACATAGATGAAATAATCAAGGTCATAGCAATATATTGAAGTTTCAGACATAGTTCAGAGTATTTATATTACAAAAAGATATATGGAATGTTCCTGAAACTATCAAAACCGTTGAAATATGGTACTTCAGATAACAGAACAAACTACTAGTTCTTTGAGACAATTTCTGCATCAGGCTGTTGTAAGGTAAAATTAATATTTAATTAATAACAAATAATTAACATAATATAACTATTATATATATATATATATATATATATATATATATATATATATATATATATATATATATATATATATAATATACCTAATATAAATTTAGTTATATTGAAGGTTAATAATTGTAATAGGAAGACAGAATCTTTATACCCATAAACTTTTAATGTATCATGTGGAGAAGACAATTTGACTTAGCTTTTCTATAAATTCACTAAAAAAATGTGTTCAATGCTACAAGCCCTCTGAACACATTTTAAATTTTCTTTTTTTCTTTCTAAACAGAAAATGTCTTGTGTGACATTCACATAAATGAAATGATCCAATACTAAATATGATTTATTCCATGTTGATAATTGAAATAAAAAAATACTGCATTGATAACATTATAGAACAAATTTTAACTTTTTGCTTTTCCTTGTGTTGAAAGTGCCATTTCCTAATTGTTCTCAATGTACGGAAAATGTCCATTATGTTCCATAGACTTTGATTTGCTGATGTAAGACTTTGATTTATAACTAATTTTAATTTTCTTTTAAATTTTTGATAAATGACAGCTTCTTGTGATGAATGGGCTGCTTCAAAACTGGTTTATTTTTTTTATAAAAAATCAGTTTAAAAAGTGTAGAGATTTTAATATATAAATGTCCCAGATATGGTATCAAGAGGTTGAAAGCATTCGATAGATACTTTTTGTTTTGTCTGCAACCAGTTTATGAAGAAAAGAGCAAAAAGTACTCTGAACAAACTGTCTTCAGAAATGTGTGAGGCCTACAAAGCATATTTCAGCATGCCTATTGGGGATCAAATACAAAACCTGATTACTTTTTAATAATGTAATTGATGTGGTCTATGAAAGGCAGTATGTAGGTCAACAAAATGAATGACCTTTATATATTATTTGTGATACTATCAATATGTAGTATGTGACATTTTGTCTGTAACTAAAAAATTGAATTTTAGTTTTATGTCACCCAAAAGACCTGTAACTTTTTCATCCAAATCTTATACAACAATATACATTGAAATGATACAAACAAAAGAATGTGTCAACTTGTGGATAAATATAATATTAAAATGTATATAAAAATGAATAAGCCCTCTTAAAAAAAATAGGCTTAGAGCTGTCTTTTGTTGATTGTTTTATTTAAGCTTTTTTATTTACTTCTTATTTCCTGTTTGTAATTTGTTTTTGAATGTTGTAGAATAGTCTGTTAAGTAAAAATAAATAAATATTTTATTTATTTTCAATCATATCATAAATATATTCTTTGTAATTTTTAAATTAAAAAGATAATAAAATATTCCACTTTCTTTAAAAAAAAATTACATAATTCATAATCATACATCAGAATCACATTTTGCCCATATAGCTGTTATGATTTCATTATTTTCAGGTACATGAGAACTGTGAAATGAAAGAGGTGTATTGGGTACATAAGGTGGTTGCTTCTGCATAAATAAATAAATTAAAATGTACCTCAGTCCAAATGTGAAGTTTTGAACATCTGTCATGGTGTTCACTTCTTGTTCTTGAGTTTGTGAAGGTGCTTGGGTTTGAGTCGTCTGGTTTAGAGGCATGAGGTTTGAAGACACTTGATGTGCATATTCTTGATTAAATGGCTCCTTATTTGGGGACCCCTGAGGAGGTTTCTGATTCACTATGCCTTGGTTTGGTGGAACCTGATTTGGAGGAATTAGATTTATAGGTCCTTGGCCAAAATATGCTGAGCTTTTAAGAAATGCTTTTCCTCTTGATGTTAGTTGTCTAGGAACAAAACAAGATAAAGATTTCAACCAACCAAAGCACCTAACAGGCACCAAAACACTTAAAGGGCTGTTTCAAAATTGGTTATACGTACAAAAAAAAAAAAAAAAAAAAAAACATTATTTTGCTAGTTTCACTATTTCACTATTGAAATTGAAAAATTAGCTTCATTCACAATCTAAGAATTAGAAAACAATATTTTTTTCTTCTGCTATCTTATATTAAGGACTATTATGAATTAATACAATGAAATTAATTCTAGGAACAAGAAGACAATTATTATTTTAATGGACAATCAGCTTTGAGCTTGAAGTAAGTCAATACATTTGTTGCAATACCTAATATGGACTAATGAATCAATCAAGATTTGACTCATCGAATAAATGCAACATTTTTGAGAAAATGAAATAATAAAAATTATTCTACACTTGATGGGCTGAGTTTCAAAACCAGAAATGTCCATTCCCTCAGTTTCAAAACAAGCCAAGTGAATTTTGGTTCATTATTAATAGACCAACAAAATTTTTTGTTTAGTTTCCAGCTGGGTCCAACTTATCAGCTATAGAAACAGGTGTCTATTGTTCTTTTTTATTTCTTAGGTTACAAAAGAAAGCAAAAATAACCCTAGATCTATTATGTAAATCAAATGCTAATCTTGTTAACAATGACTATCTTTTGTTATTATCAGTTTTGTTTACACTATTTTTGAAGATATGTTATTCATGACTTTACTTAAAATTCAATTGAACTCGGTCAATCTGAAAAAAACCCTCAGCCCTTTATTTACCAACTTTAAATGAATGTAAATTGAGAGTAAGCACTTCAATGAAATCAATTCACTCTAAAAGAATTGATAAGAAATAAAAATGCAATATTACAGTAAAAGACAGCAAATAACCTGCTTTGTGAAATATGAAGTTCATTAATTTTTCCATTGAAAACAGTTTTTAAATGTGCTCTTACAGACAAAACTAAGAATATACCATTTCAATTATTATTGGTACCAATTACTTTGTTAAAATTTTGACCATTCAATGTAACACACTGATATCGATCTACTGCTTTTTTTATTCATTTTTATTTTTACATAAATGAATATTACATTTATGATCCACAATACAAATTTTAAAAGACTTTATGAAAGATGTTGGTAGTACTCACATCTCTATCTCTGCAGAAATAAACTTGCTTTCAAATTTTAATGCAATAGTGTACTACATTTTTCTTCAGATTTTTACATTTGCATTATTTCTCAAGAACACGAGTAGAGCTCATGAATAGAGCCGTCTTTGTTACGTTGTACTTTGTCTATGAGCAATAGGTTAATTTTTTAATAAATTTGGTGAAACGAATTAAATTCAGATTCAATAGATTAGATCAGAGTTGTCCAACTGGCGGCCCGTGATGCCATTCATTGAGGCCTGTGAAGTGTTATTAGTTAATATGAAAGTTTCTTTCATCCATGTTGTGTGAGAATGTTGTCAACACCACTTTAATGCATAAATAGGCAAAGTTTAAATTTATGGATTTTTTCTTCGCAAATTCACAATTTCAAAATCATCCCATTGTTTCACAACGTTATTGTAAAACCTGATATCATGCATGGTTCCATCCCCCCTCCCTCACTTCAGAGCATCTGGGTAAATTGATGAGATCAATGATACGGGATCACATGTGGACCACCCAACTAATGAAAATATGGCTTGCAACCATATTAAAAGATATAGTTTTGGCCCTTGAGGCCTTGGAAGTTGGACACCCCTGGATTTGATTAAAACTCATACCTAATATTGGTTCTGATTTAATTGGAAGGAATTTACAGAAGTGGAATACTGCATATTTTTATACAACGTCATTCCAATTTGGAAAAAAACTTTGATCAGAATCTTTTTTGAGAATAAAAAAAAAAGAAAATTATGTTTGAAAAAGTATTAGAACTAATTATTTCTTTTTTAATTTCTTGTGCTAGGAGAGTTGTTTTTATTAATAGTGTTATGAGCATAACAATAACTTGCAATTTTTAATTGAATCAGAAGTAACCCTTCAATACACTTCACAATCACAATACTGCCAAAAGTGAAAATGATCATTTTTGAAGAAGTATTTAATAATTTTGAATCAAAAGGAGAATTAGTAAAAATTACTTTAGGAAAGAGAATAATGTAGACTAACTCTCAATAGTAATGCACATTGAAATAAAAGTATAGTAACTATTTTTGAAAATTCAACTGTGCCATTTCTTCAGAACATGGTCTTCATTGCAGGTATTTATATACACCAAATTATTACAAGTAGATTTTGACTGATGGCAGTATTCCACTAGGTGAGCAATTTACTGAAAGAGTATTTTGACTATCCAGCATCAGGTTATCAATTTTGCATATCTGCAGCAACAAGAAGAACTTACTGTTTCATCAATTCTTGGTTCAAATATTGCATGAACAGTGAGCGATGTAAGGGTGGGGGCGAGGTAGACCTCAACCCACTTTCACTAAAAGATGCAGCATGAGGTGAGCTAGGTCCTGGCCTCAGAGATTCACTAGTTGGTCCAGCATAAGATAAGCTAGTTCCTGACCAAAGAGTTTCTGTAGACAATCCTATGTCTGGTGTGCTAGGTCCTGGCCTAGGAAATTCTCTAGATGATCCTACACCAGGTGACCTTCGCTCCAGCCTAGGAGAATCACTTGAAGGTCGTGAACGAGGTAAGTGCTCCTCTGAACATGCAGACTTTAGCTTGCATGACTCTACAGATGGAGAAGTCAAATACCATGTAGACACACTCCTTCCAAATCCAGGGTACTCCGTAAATTTCATATTTTCTGTTCTTAGATCAAAGAGTGATGCGGTTCTCCTCGGTCCCGGCAATAAAAGCGTTTCTCCCTAGAAAAGGTCCTTCTTTTTTATTCTTTAGTTTCATTCTCCAATTGGGGAATGAAAACAAAATATAAATAAAAACAACACATACAAAGCAACTGATACTGATTAATGGTAATTTCATGCCCTTTAATTCATGGTGTTGCAGATTTTCATAGGAATGTTGTGTCTTTGAAGTGGCAATCACACAACATTCCTATAAAAATCAGCAACCCCATGAATTAATGGGCATGAAATTACCATAAACCAGTATCAGTTGCTATGTATACATGTTTATATACACACACAGGCATGCACCCCTCCCCCAAATGAGTATCCAAAATGGATACTCATTGTCTGTATCCCTGGGTGGACAAGTCATCACTTCTAAATTCAATTAAATTTAAGTCACAGTTGCAACTTCTCCAAGGTCAGCTGAAAGCTTTTACTTTCTGGATAAGCATACTGCAACTTAAAATGAAGTAACACAAACAAATTAACAGGATCAAAACATTATTAGAATTTCTTTCTCTACCCAGTTTCATGACACATTCTACTATCTTATTTACACTACAAGCTCCTCAATACAGAATTTAACAGATAATTAATTATCAAAATGAACAAAATATTTTTAACATCTAGAATCCAACTCTTGGATTACACCAATATTAAACATAATTTGACTGGATCTAAAAAGTCATGATTCTACATTTCCTGGGGTTGATAATGAGTTAAAAATGATCCATTCAATGATTCTGTAACTTATTCGAATTGTACCCATATAACTATTTACAAATATAAAAATTATATTTCAAATTCTTTTCTTGAGAGGCAAATTTACTCTGTTTTCCTCTGAATATTGAGCGTCACCCATAATTTTCAATTGGCATGCAATACCCAAATATACATAGACATACAATACACAAGACCAACTTTCTATGCCCAAAGTATCTATTTATATATGCAATAAGTGATTACTTACCATATTCTCAACTTCATCATCACTTTCTTCAATTCCTTTAGGAAAGGTTCTCTGTCTTTTTTCATGAGGCAACATATTCCACAACAGATTGTACCAGAGTGAAGATATATTCCTAAAATAAATATTCACATTCGTTATCAAAGTATTCAAACCCCCAATCAAACATAAAAGGAGTAAGTATTTCTGCTGGCCCTATGATCAAGTCTGTAGGTACACATGTAGAAATCAAACAAACCATTATCTACACATTCACCTCTAACAACATGCACTTTGGCAATTCTGCTGAAGTAACAAAATTCCACACCACACACCCTCAAACGAAAAAAGTATTAAGTCAGTAAAAGATCTTAGATAATCCACTGATAATAGGAAAAAGCAAAAAGGTTCCTAATAAACTGATAAGTGTTGAAGAGATTCATTAACAAAATGTACTCATTGTTTTTGCAGCAGGCATAGATATTGAATCTAGATATTGACAGAGAAGGTATAGAAATTACATGAATCAGTGTATTGTTCTCTACATCATCTTCCACATTCATTCTCATAATTTCCTCATCTTACATTGCAAAAATAACTTCCATGTTTATGTAGCAGTCTCATGGAATGATTTGGCACTTTGAAGATCTATTCATAAAACAAATACACATATTAGTTAGTAAAGCTTTGAGTTCACTTTTCAATCAATACAGCAAGAAGTTTTTCTTCTGTTGGAGGGAACAAGTTTATAAATAAGGCCTACATAGAAAGTTTATAGAAATAAAAGTATGTTATCTGATATTTACTACCTCTACCTATTTCTACATTCTTTCACTTTGCGTTCAACATAATTTCCTGGATATATTTTGCAAAAGTCCAGAGACTATGCATTTTTCAAAATCATTTCATGCGACAACATATCAGGGAGCATTTCATGTTTAGAAGATCTAATCATAAAACAAATATCCATATACAATTAACAAAGCTCTGACACATTTACTAAGAAGAGTATAATAACATAACATAGAAGTCTTGATGTAACTAAATCACACAAAAAATTGAAAATCAGCTAATAAAAAAGTAATTCATATTTGTTAAAAATAGTAATGAATTACCAAGAGATGAGATCAGTTATCAAAAGTTCTAGTAATTAAATGTAACCACTGGCAGAAATTTCAAGTGGATATGTAAATAAAAAAAGAAATAAATGTAAAGAGATCCTTGATCCAAAAATCACAAACTCTTCAACCAAATGCATTCCATGCCATCATCATCATAATACTTGTCTTTGTTTCTGGTTTAACATGACAAAAGTAACTTCTGTATTTATGTCGCAACATGTTACAGTGTGCTTGGTACCCTGCTAATTTATTCATAAAACAAAACTCACTTATAAGTTAAATAAATCTTTTGGGTCTCTAATAAACAAAAAATAAATAAATATATGTTAGTCAAGAATTCAATAGTTTTCAACAAATGTAAGGCATATACTAGTAGGCATTAAACTGTCTTTGAAGAGGTCATCTAAACTACCACAGTTATTATAGTTTCTAACTGAGAGACAGAGATTAAAGGTGGTCAGGAAAGGGTAAGATTAAAGATTCTCTATCTGATATTCAATTCTATCTTCCCTTTTTGGGATAAAAAAGTGATACAATTATTTAAGTTTAAAATCCTTTAGGTTTAAGCAGCAAATATTTGTATTTACTGATAAAGTAATGCAGAAGTATTTTAAGCACACATTGACTTTGACAAGTAGCAATGTCATAAACATTCACCACATCTAGATACTGAGATTTCGTTAGCGACATTTCTACATAATATCTTGAAGAATGAGTCAACTACATTGCCATTTACAGAAGACCTATCACCGAAATATGTTATTAAAGAATATTTGTTCAAGAAAGGGAAAAATGTACTTTAGCGTTCGCCTTTGAGAATTCAGTCAAATTAGTAAGACATATTTTCTACATAGTACTTATACATCTTTAAGACACTGCAATGTCAAAAACATACTTTTTCGCTCGATAGCCAAATTGGATATAATTTTAAACTAAATGCCGCCACAACAATAAAACCACAAAATAAAGTGATATCTGAAGTAAATTCACCAAATTATCACAATCTTGGGGATCTCTCAAATCCATTCACAGGTTATGAGCAATCTACTTTTACCAGTAATACATACAAAATGGAGGACAATAGTTTTCCCCTTTGTCGAGTACGAGTGCGCATGAGTAACTCCCAAGATCCTCATGGTGTCATTTAAATCGTTAAAGTTTCTCTAATGTTAACGTTTGAAGCTTTCGTGCCTTAAGTTTATAAGGATTATTTATCGGAGTTTTTTTTTGAAAACGCCTGACGTTCGAGATCCCTCGAAATAAGTAAATTACTCATTTCTAACCGGCCTCCTGATCCTCAGAATGATGCAGCCATTTTGTTTTCGAACCATCGCTTTCAGTCATTTCCAGAACAGTGCTCAAAGGGAGAAAAGCTTCTCCAATGTACGCATATACTTTGTTTTCCAATGACAAACATATTAATATTAATGATAAGATCTTCAATAATAACTTTAGGGTCTACTATGATACTTCTGACCATCAATAAATATATAATTAGTAATAAATTATAAAAAGTTAAAATTAAACTGATTAACGGTGGCTAATTTTACTCAACTATTTCGTAAACGTGGGGAGGATGCAACTGCTTCCCCTAGCCTAATTGGTAGATTATTTTGTGTATCTTGTCGCGTCACCAGATAATTGATCCCGTAATTGTGGTGCATATCGCAGGAACTAACAACAATCTTTCCCAGCTGGAATGCGAGATCCAGTACCGACCTTCATGACGACCAGTGGGAGTTTACTGGAGCAGTGCCCTTGGAGTAAGAGTTTATTGGAGCGACGCGCGGTCGTTTATTGGAGCAGTGTCCTGGCATTCCCCTGGTACTGATCGGAGGAACCACGAAAAACTAAGAATCAGAGGAGCCGGCCGCTAGAATTCTTCTCCAAGCAGTGGATGAATTTAGTCTAGCTAGCGTCGAATGTTCGCCACTCTCGGGACTCGAAAAGCCCGGGACCTCCCAGAGATCTTACCGCGAGCCTCCGGGATCTTCAGAACAGACGCTGCTGACCTCCCGATCAGTCATTAACTCTGAGCTAACGCACAAGTTTTCTTGAGCCCCGGAATCTCTACCCGCACTCCTTAACCAACATTAGTCGAATTAATAATAAAAGGTAGCAAAAAGTGTTGTTGAAAAAAATATGATAATCAGAAATGTTCGCTCTCGTGTAACTGAAACGATTTGTTACCGAACACGAGCTAAATATTTGATAATAATAGTCCCGCCGCCGTCAAAATAAGCATCCCATCCTAACTCTTCTCGAATCTAGGGAAATGAGGGCTCAAGGAAATTGCGCGGATTTCTGGTCTTCCCCCAGGATTTCGTTTATTCCAGACCTGTCCTCCCTGCCAATGTTGCAAAAAATTATAATATTTAATATTCAATACTGAATACATAATATTTGATATTTATTAATTATAGAAATACACGGGATTTTCCCCTTTTACAAAAGTATTATAATAATAAATTAAAGAAAAATGTTAACATAGAGATCAAACCCCAATAAAGTAAATTACAATTTACTATAAAGAAGCATTGAAAGAAGTAAAAAAATGTTAATAAAGTCATCACAGTAATATAACATATTGGCCTATCCCATCCGGCGCAACAACTTACTTGGAAAATAATTGAATGAGACATCAAAGAAATCTACCGCATTGGCATATTCATTTGCCACCTTTGGCAGTTTGATAAAGGTGTCATTTCCCAAATACTCCGTCGTAGATAGTGCAACTCTGAAGAATTCGCGAGTTCAAGGATCTTTTAGGCATATTAAGATGTATCTGTTCAAGAATCTGGGGGCAGTCCTTGGATAATTTTGAATAAGAATATCAGATCATTCATGCTGTACCTCTAATTGAGAGTTTGAATCATTTGTCTACAGGCCCTAATGTTAAAGAGCTATAGAGAAAAAAACGAAACAAATCAGAACAATACTGGTTTTCGGGCCTCCCAGAGGTAGGAAAGGTCGAAAACTTGGGGTTTTAACTAGTACATGAGTACATACAACACACCCAAAGAAAATGTTTGTATAATCTTTTTCCTGGTAAAATGTATGTACTGACTGAACTACATTAATCAAATCATAGTTCGAATCATGATTTCGAACAAATCGTTATTTACACACATAAATAATGTATTTGGTGATCATTATTTTGCCATTTGTTTTCATCTACACACAATTATAAAACATTCTGCAATATTTTAGACACTTGGACCATTTTCATTATGCTCAATTTTTATAATTAGAGAATCTGATCCTACAATACTTAATATAAATTGGTTAGACTTGTATCCTGTAGCTACTGACTGACCTATAAATTAAAGATAGTTTGGAGCAAAATCACCAAATTGAAATAAAAAAATAGGTACTTAATCTGAAATAATACAACTCAGTCATGTGAAAAATAATTACAAAATGGCATTCGTTTTTTAATATTTACAAATGATATTTCATGTGCAAGTAGAGGATCCATCTTTTAGAACCAGAAGAATAGTACTACATAATCATTCTGTAAATTTGTACTTCTTACAACAATATTAACTAAGGTTACAACAAAAGACAATTTCAAAAATATTTCCATTAATCCAAATGCATTAAACAATGACAATTCATATTCTTCTGGCTTTCCAGCTTTAGATAAACTGCCTATTGTGGCTTCACCATCTCTTCTGAGGCCTTCCCACATTCCTTTTCCCTTGATTGATCGGTAATTCAAGGCCAGTCTTGGAAGTCTATCCTGAGACATACAGTAAAGATGTACATTCCAGTCACCTTTATATTTTAAAACTTTTTTCAGTTAGTGGCTATATTTGCAGTTCTATTCTGATGTCTTCATTTTATAGTCTATCTTCTTGAGTATTATATCCTAACATGGACTTGAGAAATTTCAACACTGCTGTTTATATATTTCTTGTATCCTTCTTCTTTGTCACTCACATTTGGAACTGTACAATAGGGTCAGGATGGGCATAATGTAAAACTAGAGACGTTTCTCACCTCACTTTGCTTTTAAGAGTTCATTTAATTGTGCTACAATTCCTCAGATAGTGATTAATCTTGTTTATTGTATCTTTTTCTTCTTCGTAGGATATACCACAATCTAGATAATTAAAATGGGAAATTTGTTATAGGCAGCTATTTTAGTCCTCATTGGACATTTACCATAGAATACCATTATTAGTTTCATGTTATACCTAAGACCCAGCTTATTTAATCTGTAAACATCTGACATTTGTAGTGGTTTTCCATATTTTTTAAGATGACTTGATCATCTGAATACAGAACTGTATCAATATTGGTTTGAGCTTGTGAATTTAGACCACAATGTATTTCATTTCTCCGTACTCAGAGTAGATTATCTACATAGGTGTTGAATAGGGTGGGAGAAAATCCACACCCTTTTCACCCCTGTGGTTTATTTGAATTTCCTGTATTAATTCTTTCCCAGTACTAATTATCTTTGTGTGTTTATGTTCAAATCACATTAATCAGGTGCATTGAATAGCCTCTTTATCACATTATTTTACATAATTTTTCTCTTTTTACATTGTTGAAAGCCTTTTAAACGTCTTTGAAAGTTAGGTGAGTTTCCAACTTATATTCTCTGTGTTTTTGTATTATTTGTTTTAAAAATAAAACTTTGTCAGTACAGGATCTTCCTTTGTGAAAACCTGTTTGTTCTTACAAAAATATCTATTCTGAGATATATTGGAGTCATTCATTTATTATTCCAGGGGTGTTTATTATTTTTAACCTCGGTTATTTTTAAACTGTTGAAGGTGACACATTCTCTTAATTTCTCACCATTATTATTAAGACATGTTTCTCCAAAACGACCTATTATATTCAGAATGGACACATTTCCAACTCTGGCATTTAAATCTGCTACTAAAAAGTAGTCCTTGTTATATTTAGATACGAGTTTCTACAATCCCATATAGAATTTATTTGTTTCTTCTCTTTTCCCTTCTTCTGGTGCTATATTTCTATTATTTTTAAGAAATCATTATCAAATTTTAATTTAAGAGTTAAAATTCTGGTACGAAGGTCACTACACGAGCTGGAAATGATACCATCGGAACGTTTTCGTGTCAGAAAACTAACGCTGGTGGCCATGGAAGTAGGCGATTTAGAGTGGCCGCCCCGATGAACACAATGTTTTGGATTGAGCGCCTTAAGAAATATATTGGTGCTGATTTACTGTTTTGTTATGGGGGAAACACTTACGGCAGAATGTGCGGTGAGTGCAAAAGGGAAAACGAGCCGCCTATTGTGGAGCCCACTTGACGAGAGTGGTTTCAATCCTTTAGGGAAGTGTGCTTAGATAGTCTCAATCGGTGCTATTGCAAGCAACCGAAATTCGGCGGTGAAAGCCATATCTTTGAAACTGACGATTGCATGATCGGCCGCCGGAAACATCATCGAGGTCATGTTTGTAGGAGGACAGTGGAATCTGAACAAGATTGACGTGGAAACGAGAAGTTCGCCTGGAGGAGTGACCATGTAACATATGGGATTCGGCCACCTTGTTGCAATTGATTTTGCAGTATATGGAACCTGGCACTACAATTTACACCGACTTCTGGAGGGGGTACGGCCAGCTAGATCAAAACAACTTTATCCATGAGGCACTTTCTTCACTTTGTGAATCCTGCAACTGAGGTACACACGTACAACATTGAATCCAGCTGACGTCCCCTTCGTAGAAGATTGGCCCGAAGAGGTGTTCGCCAAGATTGCCAGAGATTGCGCCGATATTTGTTCTGGGTTATGATGGACGCCTTTAGAGAAAATAATTAATTAATTGTGTGTTATTTCTGCAATAAATTTGCTTAAATCTATCTTGTCTGTGTTGTTTACTTTGTGCGTGTCAATTTCTATGATCGCTCTTGACCTCTTATTTCTGTTAGGTTGGTAGCGCTAAGTGGAAGGGCGAAAACAAGTGAAAATCGCACACCACTCCTAACCCGCAGATCGCTAGTACCTACTCAGAATTTTATAATTTCATCTTCAGAACTATGAATTATACAACAATAGTATTGTGCTTCCACAATAAACCACAACGAGAAATGAAACAAAAAATTGGATTTAAAAAAAAGACATTGCTATCATAGTAGAGTTCAAATTTCAGGCAATTTTTACTACCATGCAGTAGTATTTTAACACACTCAAAACTTCAATGCAAATGTCAGAAAGGTGAAAAATCATGGTTGTATTACATGTTTATCAAATGTGTGGCAATTTGTTTTTATTATTTATGTTCTAGGTATACTATTAGAATATTTTATTTACAGTACATAATTTATTTTTATTGCATGACTTGTGAACATACATCAAACGTTATTACATATCAAATTGTAATACAATTTTACAATCCCTCTATTATTAAATATGGAACCTGATTTTTCATTCCTATTCCTTAATACTTAGGCCTAATTCATATTTCTGTCAATACTAACCAAGCTGTACTCCCACTCGAACGTCAGGCTGGTTACTTCTCCCTTGCGACTTTCGCACACCACTTCTGGGAGCTAACTTCCTGCAATCAGATTAAACAAATTAGGGGTATTGCGATAGTTACAATCGGTAACATCGATACTTTTGTTCCCGATATTTCCTGTACCCCTGATGATACTGTTAAATAGGCAACAATGTACATTCGAAACCAAAGATAAGAAACGGAATGAAAAACAAATGATTGTGTCACAATAAATCGTTCCAATCATTTGAGGCGCTTTCTTTCCTCCCATTTCGATAAGGCTATTTGTAGTAATGCCAGAGGAAAGTAATAGCCTACTGCTCTTGACTCGTATAGATGAGTCATATATTAGATGTTTATGGAAAATACTCGTGAATTATGACAATTTACAATTTATTGAAAATATAGGACCTAATTGAACACGACGTAAAACGCATCACAAATTTAATACTCTATGGGATTTTTTGTTAACGGTATCATGCCTGCCGCTACTGACTTTAATAACGCTGTAATAAAAATAACGCTGTTACAGTACCTCAATCTCTTAGAGTATATTAGAGAAGTTACATTATTGTCATTTAGCCATTGAAAAGACCAAATCGAGAGCTAGGGATTTAGTTTTTTGGCCAGGTATGAAGAAAAGTATTGGAACCGCAATACAAAACTGTAAAATATGCTTAAAATACCAGAGAAGTCAGAGTTTTGAAACTCTCAGACCCACTGAAATCCCGCAAAGATCGAGGGAAGAAGTCGCCGCAGACCTCTTTTTACCCTTAATAAGCGCACATACTTAATTATTACAGATTACTTATCAAAGTATGTAGAGGTCATGCCGCGGAGGGATGAAAGTACTGAGACGACAATTAAAGCACTTAAATCTTGCTTTCTCCGTTGGGGCATATCATTGATTGTTAGATCAGACAACGGTCCACAATTTAGCAGTAAAAAATTGAAAGATTTTTCAAAACTCTGGAATTTTAGACATGTTACTTCCAGCCCAGATTATCCGAGAAGTAATGGTTTGGCAGAAAGACAAGTTTAAACAGTAAAGAGAGTCCTTAAAAAAGCGATAGACCATAAAAGAGATTAACATTCAGTTTTGTTAGAATTAATGAATACTCCAATTAGTAATAGAATAGGATCTCCTAACCAATTGTTACAGGGTAGAAGAGTGCGTGGCATAATGTCAGAATTTTTAAAGCAAAACGAGACAGAGATAGATAGTTCGCGAAAATTGTTAGCGGACAGACTATATAAACAAAAATTGTTTCAAGATAGTAAAGCAACTGACCTTTCTGCATTAGAAATTGGACAAAATGTATGTGTACAAAACAAAAAAGATACATGGGACCCTGCGATTGTGACTGACGTCACTGATAATGATAGATCCTAAAAAATCTTAACAGAGAGAGGTAACATGTTGACTAGAAATAGAGTACATTTGAGCAAAGGTGGATCTGAAATATTCAACGTTGAACACGAAATTGTATACGATGATTGTAACCTCTCAAGACCTTTAGATACGAGTCATTTACATGAGCCAATTGTGGAACAATATAGTAATGTCCAAGTTGACGATAACATGTCGAATCACCCTCAGGCTAGTGTCTCAAGTCGAGGTTCAAATAATGTACCTGGATCTAGAAGTCAAAGAGCTAAAAAGCGACCGCGTTATCTAGACGACTATGTTACTTCATGATTATTATATGGTTGTTGCTTAACTGAATATTCTTGTAGAAATGTTTAATTTTATTTGATTTTGGTAAAAAAAAGATGTCATAATGTTAGATCGTGTCGCCATCTAGCGCCGCCTCGCCAGCTAGGCCATTAGAGCTACACAATTGCACCAATTGTCCCTGCGCATGCCAGCGACTGTCGAACACAGCAGTAGAGAAGAGCCTCCGACGTGAGCCTACAGAGCTCGTCTGTGTATAACTCATACTCAGTGTACTTTGTAAATAAATATTTCTTAGAGTTAATAAAAAAGGATTTCATTACAGGGATGAAACTAGTAGAGCTACAACAGCACATACTTTCCATCATTATTTCCAACTGCTTCGCTATATTATACTAATACATAAACATGCAAAAGTGGTTTCAACCAACAAATATTATTGTCCACATTGAGACTCGAAGCCAGGTTAACTCGCCGTCAGGATATCATTTCGCTATAGAAACGCCGTGAGGTTTGAACTCGGGCCAACGCAAAAATATAGTTATGTCAACTCAATATCGCCAACTCGCAATTTTTGCAATTTTCAAAAAAAAGAAGGGTTTGCCGAAATAAGACTTGCATCATATATTTTACCATCAGTTATTCTATACGAGGTAAAAATTTAATAAAAAACTTTTAAGCTGTTTTTAATTTTTTTTAGTCATTGAGTAAATTTCAGACCTAAATTACGCAAAAATCTACACGATTCCAAAACAATTTCATGATCATTTTTAAAGAGCTGATATTTTAAAACAGATTTCGTCTAAAAACGAAACTCGCTATGTTCAATTTTGTAATTTTGAAATGTTAACTTTTTGAAATTTTCGAAAATACGGAGAGTTTGTCGAAAATTGGACAAGCACTTCTTCGGTCTATTCCTTCGGACAAGCACAAGGACTATTACTTCGATCTTCATACCGGGTGAGGTGGCTTAGAGCATCACCTGATGTCATTGCAGTGCCACTGACCGCTAGGTCCTGGGGTTCGAGTCCCGACAGTGGTGGATTTTCGACACTAGCTAGATAGGTGTAAAGCGGCCGGCTGCCGTGATCGGTAGTTTTCCGTGGTTTGTCCGATCAACAACAGGCGAATGCCGGAGCAGTACCCTACCAAACGGACCACGGACGGCGCGTGATTTTCCTTCCACTTCCTTGTCCCATCATCATCCCTTACACACACACTTACACGCACTACACTACCACACATGCCGGGAGACCGGTCGGGAGCTTACACACTAAAGTTTATCCCGGCTGAGGAGGTGCCCCGCTAGTTTGAAATGCCCCGCTAGTAGGAAAAAACCCTCCAGCCGAAGGTAGATCGGCGCCGGTTTCGCCAACCAGCGAGGTCTGGTCTCGCCATCCTAATTCGCGAATTATCCAGATTCGAACATTAACCGAAACATTATTTGAGATCAATTATCACTTTCTTATTTTTTATTATTTATTTAATAGGTAATTATTACAAACAAATTAGCTTACTTAATCCTATGTGGCTAGGCCGAGGGCCTTTAAGCCATTACAATACCTATATCCTTTCGCGTACTTTCGAATTCTGGTATTCACCCCAAATGGTCTCTCCATCGCATCAAAGCCGCGGAAAAGAGACCATAAGGTACGGCTCAGGAAAAAACCCCTGAAGGGGGAAAACCTGCCGTCAGAAGCAGAGTACATACCAATCTATTCGACGTTTATTTTAACTATTTATTTTCTGACGCGGGCGTCCCGCCGTCTCCTTCCAGGGCTTGGCCTCCTCAGCACCTGAAATCAAACGGCGCCACAGAAGATCGTCCGCACCAGCGCCTCTGCCCTTACATTTTCGATCCCCCCTTCCCTTCACCCCCTAATGTGCTTATTACTATGCCAGTTTTATTTTATTTATTATATTGACCTGTTACTTACCAATTGACTACGACTTATGACTTATTTCTTTACTGTTTACTAACTTAACATAAAATTACTGATTAACTTACTCATTGTTAGCTTATTGACTTATTTATTTCTCTCCAGTCTAGGCTCCGCTCAAGCTAACCGGTGCTGTTTTCCCACTCCCTAATTTCAGTTTCCCTAATGGTCCGAACCTTTACTAAAAATGTTCCTAATTCTTTCATAAATTTAGACCTTTTATCATCTAAAATGTTTTGGGCGATCGTTACGTTCCTGTTTAGGAAGTAGTAATTTCCCATTCCCATTCATTTTCTTCTCCATGATTTGGTTGCACAGCAAATTAAGAGGATGTGGATCCAGTCTTCCCTATCACCGCAAAGCACACAGATGCCATTACCACTTGCGTCCTTTAGTCTACGCTGCATCCACCCCACAACTCTGAACCAAGCGTAACATACAACTCAGTGAATTCTGTACATTTCGAATACGAGAAAGTAACAGCATGAATGTTTCCTCGCACAGTTTGCTTCGAGCCGTCGCGGAGTCCACATCGCACTCAGCTCTGATCCGAACAGTGAAGTGTCTGCCGTTAAGGCTTGTTTAAGTTATTCTAAGCGTATAACGTACGTTCATCAATTGGACTGTCAATTATTAGTGCTACCAATTACAGTACTAAATTCATAAACCACTGAACGTGATTTAGTACTCAGCAACCCTGGCCTAGGGCAAAGTATAGCCGGGACCATGGCCGCTCCGTATAATCCATCCTAGGAAATTTCAAACTTTTTCTCGGGTATATTTTCAGTTGCGCAAGACACTACAGAGTTGTGACTCAGTCTTGTTCTCATGATACATTTACCTTATCGTTAGTTGTAATTAGTGAGATTCAAAAGAACAGGTTTGGATCACGAAAATTGATATGCCGACACGGCTACAGTCATGTAGAATAATCGAGCAAACATAAGCCAAAAATGACTTGCCAAAGGCGGTTGAAGGGAAAATTAATGTTACTGAGTAAATTATCATTTTCATGCCACTTTCCGGCGCTTAATTACAATACTTTCTTATGAAATAAGGCGAGAAAGTAAAAACTAGTGGTGCTAAAACAGCTCGTACTTTCTCTCCCGTCCTTTCACGCAAAATTACGGGAAAAGTACTCAAATTTTCGAAAAATTGTTCATGACCTTATTTCAAAATATAGCTTTAAGGAAAAGGTTTCGTTAAGTAAAAATCTCCATCTTCGTAATTGTAGTTGTAGGAAAATGCCAAAAATGTTCGAATTTTTTCAATTTTCGAAAAATCAGAGTTTTCAACGAAAACGAGACCTGCACCATTCTCTTAAACGTACTTCACACAATCCAACAGCAAAAGTTTATTGAAAAAGAAGCCATTTTTTAAAAAAATTCTGAAAATGATCTAGGGGCTTGATGGAACATACCCCCTAAAATTAAAATATCAGCTTCAAATTCAAGGGGTCGCAACATCAGCCAAATCGACTTAGGAATATCGATTTTGGAGAAAAATGTTTGAACGGTCACTAGTGCTGTTCACAGACGGACGGTCACACGGACAGAACACTCGGAGAGACAGACTGACGGACGGACAGACAGACAGACAGAAGACGCATAGAAGAGACAGAAAACACGAAAGACACACGTACGGACAGACACTCAGGCAGATGTTTTGCCGTCATTCGATTTTTCGGTATCAAAGATACACAAAACATAGATTTTGGCTAAACCGCTTATTAGATGATTTTTTCCTCAATTTAGCATCTGGATTTATCCACTTTTTCGATACCAGGGTCCTGTAATAAGTTTTTAGCCAAACATTCGTAGCTTCTTTGCGCAGCATTTAATAACTTTCTTTCTACTGCGTAAGAGATAACGAGAAAGTAAAATGGAATCACGCGTGAGAAAATTTTGAAAATGTGATTGCGGCTTAATGTTAAGTACACACAGAAATAAAAATGTTCTATTCAAATTTTCAGGGTTGAACCAGAGCGATTAAAGAAATATCAATTTTGGAAACAATACTATGAGCGGCTTAGGCGCAAGTGATGTCCAAGACAGTCGGACGGACGGGCAGACAGAGGCAGAGACACAAATTGATACTTTGCTGTAAACTGTATTGTCGGATATCGAGGACTCACAATACATGCATTCTGTCTATACGATGTAGGAGAATTTACTACAAGACATATAAAAAACATTATTGACTTGTTCGGTACCAATGACACACATTACGAGGTTTTCTATCAAAAATGGCCACATTTTGCAATAGCATTGCAATATTTTCTCTTTACGGCGTGAGTACTGACAGATGAGAGACTGACAGACGAGAGACTGACAGACGAGAGACTGACAGACGAGAGACTGACAGACAAGAGACTGACAGACGAGAGACTGACAGACGAGAGACTGACAGACGAGAGACTGACAGACAATCTCTACCACCAATATTGTAGTTCTGAAATGATATTTTTGTTTTGCAGTTATGGAATATACATAGTTCACCTAAAACGGGACCTGCTCCATTGCTGCTTTGCTCCCTTCGAAGAACAAATTTAAGAATGTGCTCAACTTCAACAACGTGCCCAGTATACACTTTTCCCCATAGTACTCCATACACAGTTTTAAACTGTGTGCCTGTGTACATGACCTTATTTAAAGATCAATTTTTGAAGAAAAGTTTTAATCAAAACGGAAAATCTCTATCTTCAATATTATAATTGTAGAAAGACACTGAAAAATGTACTTTTACAATTCTAGAAAATCCAGAGTGTTCAACAACAATGAGATCTGCACAATTTTTAGGAGTGTTTTTCACTATCCGAGGTAAAAATGTAATTAAAAATTTGAGAGCCATGTTTCAGAAAATTTAGAAAATGTTATTGAGACTTCATATAACATTATCTTTTTGAATTCCCACTGCCTCTAATTGGGCTAAATCTTTCGAGGAATATCAAATTTTGAGTAAATAACCTGAACATTTCAAACTGAAAGTGTTGCAACATACAGATGTTTTGCATTCAGTCGCGGTGTTTTGAAAATATTAGGAAATATCCTTGTTCATAAAGAAACATTAGAAATGCGAATTAACATGTGTATAAAGGCGGGTGGGCATGGTGTTAATAAACAATCCGGATATTCATCTTTACGAGCCGAATAATTATTTTTTTAGTTTACTGTCTATTTGCAAGATTTCAGTAGAACTTTCGGAAACAAACATTGTGTTGGAATTCTTTTGGGAAAGTATGATGTTGAATTGTGTGCTTTTAGACCCTTTGTGAAATAAAGCGCAATCCTCGAAAAGTGTTGGTTGAAAACACCTGCAATTTTTGTCGGATTGCTTATTTCCCTGTCAATATCCTTTAAATGAACATTTACTACAAAGTTTCGAGATATTGCAGTAGTATTTTTTACAATATTCCACATTGCATTCCTTTATTTTCGGAAGTAGACACGTACACTGAGTGATGTAATACGTTATGATGCTTAGTGAAGATACAGTAAAGGGGAAGTTCGCTTGACGGCGATTTTCGAGGCTTTCCTAGATCGAAGAATCAGCCTAATAACTAGTTCACATTATACATACGAATGGAATTCAACCAGCGTTCAAATTGTCAGTCATTTTAAATTTTCCACAAAAAATATACAATTGAAATCGTATTTCGGAACGATTGCTTTTGGAACAAATTTATTCCAAACTTAATGTGACATATGAAATATTTGTATCCATTATTCCATGCTGGTTCAAAGTCATTTGAGGATTATGTTGTCATATAGCCTTTTCACAATTATTGAAGGAAAATAATAACTCATTACGACCAGAACAAACCTTTATATCCAATCCCAGATGTGGTGGAAGCAGTTTTATGTTACATTATAAATAGTGTGCAAAAATAATAAGATTCGCGTTAGCTACATAAGCAGAGACTGAGCGAAATTATAGTAAGATTGACGCGGAAACATTCGACTTAGTTTATGCAAAAAAACAATTTTATAAATATATTTATAGTTGAAAACTATTCTTAATCACAATCAATCGATAAAGCGCATTTTAGGTTTGAAAGTACGAATTTCTCTTTTAGCTGCATAGAGGCTGCAACTCTTGGCAGTCATTTTGGGTAATTATGAATTCATTTTTAAGCAAAATCTCAAGTGCTGAGATATGTTATCGCGATTGCTAATTGATAAAAGAGATCTGCTACTCTGATCGCTCCTTCGCGTTATTTCCTCCAATCAATTCCAGGTGGATGCCGGATCAGTAGTACATCAGGCGAAGTCAGTAGTCACATCAGTAGTACATAAATTCGATACAAAAGTCCCAAGTAAAATCTTTTCTGCTGCACAATTGTTTCTATACAATTAGAGACCTTAACGAGCATCTAAAAGGAAAGTAATATTAATTTTAACAACGACATTTAGCGTATTATTTACCAGTTGGATCATATAATTCTAAAGATCCTGTAACAAGTATTGTACTTCAGCTTCTAGGTCAATGACCCCCATCTCGATCACGTTTTCGTCCAGTTTCCCTGATCCCTTGAGTAAATGCGAAGACGACCCCTTGTTTTGCTTCTGAACATAAATGTAACTTCAGTTTAACTCCCCATAGAACGTTATTCACAGTTTTTAACCATTTTGACATAATAAATAAATAAATAAATAAATAAATAAAATAGAACAAGTCACGAACCAGCGCCACCGTCACGACGGCACGCGACCTTCCCTTCCCCACAGCGCCCCCTTCCCACCTTTAGGCCTGGCGACGGGCTGGTCCGCCAACCCCGTTTGGCGATGTTCGTCTTCAAAACACTCCAGCAGTTCTGGGTCGATTGATTAGTGATTCGGCACGCGTCAGCTGCTGGGGTCATTAGTCCCGTTATTCAAGTGTTTGTTTTCTTCGCGAGGTGGAAATTATCCATGATGAAAAGACATAGGCGAGCTGGTCCCGCAACAATTTTTGCTCGTTCTGCGCAGCATCAGATATGCCACAACACGGGGATTTCGTTTCAAAATCAGAGCATATGTTGGCCGCCATGCTGCATGGCAAGCGAGACGAGTTAAGAAAAATTTTGGTGTCGTTATGTCACAATTTTCAACGGTGACCAACCAAAAATAACACGATGAAAGCATAAAAGAGATCATATTAAAAAAATTCTTCATATATCTGTTGCAATGATTGGTAACAAGGTGATAATTTTGGTGTTTTTATGCATTTAAAATTCTCGCTAATATTGTTCTTGAAGCTCCAGTTTGGTTGAAGCTGGATAGGCTATGCAACAGCTCACCCATATCTTTTATCATTCCTCCGCTGGATGGCGAGATCCGGTGTTGACCTACACGTCGGTTGAAGGGTTTTAGACTACCGGGTATCTCCCACCAGCGGAGCACCGCGATAGGCGGAACAAACTCTAAGCTTCCGAATGGTCTTCCGGCATGTGTGGTAGGGTTGTAGGGGAGTGGATGCAAACGTGAGTAAATAAGGGGTGACGGTAGGACAAGGAATGGCATTAGTCCGGTGTTGACTGAAACCATCAGCAACCTGCCGATCAGAACAGTCGGCAGCTAAAATTCTCCTCCAGACGCAGCTATCCATCTCTCCTCATTTTCCTCCAAATCTAGCTATCCAGATGTAGTCGAAAATCCTGCCGCCTCCCCGCCGGGACTCGAATCCTAAAATCTCCCACTATAGACACTGCTGACATCAGTTGATTGCCTGAGACACCAAAGCCGGTAGCAGTTCTGGAAGGAGGAGGATATCAGGCCATGACTCATCCGGGCTGTAGCTTCCAGGAAGGATCAAAATGCATCCTTCTCACAGCCAGCGCCTCAGAACCGTACGTGTCATCGCTGGACATAACGTGAAGTCGAAGAATGAGAAGAGCGGTCAGTTTTGTTAGAAATGATTAAATTTAAAGAGCTCAATGCGGAATTTATACTAACTGCACACTCCCGTAAGCAATATTCTATTCTATTAGTGTAATTTAATCATTTTTTTATAAATCGTATAGAAAAAAAAATTTACTAAAATATCTTTAATGTTATCCCTATCGCGGATTTATATAAACCTAAAGTTAAGATATGTGTAACCTACTTACGACGAACAAATTCATTAATTTTTTTAAAAAATATCACTTCATCACTGATAAAATACACGGATTTCTTAACCCTTGACAGCAAATCATTCAGTTTCGAACCCAGGGGAACACTTATCTATTATTTATGTTCGCCTGATGTTAAATGAACACAGAAGTTGAAACTGAACAATATGGCATTTACAATCGAAAAATTGAATATTACAATTGTAAAAAAGTGAATATTTTCCACATTTCGCAGAAAGGAAAAGTTTCAAAATTTCGTAGGCGGGTTTCGTTAAACTAAATGCAAAGGTCTGCAGTTTTGGTCTGGAATAGCCTTCTAGCAAATGTCTACTTCTCGGATTCTACCCAAAAGATTATTATGGTTGTTTTGTATTGTATCACTGCCAATAGTAGAGCTTTGACATTGCTACGCTTGTGTTAATTTATTTTCTTCTGAGCAAAATAAAATAAATTCACTGAAACGAGAGTAAGCTGTAAGGGCCGATACTTCTTGCTCTTGGCGACGCTCAAAACACAGAATTGCTATCACAAAGCTGTTGAAAAGTTCGGTAATACCATGGAGCAAGGAATTCACAGCTCCATGAACAATTACTCCATAGTCACAATTTCAGACACTCCACGGCGCCGCTCGTGCTGAAAATCGCAGTGCATGCAGTGCTATATATATCATGCTATCGTGCGCTGTAGTTGTACCAAAGGATAGTATATGTCTCAAGAATAAAGTAGTTTATTACAATGTAAATTTTATAAAATGTCTCAGGATAATAATCAGTCTCATGATCCGTACGACTTACAAAATGGCGCCAACTTAAGAACTACGGTTTGCGTGTTTAATCCATGTAACTTGGAGCCACTGAACATAGAATGAAGTCCCGAAACACGTGTATGGCTGTGTTTTCATTTTATTTAATTTATATTGTATTAAACTTCTTGGTGGTTCATATCTATACTGTCCTTAATTAATTACACAGTACGACAATGAAATTTGCCGCAGAACAAAAATATGTGATTGTTACGTAGTTCAGTGCCCCGATGACAGTGGCGAAATCCGTTCTTCGCTCTCACCTAAACTTTCTTCTGGAAACGCAATTTCATCTGCGCTCGGTGGTCTGCGAATTATCTTGCCGCCGCTTAGAACATTCTTTTATTTTAGGAATAGTGCCTAATGGTGCCTATTAGATATATTGCCTATTGGCGGAGTAGAGAGGGGAGGGGGATACAATCAAATCACTAGGGGTAGGTATAGGAAAGGTGCAGTTGCATCAGTCAATCGAATCACACAGTATCTATTCTTCAAGTGTCTACATCCGCTTACGTGAAGGAAATTGTTTTTTGCGCGAAGGCGTCTTTTTCATACTGAGCGATGTCTAGGAGGCGTGTTAATTCCCGAATTCTTTTTTGTTGCGTGTGCGACGAATTTACGACTGTCTCAAAGACATTCCATTCCTCGATCGACAAAAAGCGTACGAGTATATTTTGAATAAAAAATAGATGAGGGTAAGTGTTGAGCATCACAGAGCCATTGTTCATGTTGCTTCCATCATTTAAGAGGCCGGTTGCATGGAACCAGCAATCTATGCCCACTTGCCATACCATAGTTATGGAGGGAATATAGACACCACATCAGATTGTTACTTTTGTTTAACGAAAGTGAGAAAAATCTCAAGTAAATCAAAACACACAATTTCTTATCCAAATTTGGAATCTGCAATGTGCCCAGTTTTACTATCTAAATTTCCTGAGATTAGTTCTGCAAAAATTGAAGAAAGAATTTTCATTGAGCCTCAGACCCGAGACCTGATGATACGGATACTGAGACGGCACCTTCGCTTGCATTGAGAGATCTATGTGACAATTTCTTTGGAAACGTTATGACTGACAATTACAAGGAATTGACGGAGCACATGCTAGACTGTTACAAGGCTCATCCTGCTTTGATACTGATATGATTCCAAGTTTCTCATAAGTAGTAAATATAGATTTAGATTTATTTAGTAAAAAACAGTAAAAACAGTATGTGACATATGAGGGAGAAGATCATCTGTACACGTTTTCTTGAGTTCCAGAATCCCATCGCATCATTTTAACTATAAATAGTTGAAAGATGAGTAAAAGTTCAAGATAAATAAATAAAAATATATTTCAAATATCTTTTTCTCTCAAATATTTCGTACATTCTAGTGAGTTATAAGGAATATTGTCAGCTGTAATTTATACTGGGTATCCAGTAACGAAATTTTGTTTTATTTATTTCGCCAAATAACAGTAAAAACTGAATGTGACGTGTGGGGCAGAAGATTATCTGCGCACGTTTTCTTGTGTTCCAGAATCTCTTCTCGTCATTTTAACTATAAATAGTTAAAAGACGAGTAAAAGTTACAAATAAATAAATAAAAGTTTTTAAAAAATCGCGAGATTAGGAATATTAAAAAAAACTAGACATTTTCGTTCCCGAGTTATAGAATATTTATTTGCACCAGTAAACGAATTGCAGATATGATTTTTCTGCATTGGTAACAAAATAGTCACCCGCCCTTACCTCTACTCCTACCATTCATTACAGGCAAAAGGAGAGTTCAACAACACGTGCGGATAGTGAAGCTACATTTACGTCCAGAAGCAAAACAAGGGACCATCTCAGTATTTGCACAATATATAAGGGAAATCGGACACAAACCTGATCGAGATGGGGTTATTGAGCAAGAAGCAGAAGTACATCATGTTTATAAGCATATTAAGTCTTTTTTTTAATATACAAAACAAATACAAAACCAATTTATTATATATCACTGTTTGTTAAAATAAACATTATTTTTCTTTTTGATGATCAGTATAGTCTCTAATGGTATAGATACAGTTATGCAGATGCAGCAGAAAAATTTTAAGATTTTATTTTAAATTCAATTTGTGAACCGACTTCAATTGTTTAATGTCATCTGGCAATGCGTTGTAAAGTAACGTCCATTTATTGTATATGGATTTCTGATAGTGAGCTGTTGATACTGACACTTGATGAACATGATTTCTGCGACGTGTGTTGTAATTATTAATATCAGTATTGCACGAAAATATATTCCCACAGTTAAGTACGTCAGTTTTGACTAATATTATAGGTTAGTAAATGAATAGGCAAGGCAATGGTAAGATTCTAAGCTCAATGAAGAGAAGTTTTTACAAAACCAATTTGAAACTTCGGAAAGGTACTATTTATTGTTTCTTTTTTGCAAAGAACATTCGTGACATCAGCAAACAGAACCGTTCTTCCGTTTAGACATAACCGTAATGAACGAGAGCATATCGTTTACGTATAACACAAAGAGGATAGGTACGATTGAAGATAATTTTGATAGCAAGATGTTATCGTCAATAATGTCAAAAGCTTTCGAAAAATCTAAAAATATTCCAATGGGCGCTTCATTTTGATCCATTGATGAAGCAACATATTTAAGAAAAGAAAAAATGGCAGTTTCCGTAGATTTTAATTTTTAAAACCGTGTTGCTAGTCTGAACCTGTTAAAAGAGAAATTGGCCGGTAATTTTGATTTTCATTTTTGTTCCCTTTTTTAATAAGTGGCTTAATTTTTGCAGTTTTGAAAATATCCGGAAATATTCTCGTGCGTATAGAAGCATTGTAATTGTGAGTTAACGGGTGTATACAGGCAAGTACACAAGTTTTCAATACACAATCCGGAAATTCATCTAAACCAGAAGAATATTTATTTTTTAGTTTACTGACTATTCGTAAGATTTCGTTAGAAGTAGTTTCGGAAATAAACATCGTGTCAAAATTTTTTGGGAAGGTAATGATGATTGAATTTTACGGTTTTAGCCCGTTCGTGAGTTCAGCCGGAATTCTAGAAAAGTGTTGGGTGAAGAGATTTGCCACTTTTTCCGGATTACTTGCTTCAGTTTCATTATCCTTTAAAACGACATTCTCTACTAAGTAACGAGATGATGTGGTCGTATTTTTTACGATATTCCACATTGCTTTAGTTTTGTTACTAGTTTTCAAAATATCCTGTTTATTTTTCATTCATTTTTCACTAGAATGTATGGAGTAGCTTTTCCAGAAAAACTGGTACGTGATGGAACATTTTTTATTTTACTTTCACAATCAGCGTATTTGATTTAGAAAAGAATACATAATTTCATCTCGCGGCAAGACAAAAAGTTCAAATTTGTTGCACTATGTAATCATGGATTACCACAATACATCTGCTGTCACCACGGAATTTATTGTTGGCAGAGGCGGCGTTGCCACACTTCTTCACCCTTGTCACATGTGCGATGCATGATTATACGTGGGCAATCTAAAGCGAATACTAGATCTCCGTCCTACACTTTTATTATTTTTCAATCGGATACCTACACTATCTAGATACTTTTAATGATATGATGTTTTGATAGCGTCATAAAAGTGGGGTTTCGTGACAGAAGCGCTCAGCTGATACGATGCTTCAGTTTATTACGAGTTAGTGGCAACAAGGGTACATTATGTCAAAGCGGTTGCTTTTCTTGCTGGGAAACCACTGTAAGTGGCATTACCTGGCTCTCAAACATCAAGCACAAAGAAGTATGGTACAATGTATAAGTTGCACTTCTGTCTTTCCAGAGAAATCTGTGAATATTAATTCGTAAAGCAATGAAGAAGAAAAAAAACAAAAAAAACAAAAAAACAAAAAAAACAAACGGGAACACATCCCTCTGCTGTGATTCAGAGTTCCAATTCTCAGTAAGACTTTTCTGCGATAGTTTTCTCTCTCTCTCTCTCTCATATTGGGTACAGCGAACGTAAAAAGTATTCAAGCACTAGAGCATTTTAAACAATTATTGTAACAATAAAGCAGTAATTAAACTATTAATAAGTAATATTTTAAACAGTATTAACCTAAGTGTACGGAAAAGTTAATATCAAAAACATGTACAAAGCAGATAGAATTTTTGATATATTCTAGTTGTGAACACTTGTGACACAAAAAGAATTCAAACACCAAAGGTAACTAACTGTTTGGTGGTCTGGTTCTTGAAAAAAATTTTAACGGTAGGAAGGCTAATCTCTAGTATCTTTGCATAGTGTTTGGTAGGTACTCAATAGGTAGTCAAAAAGTGTTATAAAAAGAAGAAATATGTCGTAAAGAAAAAGAAAAAAAATTTGCAACAAAGACAAATTATAACCTTGCAACACAATCGTTGCAAATTGTTGAGGAAAATTTCTCAAATTTTTAAACAGATCTGGGAACACCATCCAGGAAATCACTGATAGATTTAGTAAAAGGACAATATGAGAAGAAGTGATTGTTTAAAAAACTTGGTGAAACAGAGTGTCGTGCAACCCTATCGCTGTACCCAAAATTGCCAGTGAACTCGTGAATGAACTGGAGACAAAAGTATGCGAGTGTACCGCATGTCAAGTAATGAATTGCACAATCAATACATTAAGCTTCTTTGGAAGTTAAAATCTTAATATTTTGAAGTATTTTCTTTTCTCAAAATCTATCAAGATCTTCCAGGATGGTATTCCTAGATGTGTTTAAAATTTCGGAATTTTGCCTCAACAATTTACATTGATGATGCAGCCTGATTCGTCTTTGTTTCCTTTCCTTTACGACCCATTTCTCACATCATGGGCCGCTTGTTGAGTATCTACCAGAAACTCTGCTAGAAGGAAACTACACTGGAGGCTAGCGTTACTAGAGTTACAGATTTCTCATAAGTCAGGGGTGTGGGAAACGTTACTGACGCCCTTGGTGTTTGAATACTTTGTGCGTCACGAGTTGCACCCTCTAGAACATTTCGACGGTTCTATCTACTTTGTACGCGTATTTTTTTGTTTCTGATAATAATGTTTCCCTTCACATAGGTTATACCATGTTAAAAGTATTAATTGACAATGAGATAATCATTGCGTAGTAGGCGCAATAATTGTTAAAAGTGTTCCAATGTTCGAATACTTTTTACACTCACTGTATTATTAGTCAGATAGATTTATTATGTCTGAAGGTAGGTTTATACAACCTGGTTGCAAAACACTAGAATTAACATATTACAATTAGGAATATCAATCCAATGTAATTTTAAATCATTTTAAGACAATAATAATAATAATAATAATAATAATAATAATAACAACAACAACAACATGATAACAACTATGACAATAATAACAATCATAGCATGAACTCTACATTTTAATGTAGTTAATTATCACCACGCTGTTGCCATAAAAGATTTAATATAGCACTTTGTTTAAATTTCTGAATGAGTGGCAACGTTTCTCTAATTCATTCGATTAAACTGATTCTCTAATACATAGTTTTCGATCTGACATCACTACACAATTATTATGAAATTCAATAAATTATTGGCAAGAGTCAATAACAACAATATAACAATAGCAACAGGAAGTTGTCATGATGACAGATGATAACAGCAAATATCCCGCTTGTTTACATAGCAACACGATCATGAAACTTGTGAAAGCCCAGCTTACATTCCAACAATGATGTACTCTTCTACGTCGAAAGCAATATTAATATTTATAATTATCCCATAATAATACGGCAATACAACAAGATAATAATATTGTAATCATTATGGATTAGTTTTAACACGTTTCCACCGACATCAAATGCATATCAACATAAATTGGCATGTAATCGAGGCATCAACAATTGTTACTCAGTATGATGAAATACACACCAGTCGTGCACACAGATGCACTTCAAAAACTGCGTAAGAAAATTTACTTTCACCGTTATTTCAACACACAAAATAGTGAAAACTTTAACCAAAGATAGTCTAATTTCAAAAGGAAATAATTTTGTTCCATTCTTCTCAACGCAAAACTGAACGCGTAAATGCAGGAAACAGCGCAGCAGACACTTAAGAAAAGACAACTGGTTTACAATCAATAGCGATTGCAAATAAATACTCACAGAATTCAAATAATAGGCTCGTGAACACAGGCTCCTTCCGCCAAAACGTACCAATCACTCAAAGAAGTTTGCTCTCCGCACAATGACTGGCAACCACACAAGCGTCTACTGCATGTGTACATCAAGGCCTCGCTCCAGTCTTGTTCTTCTTCTGTCCACCAGGAGCGCGATCATTTGCAAATATTTTTCTTCACTTCGAGATACTAGATACTATTCACTAAAAAAGGTAGTCACAAATTAAAAAAAATACTCATAAATTTAAATGAAATATAAATGAAATATAAATTTCGTATATATATATATATATATATATATATATATATATATATATATATATATATATAATTTCCAAATAAAATCTGACAACCGGCAATTCAGGCTATCAAGAATGCAAATGTGTAAAATATTAACATAACACAATTCTTAAATCCTGGTTGATTTAATTTGTACGACATAAGGAAATTAGCATTTGATCAACATTTGTTCTTTTACTTTATATAAAAAAAACGTAATCACGTTCGACAGTACTTGACATTGTGAGTGTACCACTACATCTTCAAGTGCAGGCATTAATCTATATTCATTGATTCAAATATTCTTAATTATATAATGTAAGGACCATATAATTAAGATATCATTTCTTGCACATGCTAATAACAATGTGCTTCAAATTTTCATACCTGCATTTTTGTAGAAACGACAGGTCTTCCAAAACAAACTTATTTCACTACATCAAAGGACGTTATTGAGTCATACGTAAACAGTGCTACAATATCCGGACCAAAATTAGTTGAAAGACTGTCTTGCCACTTACGAATAATCCCTAATGTTAAATGCTGAGAGGCTGAATTAACCCAACAAGTCACTTACATATCCCACTATTTGGACAGAAACGCTTGAGATAGAGTAACTTTTCTAACAAATTCCGGCGACACTCACCGAATTCTTATCAATGATACGAAAAGAAACAAATAAGGAAGGGTTTTTGCAAAACGCGTGCTTAAAATATACTAGTACCGTTTTACTATTTTTTGTTTAAATCATTTTGACTATATACCATTTAATGTTCTTTTTAGTAATGTTACAATACTATGCTAATAAGATTATTCAAAATTGCCTTTAGGCACATGTGGTTTTTTTTGTATCCATGACTGCTGTCGAGTTGAAATTAGAAAAATACACTGAAAATACGAAGAGTCGGATATTTATGAAAATAGTTGGAAAGTTTATGCAATTATATGATGTATATTAATGGAGGTATCTTATTGAAACCAAATCTGTGTTTAATGACAAGATAATGAATTAGATAGAAAACGTTTAGCATACAATGCACATTTCGACCATTTTGGAGGCTTTTGACAAATACATATACTTATTTGCATTTTTTCCATCCACAAGACAGATGACCAGGCTCAGTGAAGTAAAATTTGTTGAGGTATCGAGTGTGTATCGAGGTATCGAGTTTGCCACACGAGTTTTCAGGGCGAAAATTAAAGACAAACATTCTGTGTAAACCTAAAAATAAAAATTAGAACAACCCCTTCTTGAATTGCATAAAACACTCGATTTTTGAAAAAGATTGAATTTTTTAAACTTTGGGACAGAGCCAAGTCTTGGCGTTACCGAGCTAAACTGAGAATCTTGTTTTTACACCAATTGGCAGCTTTTTAGGGGTTCCCGTCAAAGGAATTTTAAAAGTCAATTCCTTGCCATAACCCAATAGAACTGTCTTGTATGAATTTGTAATTGGTTTCTGCAGCGTGCGTATGTGAAGGTGTGCTGGATTCGAGGTCAACATTGTTAGTGATAATCTTGGCTTATCTGCGTGGGCATGTGAATAGTCAAAACAATCTGTATTGCTGCGCAGAGAATCCGCAACTACTGCACGCACAACTTCAAAGCATACTAAAATGATGCAAGACGACGAAACAAAAAGCGTTTCTCGGAACAAGTATTATGCAAGTATGCTTTAACTTGCCTGTTAAAGATATCGAATTGAGCTTAATAGTGTTTCTGAGCAGTTTCCTGTTCTTTCTTCAGAGAATTTGTCTTCAATAATTTTATTATTCTTAACCAAAAAACTTAATAAAGATGCGCTTGGAAAACTGTGCGAAGAAATCGGCTTTCCTCTTTCAAATACAATTGTGGAGTAATATCTTTTTCTCACATTTTACAAAACAGCCGTATCGGGACGATTTATTCCTTCACAACTATTTGGAACCAACAAAAGCAAGAGTGCAAAAGCACTCTTTCTTTTAATATTGCCAAATTTTAAAATATTCCAAATTTCATTTGAATTCTTAGTATTAATACTTGGAAATTTATTGCTATTGCTATTATTATAGTTGTTCCTATAATTAAAGCTTTTTTCTTATATTTTTATTAATAAAATTGTGACCAATGTATACTGGACTGTTATTCTGTGGAGTGATGTGCTAAGTAAGGTGTACGTCAAAGAAAAATAACGACGTGTTACGTTATTTTATGTTATATTACATATAAGGATAATTAGATGTTAGTTAGAATTGATTCATTAGCGTTTCCAAGCACGTCAACGGCTAATTCATTAGGCCCGAGAGTATAGTGAAAGTATTATCGCGAGAGGGGGCAAAGGTGTTTCCCGACTATTCATATCTCAACATTCGTCGGGATTTGGCGTGAACCTACACGTCGGGATGCGGGATTTTCTCCATCTAAGTATCTCCCAACGTCAGGGTACCGCCCCAGCCGGGACAAGCTCTAAGCCTCCGACATGTTTGGTAGTGGAGTGCAGGTAAATGTGTGTGTGTGTATGTGTATGCGTAAGTAAGAGGTGAGGATAGGACAAGGAAGAGAAAGGAAAGATCGCGCGCGGTCTGTGACCCGTTTGTTAGGGTACCTCTCCGACATTCATACATTTATTAGAACTGCAATTGGGTATGACCCGGTGGCAGTTAAGTGACAATCATTGCAAAAATTACAACACTTACATTAATAATAATAATAATAATAATAATAATAATAATAATAATAATAATAATAATAATAATAGTACCGTACAATACAGTACAAGACAAAAAGCAGCATTGAAAAGTGCATTGATCGCGTTCACCGCACTTCACTTCACTTCACTACACTACACTACACTTTTTTGCTTTGAATTACACCGACCATCACTTCACAGCACTTCACCGCACTACACACCACTTACTCATTTAATATCTGTTGCTGTCGTCTTGTTCTAATTTGTTTCTAAAACTTTGGACACTGAGAGGAAAAGCTTTGAAAACTGCTGCAGGTAAACTGTTCCAATCTCTAATTGTTTTGTTACAAAAGGAAAACTTCCCAAGATCTGAATTTTGTGGGTGTGATCGCTTCGGCTGAAATAATTTGGTTTTTCTAGTCTAATCAGAATTTCCTTCCAAGCTGGTTGACCTACGTAGGATTTATAAAGAGCGCAAAGCCTCGCCTTTGTTCTTCTCGTTTCTAGAGGTTCCCATGACATTTTTGTTGCGTTACTTCTATAGGTAAACGTATTCGCTTTTCTCTGTATTCTATCTAGATTTTTTCGGTGCGCCTTTCTGAATGGATCCCAACACGCAACTCCGAATTCCATGAGAGGGCGAACCAGCGTAAGATATGCTAATTCTTTGGCGATAGCAGAACTTTTCTTTAGTATTCGCATTACAAAATGCAAAGACTTCCACGTTTTCTTACTGTCTGATATATATGCATCTCCCACCCTAATTTACTATCTAGATGAATGCCTAAATTCTTGCATGATGAGACTCTTGGGATGATAAACCTCACAACTCTAGCATCAACTCCTGAGGTTAATACTTTCCTAATAAGTAAATTATGCTGTACCACGTCGAATGCTTTTGCGAAGACGATTACTACTGTATCCACCCTCCCACCCGCGTCAACTACGTCAGTTAGATCTTGAAAAAGAGAAACAATTTGACTTTCGCACGAATGTTCACTTCTAAACCCATGCTGTCCGTGGAAAATCCAGTTCGCCTTCTCCCATTCGCGACGAATGTACCCGGCTATTAAATGCCCCATTATTTTGCATACTACTGATGTGAGGGATACAGGTCTATAATTAAATACTTTCGTTTTACCACCATTTTTGAAAATTGGAACCACTATAGCTGCCTTCCAATCGTCTGGTAAACTTGCATTATTAATGGAAATATTGAATAATCTTAACAAATAGGGCAATATCGCCTCACCACCGAGTTTAATAAAATCTGTCGAGATACCGTCTGGCCCGCGTGATTTACTGTTTTCCTGTGATTTTCTACGATTGCGGAGTTCCCATGCGTGGAGTTTGAATTGGTTTTCTATTGGAAAATAATGAACTTGCTCCTGCGCCCGTTCTGGTTTGAATACCGGTACGAATTACGCGTTGAACGCATTTGCTTTTGCTTGGTCGTCGTGCAGTGGCTCGTTATCTGCGACTCGAATTTCCTGAATTTCTTCCTTATTCCCCCGGCGTCTGCGGACATATTTGTAAAAGCTTGACCAATTATTTCGTCCCGTCTCCAACATGTTTCTTAAAAACAATTCATGAGCAATTTTCTTTTCTTTTTCTAATTCCTTGTAGTATTTATTAAACGTTATCATGTCTGCAATGCTGCGATGTCTCCTATTAAATGCTAGCCTAACTTTTCTCTTTAAACGTCGTATTGCCCCGTTAAAATATTTAGGATTAGAATTACTTTTCAGTATTTTGCAAGGAACGTACGTTCACTTAGTATTGATCGGAAAACCACGGTAAACTAGCGATGAGAGTAGCTGGGCGCTAGAATTATCCTCCCGACAGCGGTTGGATTTGACCTAGCTATCTACCTAGTCTTGAAAATCTCCAGTCGGGACTCTAACCATAAGCCCAACCGGTTAGAGGTACTGCAGCGATCGACACCAAGAGTCATTTAAGTCAGTATGTTAATTAGAAGTAATTTATCAACTTTTAATTGTATCAATGTTTGTCCTCTAGAATTTTGATCAACGAAAACTTTATTAAATCTGTCTAGTACACAGAAAGTAGTACTTTGCGTTTATTTAATCTACAAATATTGTCAGGGCATAAATGCGTTATACTAAAATCCTCATGTGCATTAACTTAATAAATTTTCTTAACGATTATCATTTGTATTTAGCAAGAGACTTCTAGTAATACATGGTTTCGTATTCTGGCGCAACCAAGCATACGAGCCGTTGCAGGGGGTTTTCTTCAAAATTTTATATAATAATTTTTGATAATGAGCAAAGAATTTTGAGGCGGATAATTTGATTTTACGGGTACTTTACATACAGACTCAATATTTAAAAAAATTCTAATTTCACTGATTTCTATGACTTTTTGACAATTGCAAGCCTTTTTTTAGAACTATTCATTGGTGAACCTCTTTTGAATATTGGGACAACTAGGACTGTTTTCCAGCTTTCAGAATTTTTTGTTGCCAGCAGAAATTACACATACTATCGAGAATTATGTATTTTGCTTCTTCTGGTACGTTTTTGTATAACATGATGTTAAAGTTGTCAGTACCTGGGGAGTTTTTTTATTTTACATTATTTGAGCGCGTTGTGATTCTTCATACTCTATTCTATCAACATCTCAAAGTAGAACATCCTCGTATGCTACTGGTTCACTATTATCAACAATAGTTCATTAGAATTAATGAAAGCACAATGATATATAAAATTATAACGAATGTTTAGGTTACCGTGACTATTATGCACAAATTCTTACGGTCACCAGTACCTAGAGCACAAATGAAATAATACATGCAATTGTAGATTATTTAGTAGCTAAAATAGAATTATTTACGGACTTACTGGAGGAATCATGAAACGTGGTTTACAAGGCTGTTAACATCAACGACAAATGTAGTTTCTTTTTCTTAAAGCTTTAATTTCAGTTTAAAGACTGCGTGCCTCTGTCCTCTTAAGAGCACGTGTGTTTTGGGGTCAAAATATCACCTGGCAAATCAGTAACCCCTGTAACGCCCTTCGGATTCGTTTTGACTCGGAGCATTCAGCAGTACTTATTAAGAAGTAATGTTGCAAAAATACTTAAAAACATTACAGTTCTAAAATTTGACAGAGATAGTTCATATATCATGAACAAGGCGTGCACCAAATTTCATTAAAATTGGAGAGGGTAAGTGTTGAAAATGTATCCATTCTGCGACGATTTGACGTGGAATGACCCTTTTGATATATCTAAAATTACTGAATTTATAATATAAACGTACCTACAAGGGTTGAATGAAAAGTTTGAAACTTGGGTTTGGATGGGAATATTTTAACAAATCAAGAACAAATCTTTAGGATGTCTCCCTTAATTACCGATATGCACTTTTCTACATAATTACCGGACAACAGAATACATTTCTGCCAACAATGTACAAGTTTTCTGAAGCCGTCACGAAATGTCAATACTGTTTCTTCAACCGTCATCTCACAGTGCTTTCAAATTCTTCAACGCGAGCATAATGGATAATGGTTCTCGTATCCCTTTCATTATTAGGATGAGGTGGAGTCTGACGGCCCAAAATCTGGTCTAGAATGTATGGAGGGTGCCGTAAGTAAGTAATTGAGGGTATGATTCAATCTCTGAAGTGTGTTGTGGTGAAATATGAAGTGTGTGGCTTAGCATTGTCAGGCTTCAGGAATACATTTAGCTTTTCCTTTCGAACCCTTGTTAGTCGTCGTTCCTGGGTACCCATCGTACACACATCGTACACTACCGAGAGCCAAACAAAGCAATAATGTGACCCACACATTCTTGTGAATTGCCAATCACATTTGGAATTTTTCGGGCAAAGGACGATCATTCAGAATCAGTCTGTCAACTTTTTGGCCGTGAAACTCGGTGGTTGCCGTCACAAGATGTCCAACTGAACTCATTTCGCGCAAATTAGCTGTTCCCACCTCAACATGGCGCTCATGGCACACAGAGCGAAGTCGTACGCCTTTATCACGGACGTCCGGGTTCGATAACCGTTGATTCCCGGACCAACTCATGTAAAATTTGTTCGTACAAAACGAGTTTGTCTGCTTCACAGTCCAACCCCTGTGAAGCGCCCTAACCCCAACCCCCTCCCTAAATCCTGTGCGGCGGCGATGGTGTAACGGTTAGCGTTTCGGACTGTTGTACCCAAGTTGGCGGGTACCCGATCAAACCCAATCGAAGCCGTGGATTTTTAAGGGCGAAAAAATCCTTCGTACGCCTTTCTTCGGAAGTAAAGCCGGCTGTCCCATGTTAGAGATTTACTTGCATGTAAAAGATCCTCAAGCCTAAATGACGCCTCTGAGCTAAATTGCCTTGAAATTGCCTGTTTCTCGCCCAAGAAATACCTACTTTCTCTGCTAGTTGGTGAAAGGAGCGAAGCAAAATTTGCGTGGTCAGACGGAAGAGCAGGCCTCATGGCCTGAGTCTCGCCACGTAAAATAAGGCAAATTCAATTCAATTCATTCAATCCTACCTAATTCCGATCGCTGTCTAGAGACGCAGGAGCAAGTGGTATTACCCGCGCAACTTTTCTTGAGCGATGGATTGAAGAAATGCGGGTAGAGTGGGGATATTAGTTACGAAATCAACCACCAGATTTTATGAAGTAATGCCAATCTCTGGAGAATCAAGTCATGCCTTCGCAACTTTCTCAATAATTTGCGTTCTAACTTTCTCAAGAGTTCGAGGTATATCCTGTGATGGATCTTCACCTGCTTCGCTCATTTCTTTGCATCTCTTGGAGAAAATCACTGTCAAGAGTTTTCGTTTTCAACAGAAAATAGTTTCTATTTCGCGTCAGTGAATGTGTGTTTGGAGTGTTGTCATCAGTGCTCGCTGCGAACTTTTGTCTTCAACTGTTTATTGTGACAGAGGGAGGAAGCAGGGTCATCGTTCAAGAAAAGTTTCGCGAGTAATAAGTGGCGCGTACGATGCTACCTGACGGACCGCTTGACAACTGACTGCGACGAAACTGTACCCTAGGCAATTATAACAAATGTTTATGGAGGACTTCATAGTGGAAGTGCTCAATGTTCGTTTAGGGGCTGGAGACGTGTTGCGTCAATGTAGTTGCAACAGATTCAAAAACATCTTTAAACTTACTCGCCCAACTTACTCGCGCACAATGTTCACATCAACTCAACCCCAATATTCATTCTCTGTTGAATCTCCCTTGGGGTGACACCTTCGGATATCAAGCATTCAATGACAGCACATTGCTAAAATCGTATTGACCGCCCTTCTGCGCACGGTTCCGTACTTCACACTTTAACAACATAATTCCACAATGCTAAGACTTCCCGCCAACTAGAGCTGTGGAGGAGAGTCTATTGAGCAATCCATTACTTGCCGCATACCAGTGCCGACATCTGTTGAGTTACAAAGATGGAGGCATTGCTCTTCATTCAACCTTCGTAGATGAAGATCCAAAACAGTTATGACTTGTACAGAAATTTGAAGCATACTTTGTGAAATACCCCCTAGCCCTTTCTGTTTGTTCGTGTCTGTCGGTACATCTCTGGTAAACGCTCGCGCATAGAACAGTTCAGACTTTTTCCAAAATTGATACTCTCTGATCGACCTGGCTCAATTTGAAACCGGGTATGCGGGTGACTTAATATGAAGCCCCTGAGACACTTTCAAAATTTGAAAAAGTTCCCAACTTTTAGCTTGAATTTTGTTATTAGATAACGTGAAGTATAGTTAAGAGAATGGCGTAGATCTGATTTTCGTTGAAAACCTTGTTTTGAAAATTGCAAAAATTTTGGACTTTTCCTACAACTAAAATATTGAAAATAGACATTTTTTCACTAATGAAATCTGTTCTTTAAAGACAGATTTGGAAATAAGGTCACGTACAATTTTTCGAAAATGTGAGTAGTTTCCGTGTAATTTTGCGTGAAACATAGGGAATGAAAACATTTTTTCTCGAAAAAAAAGACCATTATTTTTTCAAAAAAGACATTAATTTTTTGAATTATGTTTGGACCTCGAATAGCGCAATAGTCGTTTAACAGGTTGGCGCAGGAATAATTTTCGCTAAAAACAATTATTTTTTTAAAAATGGCAAAAATTCAAAAAAATTCGATGTTTTCCTACAACTACAATTATGAAAATATTTTTTCGTAATGAAATGTGTTCATCTATAACAAATCTTCAAATAAGATTATGTTCAATTTTTCGAAAATATGTGTAGTTTTTCGTAATTATGCGACAAACGTAGGGAATTTTTAAATTTTAAACAATTATTATTGACGTGATATATGGAAATTACATCAGAATTGTAGGTTCTTTCAGTATTATACCAGTACCAGAATACTCATAATTCAATCCCAAAAAAAGAGCAGTTGGAGTAATTTGAAACACATTGCCTCAAGGATGTATGAAGAATATTCCAGAAGAAAAACTTGACTCGAAAAGTAATCCAGTCTCCCCCTCCTTGCGCGCGCTAGGAGAAGGAATGGGATCTTAGTATTTGAAGGAACATATAGCAAATATTCACGAAAATGTTGCAGGTGTTTTTCTGAACAGTGCTTTTCATCCTTTCGCATTTTCATATTTTCTTGTATTACATAAGGATTAAAAATAAGGATTTGTCATAAGTAGGGGGCGGATTTTGTTGACGTAAAACATTGCCGAAAATAATCAATAAAATGCTCTTAAAATGCTTTTAAAATGCCCTAAAACATAAAACAAACAAAAACACGTAAAATATTGATGAAAACTACTACAGATGAACAACTCAAGCTGTTGAATTGTTACTAATGTAATCCAGGCTTCGTCCTCTGTTCAAGTTATTTCAGCTTGCAAACTTTGGGTTCGGACTGTTTTCTAAAGTAAAATCTTTGATGTATTTATCGCGAAATCGTCCGAACTGACAATGGCACCGATAGGCGTCACAGGAACCTTAGATTATATAATACTATCCACGCCTGACATCACAATATACGAGCGAAGAAATTAAATAGGCTACTCAGGATTTCTGTGGTGAACATTTGTTGCATCTCGTAAATATTGGTTGAAGTCAATAGCATTAAATTGATATTAAAAATCGATGAAATCTGCAAAACAATGACTCATAAAAATGGGTCATTTGGTCTTGTCATAACATAAAATGAATTTTTATATTAAACGGAATTGTTTTAAATTGAAAAGAAAAACATAACATTTCACCCCCCGCAGCCATAAGTATTTTGTATTGAAATAAGATTGTTATTTCAACTTCATATAAAAGGGTGTAATACCTCAGGATACTAAGAGGATCTTGATACTAACCCACACTGCAACAGTTTTGCGAATATTTGGATTATGACACGCATCTTCAAATACTAAGGTCGCTTCCCTTCCCCGACCGCGCGTCTGTTGGTGGAGCGCTGTGTGACCTTGCGTGAAAACGCGGCGGACTGTTACATTCAAAATGTCCGAAAAACTGTAGTCTCAAAAAACAAACTTACTCAAAAAATGCTTATGTAACATATGATTATATTTATATAATTGAATTCGTCTTTTTACACTCATGATAAACTGAAAAATATGTATAGTTCCATTTAAAAACAAAGTTACCTCATATATCTCGTAAACTTCAAGTGATAAAATTAGCATTATATATATATATATATATATATATATATATATATATATATATATATATATATATATATATATATTGTGGCGTCACCGATTAATTAAATATAATTTTATTATGGCATCGCCAATAACCAATAATTCCTACAGCTGGAAACAGCTCGCGCCGCGGCACAGAAGTGGATCAAGAGGCGCCGCCCTCGCAGCGAAGGTTTCTTTAGTTCCGCATCGGGCCCGCCCCGAACGCACTCAGCCCCCTTCTCAGAGGCAACCCCGTTTTATTGCCCCCTCATAAAAATACTTGCTGGCCCCTCGCCAAAAACTTATCGGACAAAGAGCACCCTCGCGTCCTTTCTTCAGCCGCGCGACCAGGGAATGCCAAGCCCCGATGGAGTTGGGCCGGGTGTCAATTAGGCGAGGAAGACACATTTACGACGCGTCGTAAGCGAAAACCTTTCTCGGCCTCAACCGATCCCCTTCCAAACAATGCCTGCCGAAAGTGGCACGCGCCTGGGCTAGACACCAGAATCCCCGAAAGGGCTGCTTACAATTAAATACAGTAGGCTGTCGATTAGCCCATGCCGGACGAGATGATCCGTGAAATGCACTTTTACACGCGCACGTGTCCAGACAGCTGCGAGCAGCTTCTGGAACAACTGACAAAGGGAAGCGAGCGAGAGAGAGAAGCCAGTGACAGACAGAGAACATTTACGGAAAAATACAGAAAAATCGACACGAGATTGGTTAATCAAAATTCTGCGACGCAGCCACCCTCAGCCAATGGGAAGCTTCGCCATGGGGGAAGGGATAACCCAGAGCTAGAAACATTTTGGGGAAGGGGAAAGAGAGTTTCTCATAAAACGTGATGCACAGTAGAAATCAGGGGACTACTTCTCAGACGACTTCTCAGATTTTTTTTGGCGACAGACTTGTCAGATTTTTCGGCCAAACTTACAAGATACTTCTTGGTTGCAAATTCGCTCAATTACGCAGTTACTGACGATCGGGACGCGAGTTTGGGAAAGACTTTCCCAGAATCGGAATAATTAGGACAAGACTGTGGACTTGTCGCGGAGAAAATTCGGGCGGGAGACTACTTGATCCCGCGCTGTTTCCGCATCGGCCCAGCAGCCTTTGTCGCCTCACGTGTCGGGCCCAGTGACTGCCCACCGCGTTACGTCAACGCCCGTGGCCATTCAACTCGCTGAGCCTGTTCGATCCGGCGACCTGCAGAGAGGGAGACGCGCCGCTGAAGGTCAGCGACCTGGGACAGCCGCCGCCTCCGCCCCGAGGCTGCCACCCCGGCCCGCACCCGGGACAGCCGCCGCCTCTGTTCCGAGGCTGCCGCCCCGGCCCGCCCGCGGAGACAGCACAACCACTGGTGAAAGAACTATGAGACGAACCCGTCTCGCCGAACGATCGTAACGACGAGAAATTATAAGTGGCCGCGCTCAGGCCCTGCAAACTTCAAGTGATGAATAGCACGCTTCATCAAAAAGTATGCATGATGTGTTAACTGTAAAAGAATTAGCAACTAGTAATTAGGACAATCAGTCCACAAAGTAGATTTAATAGAAAAATTGCGTCGCCCTTTGCGACATGTAAGTTCCCTGGCAGCTTTTGGTGCCAGGAATAAATTGTTATTTTTCACAAATGACTCTGTGCTGATTCATGACCTCCCAACTCTTCCATCCAGTCATATTTCAGGAGCTGAACCTGGCGCCCTCCCCGCTGGTATTACATCTGGCTGGTCCCTAGTCGGGCTAGTTTAGGCGATTTGATCGCTGATATTACAATATATATATATATATATATATATATATATATATATATATATATATATATATATATATAATCACCCCCAGTGGAAGACTGCCGCAAGTCAAAATGTTTTCAGGAGAAGCATATAAACATTTTGAGACAAAGATTTTGAGTACGTTAATATTGTAACATTCGTTATTAATAAACCATAAATTACAAATATCTTGGGTTGACAAAACGTATGTTTTTTAAAATTTAAAAATAATTGTTTTGAGTTATGGGCTGTTGTTTTGAGCTTTCTACTCAGTATTTATTGAAATGGTGCGGAGTTACTGAATATGTGATAAACACAAATTTTAACCATTTCGATTATTCTAGAGGCTGCATTTGTAAATTTTGATTTCACTTTCCAAAATTAGTAAAAAATTGTTTCCATCTAACAATTTTGATTTAGATTAGGAACTATCACTTATACGGCCAGTTCCATGTTACAATATTTCACAATCGTTTGAGTTTTTTAATTATAATTCTATAATAATTATGACGCTGGGAAGGAATCTGGTTAGCATCACTAGCATTAAGATGTGTCTGTCTTCTATTATTTGAATTGGATGGCGCGAGAGGAAAACTGAATTACTTGCTCACGAATCGTCATCTTTACGAGTGAAGCTGTGTCATTTTGTCAGGACACAGACTTCATTAACAGGCACTTTAGCCTCAAAATAACTCAAAAATCATTTTTTCGGAGTTATGGCAGTCTTTCACTGGGGTGCGATATATACATATGTTTGTGAAAACTGTAACGCTCAAAAGGAATGGTCGGAATCATTTAAAAATTAGTAGATGTTTAGAACAAGTATACTCTTAAACAGGGATTAAATTTGCACAGAGATGGTGTGCACGTTGGCCTAACAGAGCCCTCTGTGTCACGGGTCAGGTCAGGGGTACGTCACACTCAGACGGCGTAGAGCTGTCCAACGACGTGTCCAAAAACGTGTCAGCAAGTGCCGGATGCTTCATCGACGCGAAAGTGCACAATGTCAGCATCTGAGTGCGTTCGAATGGGGCAGAATGATCGGTTTTCGGGAAGCGAATTTGTCGTACCGTGACATTGCAACTCGAACGGGGAACAGTGCTACGGCAGTGATGCGTGTGGGGAACAACCAGTGAATAGAGAAGAGGGTCGTATACGGCTACTGAACCACACAATGTGACCACAGCGCGAGATGAATGCCATTTTGACCGCATGGGCGTAACCGTCAGAACGGCGTCGGTCGCAATGTTGGCTCGACTTTGGAACAATGAAACTACGCATACCACTGCGTCGGATTCCGTTGACCAGAAAACACCAAATCCTCACACAGCAATTGGCTCTTGGACGTGTTCACTGATGTGCTAAGTGGAAAAATGTAGTGTTCTCGGACGAGTACCGCTTCAATTTGTGCTACAGCGATGGCCGCGTACGTGTTCGACGCCACCATGATGATCGCAATATGCCAGCCTGCATCGTTCCGCACCATAGCGGAAAACACCAAGTGTGATGATTTGAAGCGCCATTAGCTACAATGTGCGATCTCGCCTCTTTAAGAGCAATCTGAACGCAACCGATACATTAAAAAGGTTTTAAAGCTCGAGGTACTGCCCCTACTGCAAGCAGCTCCACGTGCCATTTTTCAGCAGCACAATGTCCTACCTCATGTGACGAAGAATGTGCAAGCTGTCTGAGAAGAACGACGGGTACCAGTGCTTTCCTGGCCTGCACGTTTGCCTGACATGTCCATCAAACATGTGTGGGAAATGATCAGTCGTCACATTGTGGGTTCTGGTCTTCCTGCATCTACTGTCGATACTTTGTGGGCATGCACAGAAACTGCGTGGCAGTGTGTTCCCCAGCAGCATATCCAGGCACTCTTTGAATCCATGCCATGACGTCTAGAGGCTCTGATTGTGGCACCGTACTAAATACTGTACGTCAAAATGAAGGTACAGTTCTGTAATCATTTGTATATTGTGATATTCCTAAACTGTGGAATAACGCATATTTACCTTTATTAAATGGGGAACGTCATTCTTAAACACACTATATGGCAGCAAGAGGAGGACGCGTCTTTAGAATATTTTCATTGTAATGGTAGAACAAACGCGAACGGAAATACGTCATTCCCTTTGTCAAGCTCTTCAATTCCTTCTACATTTTGAATACAAAACCGACGTAATACTTCTATTCATAAATAATTTCCTGGTGGCAGTGAGCCAGAGCTTGGAAATGGTATAGAATACGAAAATGATCCGTTGTAATTCTCAAGCAGTGTAATATTTCTTGAGGCTTCCTCCTTTCAAATGCCGATGTGGGATAGTAAACGTATTGAAGGAAACGTTACGACCAACACAATGCAATAAACTGAGGATGTCCAGTGACGTATCGACGAAATATAATATAGTATTTCCTTGAAGCGCTGGTCCAAACATGATCGCGTGTACATGACCAAAAAAGGTAATCTAGAACGTCCACTACGTCACACCCATTCTCACCAATCCCCGCGAACCTCCATCCGCACCCCGCCCCCGCTGTCGCCGTCCGCCACTGCTTCGCGAGGGTCACGTGACCCACCGTTCGTTGCTTCGCGCGGGAGCTCTCGGCCGAGTCAGTCTGCGCCAGCGCCAGAGGAGCTCACACGCCGCCGAGGAGCCTTCCTCGTGGAGCCACACGCCCACCGCCCACCGTCCAGCCAGCCCGCAGACATGCAGCCGTCCATGTACTGCATCCCCCGCACGGAACGCGTGCGCTGGATTCTGTCCGCGGCTTGCACCGTGGTGCTCTGCTCTCTGCTGCTGAGCCTCTACTTGCCCAGGGAGCAACACGGCAAGGACGCCATGCCATTCGACGACACCAACGCCACTCTCAACGGGATCGATGGCATTCCACTCAACGCCACCAACGGCACCCTCAACGGAACCGACGCCATGCCATTCAACGACACCAACGCAACTCTCAACGGGAACGACGGCATACCATTCAACGCAACTCTCAACGGGACCGTCTCCTGCGCGGAGGTCGGCAACTCCACCGCGGGCTGCGTGGAAGCCGGTACGCCTACCATCGTGCCGACCTGGGACGGTGCAGTCAACCATACAGAAGAACAGCTGCGAGATGGGGGGAACAATCCGGAAGGTGCCTTCAATTCTTCAGATTATCGCCAGGCTGTGGAAGAAGTGTTTGTGGACAGGAACTTGACGGATTCAGGCACTTCAGCAGCTGCCGCTCCCTTTTCAGCCATCGTCATCTTCGCTCTCCTCACCACGTGAGTTGGACTGTTTTCGATGGAGTACTATATAATTCTAAAACACCCAACCTGTTTCTAACTCGTGTTGACTTTGCTTCTAGTTTTATAACCCCTACCTCAATCACATATTTTCTTGATCAACTGTTTCCATTCATCAACTGTGTAAATATTAAGATATTCAATCGTTTGCTTCTGTATATAGTCCAAATGTAACATAATACTTGTGCATGTTTTCATGAGCTCAAGTGATTTGTTAGCAAGGAGTGTAGTAAATTTATTGACAGTTACATTAAATAATCGTTCTGCGTGTTCTAATGGGAGAGGCTCAAATCTCTCTGTAGTAGTTTTTCCGTTGCAAATACATTTATTACACGGGAGCAAATATTTTGTGTTGTGATTTCGCTAAAAACTATTTTTTATCCTTATCAATTTAATCATAAAATTCAACTTAACCCAGTAAAAGGGCTAGGGTTGGGATGAGAAAAACAAACAGATTGCACATCTCATTGATACGTCGCACGTAGTTTTCAGTTGTTTTGTCGTCACATAAATAAAAAGTACCATTAATAAAATTAACGCTGTTCATATTGATTAATTTTGTAATCATTTTTCTAGGTGGGGAGTCATGCTGTGTGGCTAAATGTTGGCAGAAAACATCAGCAAGGAAGTAACCAGATCATGTTGCCTACCCGACGTTCTGAAGATTATATTTCTGTTCATTTTGTGAACAATTTCATTATTTAAATATTAAACTGTGAATAATAAATCGTCAATAACGGCAACTTAAAATATTAAAATATTCAGATTCATGCATGGATTTTTTAATATTTCCAAGGGACCTACATCCTTATCCTTGGGATATATATCTTCATTACTTTGATATTTCATATGTTTTTGGCTGATAAGTGACTTAACAGCAGATTTTTTAACGCAGCTGCTTTCCCTGGTTTCCTTACTACTTCAATACATTTCTCTCATATAGAGATTTCCAATGTAACTTCATAATTCTCAAATATTGGTGGAAGGGAGATAAATTACAATATACCTGTTCAGATGGCGCCTGCTCCTTCTTGTGCCATTTTTGCCTTTAATGTCTTTCTATTCCTTCTAAAAAATTATTACCTGCTCATTGTGAAGAAATGTGTTTACCAGATTGGCTCAATGACGCTATAAGTTATCACTAGACATGGAAGTTTCAGGCAAATGGCGATTTTATTCTGTCGACTTTAACACTCGAAATTCAATATATTCGTATTCAACGACTTGATATTACAGGAAGGCACTTTACGGTCCCTAAAATGACAATTTCAGCTTTTTAGCTTAAGAATGTACTACGTTAATTAATAATTCGGCGACGTTAGCTCAATTGTTCAACTACGCACCGAGAAGTCCCAAAACCATGAAAGTTAAGCAACACGAGACACAATGTATTCCTGCATGGGTGTCCATCTGGGATACGCAGGTATTAGCGGCACCGTGACTGGTCGAAGGGATAAAAGGCATTGACTGTTTGCGATGTTACCGATCAAAACAAAACTTAACGAACCAACAGTCCCCCCACACACACACACCGACGCACGCACGCACACGCACATACATAAATTACATACATATACATACACATATTAGGAAGCGTGATTCGTAGCCGAGTCATCTTAAGGATCGTGAATGTGAATTCAGACTCAATCGACGCAGTATTGGAGTGCGATCTATGTGAAATTGGTTGCTTTTTGTTTTTTGCTTTACACAATATTGTTTACCTTATAATGTACTGAACATTCCCCAAGTTCATTGTTTTTATCTCGAAGGAGTCTCGTAGCGCGAGGGAATGAAATAAGGGCCCAGCATGCAGAGTTTCGTGTAAATGCGTAAGTAATAATATTGTTTCTGCCTTCATGTCCGAATTCAGTGTATTGAGGTATACCAGATGTCGCAAGGATATTTCACGTTATATCGTCCTGATAACATCTCCTTAGCAAAATTTGGGGATTAGAATTGAAAGCAGAACCAAACATTTTAGATGTCAACACAACACGGAATACATCTTTACCCTCATCGAATGTGAAGGATTGATGTTGAGATTCGAATTTCGGCGATCGTGTACGCGGCTGGAAGGGGCGTGATGTCTCGGTCATTGGACACCAGGACTATTGAATGGAAAGAGCCTTAGTAAAGAACAAACCGTATTTAGATGAAATATTTTATTCAAATGTGTCTGCAAGAGAAACGCGTCGGCCTATTGCATAAAGTGTTACTATCGAGTAGGGGGCATGATCAAGAAAAGTGACTATCATGAAACTATGTACAGCCAACGACAATATGTTATAGACGAGTGTTGGAACAAAAGAATAAAAGTGGGACGTGTTAGCTCTATGTACTTTTTAGATCAGAACAACGCTATATTTTATTGAAAATGGACATAAAAACAAAATCATGTTCAGAAGTGAACGTGAAATGTATGCCTGGGCGACGGTAGATTTCATGGGAGCATTTGTGAAACGTTGATTTAATATCGTATTTCTGTTTTATTTACGTTGTGATAAAACGTGTAGAATATGTGAGATATGTTACGTGACAGGATATAAATAGAAGTTAGTAATTTCATTTTAATTTTAAATAGGTGTGGTTAGATTTAGAAATATAGGAAAGTTGTAGTATTAATTAATGTTGGAGCATGCGGTTTGAAAATTATATTCGAATCGAATATTAACATAGTAATTTTTCTGGAATGATTTCTAGAGGGAAGATTTATTGGAGGACTTTTGGACTCTCACGTGCAAAGATTTCAAGACCGACGCAGCTTGGAGACGTCAAGACATCTAAACGTTAAAATGAAAAACAACTTTTGGACAAGAGGCATTTGAAAAAAAAACATCATTAACATTTAAAAAGTTATCTAATTTTCTAATTCTTTGGGAAACGCAATGCATGATTAATTAGAAGGTCTCTTAAAGTTAAAATTCGAAAATTCAAGTTCGTATTAGTCTCATCATGTAAATTTATTATAAAAATACGGAAAATGGTAAAAAATGTAGTACTTATGGTTTTAAATCCCCAATAATAAAACAAACAAATGAATAAATTTCTTTTAAAAAAGCGTGTCAAAAAGAATATAGCCGAATTAGGTCAGAAATAATAAGTGCCCCCAAACTAAATCGATAATCGCAAATTACAAATCTTTAGACTGATAAAATTAGTATTCATTTTTTCTTCACTATCGGTCACATAGGTTAAAAATTTGACAAAATATATATATTACTAAATATTAAGAGACATGATATAGGGGGGAAAACTGAGACGGTACTTTAACGTTACCCCAATAGCAATCAATTTTAAAATTTGTATTTTTTTCTATTTGAATTTAGCGCTAAAATTGGTTTTGGACATTTCTCTCAGAATATCTCATACATTTTATTTATATCTAATTTGGCATCAATATATTGAACTTCCTTGCTTGAGTAGTAAATGTTTCACTGGAAATGATTGCCATCATCCACCTAAAGGCAAAAAAATGCCTTGTCGCTGCGCCATGGCATTCTTTTCTCCTCTGTAGTCTTCATTTCTGCATAATTTTTGAAGTGTAATTCACTTTTAAGTTGTTCTAAAATGTTCATTCTATGTCTCCCTCTTTGACCAATAATTCTACAGTACGAAATTGTGCTGAGGAATTGACCATGTCGGAAAATGTGTCCAAAGAATTTTGGTTTCCTGTTCCAGATGATTTTTTCTAGGGATTTCTTCTTAACTTTTTGAAAAATTTCATTATTTGAATTTTTTAGCTCAGGAAACATATATTTTTTGCCCCAACCACATCTCACAAGCTTCTAAACGTCTCCTGTCTATTTGTAAATGTGTCCATTATTCACATCCGTATAATAGGACACTCCAATTATAGATTTTCAGAAGTTTCTTTCTAATATCCAGATTTAGGTTGGTATTTGTAAGGAAATTTATTTTATTTAGGAACGACTTCTTTGCTTGTGTAATTCCCTCTCTAATTTCTGTCGTGCTGGTATGAAATTCCAGCCTAAATAGCAAAAATTCTTTACATGTTGTACTTCTGTGGTATCTAACATTATTTTATTTGATGTGTTCTTTTCTCTTTCCCAAATATCATTCATTTAGATTTCTTCATGTAATTTTGATGATCCTTTGCAGAATTCTTGCAAGGGTATTTATTTTTTCGTTAACCTTTTCTTGAACTAGATAAGATTGCTTTATCATCAGCATATTTTAAACAGTGTATTTCTAAACCATTAAATTTTATACACTTTGTTTTTCCTTTAAAATGTTGGGTTGGACTTCTTCTATAAACAGGAAATGATTGTATGTGTCGTTTTGTCCCATCCATTGTTTTTAGAGGATGTCTTACTGTTCTATTGTTTATTTGCTCTTGTATGTCTGTCTGATTGTCTTTGTGATTATAACGGTTTATAAACTCTGACACAGCATATATTTGCAAGAATGCATTTTTTCATACCCGTCGTCTTTTATCACCATCATTACATAAATATGCCAGGTCAGCGTCTTTTACCGGTATTTCCGGCATTTCTTGAGGGCAAATCTTCACTCGAGTGATCTTAGTCATTCCATGTAGATAAATGTTCTGTATATTCTTACATTTAAATGTATGTAAGATATCCAAATACTTTCCGTCCGTCCGTCCGTCCGTAGGTCCGTCCGTCCGTCCGTCCGTCGGTCGGTCGGTCGGTCGGTCGGTCGGTCGGTCGGTCGGTCGGTCGGTCGGTCGGTCGGTCGGTCGGTCCGTCCGTCCGTCGGTCCGTCCGTCCGACGGTCGTTCCGTCCGACCGCCGGTCCATCCGTCGGTCCGTCCGTCCGACGGTCGTTCCGTCCGACCGCCGGTCCATCCGTCGGTCCGTCCGTCCATTCCTCCGGCAGTCCTTCCGCCCGTCCGCCCGGCTGTCCTTCAGTCCGTCCGTTAGTCCGTCAGTCCGTCAGTCCGTCAATCCGTCAGTCCGTCTATCCCTCAGTCTGTGAACACCATTAGCCCCTTAAGGCTAAATGTCCCGACACTAGTACAATTTGTAGCCACCACGTGGCAGCACCAAAATAAGTAAAATTTACTTTACCGATAACGTCTGAACCAATGGTTCGATTTTCGATCTGTAATCGGAATTTGACGCCTTTTTAAAATAAAATTTACGCTACGATGACCTTTTTCCAAAAATCTAGCAAAAACGCGAATTTTAAATTAGTTCTCAAACTTCCGAGAACAAATTAAAAAATGTGGGCTTATAGCGCGATGGCGACATGCTTCCTGAATCCAACGCCGTGACAATCATGCAAATTGGACGAATAGGAGCGTCGTAAAGAGAAATTTACGAGAAAACCTCCCTTCCCCTTCCCCTTCTGCGCCGTTGCATCATCCACCCGACTGTTGTGGGCCCTCTGTCGGCGCGGCGGCACGGCCAGGCCAGGCGGCGTGCGGCCAGCCCCGACGGAAGAGGAGGGACTTGCGGGATTCGCAAGCCAGACAGTCGGTTTATACGTTCGTCACTTTGCATCTCAATCTATTTTTCCACATATATCAAACTAGAGATGCTATACTACTATCTTTTTCACATAGTTCCGTCTTCCTTCCAATACCATCTTAAAATTATTTGAGGCATTACTCAAAATATCGTGTCTGATTTGGAACTGGTTTTAAAAAAAATGAAGTAATTGTGTAAGTATCAGCATTATTCCATCTCCCCACATCTTATTTTAGATACATTTTACTTCTAAGGTCATCTGTTATCACTCCACCTTGCTCTAAGATCTTCCGTTGTCAAACACCGGAAAAAATGAGCGGAGTATACACACGAGTTCTTTTATCCTACAACTCTATTTTTAATCTCAAAATGACGTTTATCTGCTTTAAAGAGAAATTGCAGTATGCAAAACCAGTTAACGTGACTTTTTCCTGACATGCCGGCCACAATGATATAAGTAATATGGAACATTCAAACGAGTTTAAAAACGAAGGAAATCTTTTTCTGTGAGTATGATCTTAGGATATGCTTTACGCTAACGCTTACGCGACGTAATGTAATCTACACAACTTTTCAGAGGAGATAGAAAATGAGGTTTCTTTCAATGTGAATTGTTTTTGAATATCTTAAGAAAGTATATGCTTACATCAACAACATTTTTTTTTTCTGAGGGATGACTTTTGCCGATTGACTGAATCACACGGTATTCATGTAATTGTGTTGTTATTTGCACAATCTCGGCTGTCCCCTTTCTTTGATAATGGAGTAATTATAGGGCGTTGCAAATCTGTTGGTCACTCTTTTCTTTTCCAGATCACATTGCATAATTGTGTTAGTTTCGCCAAGATTTCTTCCTCTGTATCTTTGAATAGTTTGATTGGAATATTATCTGCAGCCGGGGACTTCCCATTTTTCAGTTGTTTTGTCGCCCAATTCATTTCTTCGATCTCAGGTTCTTATTCGTAATCATCTATATTTATCCACTACTCTCTTTGTAAGTCCTTATCATATAACTTCTTCGTGTATTCTTCTCCTCTTTTCGTGATCTCTTCTTTTATTGTATTTATTTTGTCGTTCTCGTTCTTAACATTCGCCATTGTTGGTTTACGCTCCGTGGTCATATTTCGGATGACCTGGAAAATGTATTAAGATCTCCATTTGTTGTTATGTTCTTCCACTTCTTCGCTTTTTTTCTTGAATAAACTTTTCTTTTTCTTGCCTTGGTCTGGGCTGGAATCCCCGTAGAGTTTTCTGACTTTCGTCTGGTCATTTGCTTTCTTTGCAGAGAAATATAATGTTTGAAAAGAAAGAAATATAAGGACTCCGTTATACATAATAATAATAATAATAATAATAATAATAATAATAATAATAATTATTGTTATTATTATTATTATTATTATTATTATTATTATTATTATAAACAAAAATTACACTGTAGATAACTGCGGCTACATGCATAAAAAGAGCCAAGAAATTCAAAATTATAATTTACTTTTAGTTTACGAGATAAAACTTTCCCCAATGTTACCAGTAATTGCAGCTCGCGTCATGAAAATTCCAGTCTCCTCCTCATCGCTTCGCCTCTCCCTGAAGCAGTGCCGTGGGAGACGCCAGATTTGTGCAGGACCTGCGGTCGCTTCCGATGACATACGAGGGTCTCTGTATTATCGCCTTCCGCTTACGGTGTTAGGAGAGGTGTCACAGCAGGAGCGGATCCAGCCGATTATTTTTCGGGAGGTGTATATTTTTGTATACATATATTTATTTAAATAATAAATGTATTTGTTATTATATTTTATATTATTTAGATATTCACCAGATGAACTCTTTAAAGCAGATAAACGTCGATTTGAGATCAAAAATCGAGTTGATAAAAGAGCTCGTGCATATACTACGCTCATTCTTTCCGGTATTTGACAACGGAAGATCTTAGAGCAAGGTGGAGTGATAACAGATGACTTTAGAAGTAAAATGTATCTAAAATAAGATGTGAGGAGATGGAATAATGCTGATACTTACACAATTACTTCATTTTTTTAAAACCAGTTCCAAATCAGACACGATATTTTGAGTAATGCCTCGAATAATTTTAAGATGGTATTGGAAGGAAGACGGAACTATGTGAAAAAGATAGTAGTATAGCATCTCTAGTTTGATATATGTGGAAAAATAGATTGAGATGCAAAGTGACGAACGCATAAACCGACTGTCTGGCTTGCGAATCCCGCAAGTCCCTCCTCCTCCGTCGGGGCTGGCCGCACGCCGCCTGGCCTGGCCGTGCCGCCGCGCCGACAGAGGGCCCACAACAGTCGGGTGGATGATGCAACGGCGCAGAAGGGGAAGGGGAAGGGAGGTTTTTTCGTAAATTTCTCTTTACGACGCTCCTATTCGTCCGATTTGCGTGATTGTCACGGCGTTGGATTCAGGAAGCATGTCGCCATCGCGCTAAAAGCCCACATTTTTAAATTTGTTCTCGGAAGTTTGAGAACTAATTTCAAATTCGCGTTTTCGATTTGTAAACGGCATTTGACGCCTTTTGAAAATAGATTTTACGCTACGACGACCTTTTTCCAAAAATCTAGCGAAAACGCGAATTTGAAATTAGTTCTCAAACTTCCGAGAACAAATTTAAAAATGTGGCCTTATAGCGCGATGGCGACATGCTTCCTGAATCCAACGCCGTGACAATCATGCAAATCGGACGAATAGGAGCGTCGCAAAGTGAAATTAACGAAAACACCTCCGCCCCACTTCCCTTTCTGCGCCATTGCGTCACCCACCCGCCCGTTGTGGGCCCTCTGTCAGCGCGGTGGCACGGCCAGGCCCGGCGTCGTGCGGCGAGCCCCGACGGAGGAGGCGGTACTTGCGGGACACGCAAGCCACACACTCGGTTTAAGCGTTCGTCACTTTGCATCTCAATCTATTTTTCCACGGATATCAAACTAGAGATTCTATACTACTATCACAGACCGAGGTTAACGGTCTGTAATAGTAGTACATAACTATCTTTTTCTCATATTCCCGTCTTCCTTCGAATACCATTTTAAAATTTTTTGATGCATTACTCAAAATATTGATTCAGATTTTTAACTATTTTTTTAAAAAACGAACTAATTGTGTAAATGTCAGCATTATTCCATCTCCTCACATCTTACTTTAGATATATTTTACTTCTAAGGTCTTCTGTTATCACTTCACCTTGGTCTATGATCTTCCGTTGCCAAATATCGTAAAAAATGAGAGGAGTATACGCACGAGCTCTTTTATCCCACAACTCTATTTTTGATCTCAAAACGACGGTATCTCCTTTAAAGAGTTCATCTGGTGAATCTCTTTTCCTAAGTAAAATAGCCGAATCTAATTTTAAAAATGATTTCGTACTTTCGGACAAATTTAAAAAAAATGCATTATCTTGGCTGTCCGGGTGACATCGCGTCGAAGGCTGTTTTGCCGACGTTGCGACCATTTTGTCGTGGTCTTCCTCAGGGCTGGTATGCCCATACATGATGGTATGAACATGGTAAGACCACGACAAGATGGTCGAAACGTCGGCAACAATCTTCCGCGCTTGTTAAGCTAACTATGAAACTACTTGAGCCAACTATGATCCATGTTAAGCCAATCATCCGTATTGTGCCAACCAAATTCTTGTTGAGCCAACCAATATCCTTGTTGAACCAACAATGATCCTTGTTAAGCGTACCGTGATCCTTGTAAGCTAACTATGATACTTGTTGAACCAACCATAATCCATAAGTAGAAGATCCACCCTGCATTCGATCAAGTGAGAGATCGCCCCAGCAAGTCTATCAAGTAGGGGATCGATTCAGCAAATCGATCAAGTATGGGATCGACCCAGCAAGTCGGTCAAGTGGGGGATGGAACCAGCAAGTTGATCAACTGACGGATCCGTCCAACAAGTCGATCTGACTATCCTGAGTATTATAACTATTTTGACTATTTTGTCAGTCAGTCAGTCCGTCCGTCCGTCAGTCTGTCCGTCCGTCCGTCAGGCCGACCGTCCGTTCTTTAAGCTGACCCTCCGTCCGTGAGGCCGGCCGGCTGGCCTTCAGGCCGATCGTTAGTCCGTCAGGCCGGTTGTCTGTCCGTCATGCGACCGTCGGTCAGTCCATCCGTCCATCAGCCCGTTCTTCAGTGCGTCCTTCAGTCCGTCCGTCAGTCCATCCGTCAGTCAGTCCGTCTGTCAGACAATCTGTCCGTCCGTTAGTCTGTCAGTCTGTCCATCAGTGAGCCCGTCCGTCTGTCAGTCAGTCACTCCCTGTGTGTGTGCACGAATTCTTTTTATCTTTAGATAGAATTATAAACTTTTATTTCGTTTCACATTCACTTTACCCTATGGTAACTATATCATGTAGTCATTAGATTATTTATCGCAACCCAACAGTTCTCACTGTTTTTCGTCTTTTTGCATCTGAAGATAACATGCTGGAAAAATGTGCGGCACATTCGTAAACGACCGGAACGTGATTGCGTGATATTTATGAACTTTCATACAAATATAATTTTGATCCTAAAAGATAAGATAATTTACAAAGTCTCTTTATTAATTTTATCAAAATCACCAAGGATATTATTAAAACATTTCAAATACAGACCAAAGTGATGGCATTTACGGAAAAAAACATTATACGCACTTCTTGAAAAGTATGACATGTGGCCAGTTGGTCATTTTAAATATTTTAAAAATAATATAACCGATTTAATAGTGGTAGATCTAGATGAAAAAATCCAAAAGTTCCAGAAAATATACTGCTTGCTCGAGCGCAAGGGAGAAGGAATAATCACGCTGGCACCAGAATTGCTGCGTCATCGGTATATTGTAGAGTTCAATGGTTTATCTTCCTACAATCTTGATATTTCTCTTTGTACGATTTGATCTCGTAAAGTAATGGATGAAATTACGTTACATATTTCGTAAATTATTACAGTTTTCATTTTCGATCTATTACAGGCAAATAACACACACACTCTCTCACACAAACACACATTGAAATTTTCGTAGAGAAACAAAACATTCCTATATTTTTAGTTCAATTATAATTGAATAGTTATATAATGACACGGTCTGTACACAGAACAAACGGTTGGGAAGCTCGGGCCAAGTGCAGGTGTTGCGGTTCAAGTGCCCGAGTGCGGGCGATAGTCTGGGCGCAGCTCTCGGAATGCACCTAGCCAGCGGAATTCGTTGTACACGGCCAAAACAAATTAACGAATGTGTTTGCCGACCGGCCATTCTCCAGCGCGGAAGGCACTGTCACGTGAACTTGCGGTATATAAGTTAGCGGCGAAAATCGCTTGGCGGGATTCGATAACGAATGAAATCTTCGTGCTGATGCTCATTTGTTTACCCATGCGGTTGTGCTCGCAAACTTCGACTATGCGAGTTTTCTCTCTCGCCATAGGACTACAGGCCAGAAGCGCGACGCGAAATAAGATGAAAATTAATTGTTCAAGCAATCAATGGCAAAATACTACCTTTCTGACTTCAGGGAGTGAAGGGAGGAATAACTTCGATACATGGGACAGACACGCATTCTAAAGCAAGCGTTTATGTGTAGAACGTGAGGTAGAAGACACAGAGGCAGATCGTTATAGAAATGAAATTGGTAGAAGCCTGAACAGGTCATGAACCCATCCTTCGAGTAGAGGAGAAGATGACGATCATAAGGGTGTCAACTCTGTTATTTGTTAATACGAGCATAACTGCGTCATCACAGGTCATAAAGGTACCCATAAAGCTGAAAAGAGGATACTGTTATTTTTTAATTGCTGAATTATTTGCAGAGCTAAAAATTAATCTTAGACGTAGCACCGCTTTAACCGCCGGGCCTGGCCGTGCCACCGCGCTGACAGAGGTCCCACAACGGGCGGGTGTGTGACGCAACGGCGCAGAAGAGGAAGTGGGGGGGAGGGGTGTTTTCGTAAATTTCACTTTACGACGCTCCTATTCGTCCGATTTGCAGGATTGTCACGGCGTTGGATTCAAGAAGCATGTCGCCATCGCGCTATAAGGCCACATTTTTAAAGTTGTTCTAGGAAGTTTGAGAACTAATTTCAAATTCGCGTTTTCGTTAGATTTTTGGAAAAAGGTCATCGTAGCGTAAATTCTATTTTAAAAAGGCGTCAAATGCCGTTTACAGATCGAAAATCGGGCCATTGGTTCAGACGTTATCGGTAAAGTAAATTTTACTACTTATTTTGGTGCTGCCACGTGGTGGCTACAAAGTGTACTAGTGTCGGGACATTTAGCCTTAACATAGAACATTCTTGATCCTCTCCAATGGATAATTACCAACGCACTTCATGTGAATACACCTTAAAAATAATTTGGTGTGCATATTGTCTTAAAGTTATCCAGGAAAGCCTTTGTTTCCTTGCCAGGGAGTTCCAAGTTTATACCTCCATGTAAACTCGCGCGTGAACGAATCGTATCACAAATTTTATTAAATCTAGCTGCTGAAATAGTTTACGTTCAATGAAACGTTTTCTACAATACATTTACAGAAAATATTACAGTATACAACAGCCATCACAATAGTATGGAAAGCGCCACTAGTTTACCTCTTTATTCCTTTATGGGGTTGCGTTCTGCAGGTAGATTAACGGTCAATATTACGAAAAATATATTGCAGCTGACTCTTGGGTTTAGACTTCACGAATGCTCATAAAGGTTTGCGTCCCTTTTGTCCCATTTCGTCCCCTTGTCCAAATTGTTCCCATTTCTTCCCCTTTTCAATTTGTTCCTTTGCCCTCTTCGTCTTTTTCGTTCTTCCGCGCATTGTATTTAAAAACGGTACCAAGGACTGTTACTGCAGAACATTGAGAGTAATGACAATTCTTAACTCGTCAAACTGTTAAATGTTTATTTTGAATAACAAGAAAAAAAACATTTGAATGTAACACATCCTCTATTATAAGACTTGTTACGTAGACAACTATTTCATGCAGTTCTTGAAAGGAAACAGAAAAAAACAAGAACGGTCCCCTGAAAAGTTTCGCAATTGCGTTATCTAAAGTTCTCTTCATTATCGAAACAATTCAACTGATGTAATGTAATTGCATCAATGTAATGTTCAGCACAGGTATTATTTGCCAACTGCCTTAATTTAAAAAATTCAGGTGGGCATCAAATCAAAAATACTAAAACATTTCTCTAAAATGGCTTCATGTTTATTTAAATTGTAGGGTTAGGGAACATTTACCTATATGGCACAAATGCTTTTTGCCCTGACATATTTGATCAAAATTACCCACTTGTAAATGGGGATGAAGAGTCAGCAAAGATGGGAACAATGTATTTCTTTTCCTACATAAAAAAAAGAAAAAGGAATTAAACTTTAGATATTAATAGTATATTATTTACAAGTATTACACACAGTTCTTTTAATACACATTCCAAAACAAAAGATTTTTAATTGTTCACATTCAAAATATATATATATATATATATTATATATATATATATTTATATATATATATTGTGGCGAGATGGGATTATACAACCCCATAACACCACAGTTTCGCCGGCATAAACGTTTACAAGCAGCGAGAAGAGCGGCCGAAAACAATAGTAGCAAAACGCGCAGCCTGGTATCCGTTGCTCGCACTAGTCGCCGCGAACTATCAAGCCACGTTTTTGCTGGTGGAAGGCACAAGTAGGAGAAATAATCCCCACCACGTCGAATTTCCCCAGGCGAACGCCAATAAATACGCAAACGCGGAAGCGGGAGCTCCTCTTTTGTCGCCACCTCGCCTGGAGTCAACATCTCTTCTGCTAGCACGCGTCGGGTCAGCAGTTCTTCATGTAAGGCACCGCTTGGCAAGTGTGCAGATTTTATCAGAGCGTTAGATTAGTTAGAAATTGCCGCAACGACTGTTTAGAATAGGAGTGTACGGCGTTGCAAAAACGTCTAGCTAGTCATCCGCGCAGTAGTCAGGAATTAGAGAAATATTCTTCTATTAACTAATGCGGGAAGTAAAAGTATGCCCGTTGTCAGGAAAGCTCTGAAAGTTCTTGATTAACTGAATAAAGTTAGGAACGAGCGAAGTACTTGCACTGGCACTTACGGAAGTGCAAGGGACATTTTCTGCAAATTGGGCGTAATCGAAGGCGGTAGCAGCCGTGGGAGGAGAAGAAACCGATTAGTGGAAACGGAAGAATACGCGGGTCGACCGGGAGAAGACTACGACTGAGGAAAGGACGCAAGAGGACGTCGAAGGCAACGCAGAACTTCGGAATCGAGCAACGCGGTCTGGAACGCAGCACGCTGTTTCAAGGTTGAAAGACGGACAGTTTCGAGGTAACCTGTAGAACCAGAAATTAGGTCAAGTTCACGTCGGTAGGGAAAGAACAGTTTCAGAAGTGTTAAAAATTGAGGACACGGATGTTAACAATTTGTAGCTTGGGAGTAGGAGATTTAATGCGTTATTGCTTGCCTTGAATCATTTCATTGTAGCAGTCATTATTCTGTTACCAGCACTCATAATTTAAAGATAAATTGAGAGTAGTGCGCTTGCCCACATGTTAATTATTGTATGTAAAATTTTGAAAAGGCAAGAGATTGTAAATTAGGTTTAGTTTCACGTGCAATTGTAATTAGAATAATTTAAATTTAGACGTAGTGAATTTTCAAAAGGGAATCCCAGTACTGGTCAAAGAAATTACTTCAGAAAATTAGTTCTGAACAAAATTAAGTGTTCATTTGTTGAAAAGGCTGTGAAAGTTGCTTATTTGTGTTTATTTGATCATTTTGGAAGTGTAATTTTATGTTTGATTTGTTTTTCGTTGTTATCAATTCATGCCACAGAATTTTGAGTGAATTATATGCTCGTTTATGTGTGATTTGTGTGACTTTTATTGTGTCAAGGGTTCAGACCTTTCTCGTACCCCAAAGATCCTGCTTCCTGAGATTCTAAGCTCGCTTCACGAGCATAATATCTTAACGACTTGCTTAAAGTGCATGCTGAGTGTGCAGAGAAGGTACAGTGGTGTACGATAGGTAAGGCGGTTAGAATATATATATATATTAAAATAAATTGACATACCTACGATTTATTAATTTAATGTTATTTACAATTACAATGTTACATCAAATTCAAAAAATCAATTAAAGTAAGATCACTAGCCATGCAAATAAATTACAAGTAACTGGTTTGTTAAAACTTTCTTCCGACAAAGAGGGCAATTGCTATTAACTTCAACATAATTCAGAATACAGTTCTTGCAGAACACATGGCCACATTTAGTTGCCATAATACTTTCAGCAGTCATTAATTCAATAAAACAAATGGGACAAGTTGGTTGAACTGTCGGTTTATCAAACACAGGCATGTTGGGAGGTACAAGCAAATCATCCTCCTCACCAAGCAATTCATTCATTTCATGAATATCTTGCATTGAAAGTGGATTGTGCGCTAATTGTCTCCGTATTTCATTCATTTCGATGTCTGGTTCAGCAGTTAAATCAATCACCTCCCATGCATGGGAGGTATTTCTGGAAGAGTTACTTGTCTCATTAGATGATATCGAAGAGGGTGATCCATGTGGTAAAAGACTATCTTCATAGGTCAAATCAATAGTTGAAATCATTGATGTCCTATTCACATCATTTCGCCTCCTGCTTCTCAATGGCTGACAATTTGATTGACTCATTCTCTCTGTATCTAAAAAAAAAAAGTGCTTTAATACAAGAGCAGAAAAAAGGCTAAAAATATACCAAATACATCTAAATTAACAATGCAAACACAGTTTTAAAAAAGTTCACATTTTTCTACTTCAGCAGTCTTAGTTTCCATAATAATTAAAAACCCTTTCCCTACCAAATTAATGATGTTAAAAACAACACCAATTTTCTTGGTTACTGAAAAATAGTATGCCATAACCCTTGTATTTATAATAATAATAATAATAATATGTTACATTTTTCAATATCCAAGTGACATTTAAGTATTTTTATTGTACTTACCTTATTTGTATGGCATATGAAGGTGTTAAAAACTAATTTCCTATCAAGCAAAAGATATTCAGCTGACAAATTTAACTGGATCAACTTCAATATAATCCAACTCAAAACACAATAATTTTGGGTTTTGGCTGTTTTGGGGCTAAGTGACTTTCAAACGTATTCTGAGGGTTTTCTCCAAATTGGTACAAATTATTTTTCAACATAAAGAAACTTTATGCTTGAAAATGAAAACTGCTACTTCTTGAACAGAAAGTCATTTCTTAATACCAAGGAAACTTGATCATGTGGTGAGAGATTTGACTATGAAAGAATTAAAATAAAACTTCAACAGACTGTTAAAGGGCAGAAACAATTCAGTTTGATGAGCATGGAAGATCTGCAAAGGTTCCCTCAGAGAAAAAGAGGCCATGAAAAAATGAATATCGATGAAAATTACAGCAATTATAGCAAATGCATTTCACTGTTCCAAATATTTTAAACATTTTTTTTCTTGTTTAAGTATAAAGAAACAGAAAATTAAAAAACTTCATGTAAAAAATAAATAAATAAATGGTCCTAAAAAAGAAATTTATCAGAAGAATTTTCAAACGGAATCCGAGACAGTCTTGTAAAGACTTACTCATTTGATATGAATTATTGTTGTAGCTCTCTACTCTTACAAAGTATTACTATTGAGAAATAATCAGAATTAATATGTTGTTAGTAATAAAGAGATACATAACTACCATACTGAAAGACATATGGACCATCACAGGATATTCACTAGCCAGACTTCAACTAATAAAGATAATGAAGATCCTTTCTGCATTGCTGCACAGCTTTTTAATAATCTCCCAGTCACCATGAAATCAGCAGATAAAAAAATACTTCAAAACACTGCTTAAACGTCACCTTATTAGTGTGTGTCCATAAAAGATATCTGAATAGCTTTAACTTTTCAGAAATTAAAAATCTTGTACTGCTACAAGAATGATCACACTTTGTAGCAGTCATTCAGTTCAATAAAGCAATGTACTAGTTATGTAAATAATGTAATTATATGTCAGGATATAGTAAACACCAACTTATTAGCATCCAATGTATTCAAGTTATTGTAAGTGTAATAATAAATAAACATTTTATATTTCAATTGCTCTCAATGTATGGGTCATACAGTTTTTCAAGACCAACATTCTCACAGATTTCATGACATTAACAATGGTACAATTAAAACCGAGTATGGAATCTGTAAAATCAGAAAGTGATGCAATTTAATCTTATATTTTCTATTTTACAAAAACTGAATTGCATTTATTTCAGAAACAACAGCCACTAAAATCTGATCAAAATATCAGTATGGACAGTTAACCTAGTTTATCAACAATTTTACCTTTTCCACTAAAATACAAAAGAATAACAAGAATCATAACATTTCTTTTAATAAAAAAAATACTAGTTTACTTGGATATATTATTAGTAATTTAATCCAACAGTTCAACAAATTATTGAAATAATGAAATTGAATCACATTCACAACAGTTGTGTAGGTTACGAAATTAATCACAAGTTAATTTTTTTCCCTAAAATTTTTTTGTCAGCATGCTAACACAAAAAACATTGGTAGAAGTAGAGTACATGGTACACCCTCAGAGAAGCGAGGCGGAGGGGGTAGGGGTCTCATTAAGCCCTCCCTCAAATTACGCTACACACACTAATAGAAATGAATAAAAATTACAGATAAACTATTTTCATGACTCGCCCTTCATCTCCTTATTTGGATAAAAATTAATGTTATCTGCCAGCCCTGCAAAAAAAATTTCAATAATTTGCTCTATTAAATTACAATGAAAATAACCTATACAAACGAATAAGAACTTTAATTCATTTTATATAACAATAACAGCCGTACCTACTATAAAAGAAATAAAGAATAATAGTACCGTTAAATTCAACTACCACACTTGTAATTCAAGAATGTAATCAGTTCCACAAATATTAGAACGATCGTTACAGAAACCATGATAAAATGGGTAACAAGAAACTCCTTTGTTTCCGTACTAATATTCCCAATACAATATGGAAATATTGCTCACACCACAATCCTACGTACAAAATCATCACTTTTCATAATGTTAAAAACTAACAAGACAATACACAGCAATTTTGTTTAACATCAAACTTTTTCAACACTTGTATTTATTTTCACACAAAAACCTATTATACCAGAGAAATACAGAAATCCATCATAATCAAAAGGCCAAAAAAGAAAACTTCATGAAGGAGAGATTTGGAGCAACACCGTTCACATCATCACAGTTACACAGTTTTCATCATCATAAACAGCACGTTGCTAGGCCTGTTTCCCAGTACACAAGGTTTCCACCTACAGGTGTTCAGATACACTGATTTAATTCCACAATTAATTTAAAATTAGTTTAAACAAATTCTTATGCTACTTTAAACTTTATGAATGTCAAAGATTTACCAAACCAAAGAATGTAATTCAGGAAGTAAGGGAGAACCATGTCTCAACTTAAAATAGTGGCATAACCACTTCAGCAGTATTGTACGTTACATTGGTGTTAATAAGTTTTGATCCTTTGCTCTACATCTGAAGAGGCAGTGACTAAACGGTCATAAAAATCTATGTCAATAACCTATGGACAAGACAGTATTGTGCATTCATTACATACTAACGTAACGAAATTCGTCTTACATTCTTGTTCAACATTAGCAGATCTTAGATTGAAACACAAACTAGGAGTCGTTATCAATAACAAATTTCTAAAAGAAATACCTGAAACCGTAAACTTTCGCTCCCTTGCATACCACTCATGCATGTTATAATTTTATTGATAAATTCTTTCTGAAAACATCAACATTTTATTTCGATGAACTAAACTCTTCAGTTTCGTAAGATTTATGTATGTTTCGCTCAATATCGCAAATAACAATATAGATTTTTTTTAAAACCACGTAAATACTTTACAATGTAGTTTCAGGAATCTTCCTTTTCATATATCTCCCGTTGGATGAAAATACGATTAAAGCAACCGCGGCAATGTATTAATATAAATTGAATTGCTTTACAGAGTGTACTTACGATCATTAAAAAACTGTCAGTATGCCAGACAAAAGCAACAGAATAGATGGCTTCAATAACCGCCAAAATTCGATCCGGCGTGTCAGTCTCGCAGACCGACTCGGGGCCGGTTCACTCAATGTTAAAAGGCGGGGGACTGAGCTTGTTTCCTCAGTCACGGGCCTGGTGCAGATAGCGCAGCTGTTGCGTTTTGGCGCGCATTTTCAAAGTAAAGTTGTGCGAATGCGTGTAGGGAATATCGAAGAGTATTATCTGCTTTTCTTATGATTCAGATTATCTTCATTTTAATAATATTTTTAAATATTGTGTTAGATGTCTTTACTTAAAACCAAAATTGTAAAGTGATGTATTTATTCTGAACTATTTTAAAAGCAGAAAAAAGTGAAAACATGAAGTTTTAAATTTATCATTACATTATTGTTTGTTTTAGTTGTTTTTTTTTCAAATAGATACTATACATTTGAGGGGTCTGGTGCAATACCGCCCTAACCCACAAAATCTTTAAATTTGAGTACTGATAGTTTCATGCTTTTAACACACTTCTCATGTGTTCACATTATCGAATAAGCTTGGGGCACCACCTATTTGCATGGATCAGAAAAAAGGCATTCTGTGTCCAAAAAAAGTTTACCATCTTTTCTGTAATATTACCTGAATCAAAAAACCTCTTACTGTTGAAAACAACTGATTTCATAAAAAAAACTTACAACGAAATTAGACAGTTTTTGAAATATTAAATTCTATTTAATAGTTGTCCTGTTCCTTTCCACTTAAATGGTATTTTATCAATATACACAAGGAATAAGATTAATATTATTAAAATTAGTAAGATTAAATACCGTTTTTAATAGTTTTAACAATATTAATTTTATTCTTCAGTGAGTATCAATAAAATTCCGTTTTTATTAATGCTCATCTTCTCTAAGATGTTATACTTTATGTGGCATTAGCAAACATTTTACTCCAAATCTAGAATTACAAATACGCTTGAAGATTTAACGCGTTTTTCTTGAAACTAGCTCGGTGTGTGTATTGTTCATAATTTGCTATTAACTACAGACAATGAAATGCTGGATAAAAACTATTATATCACCCAAGTCCTTTAGTAAATAACTACTACAAATTGTTTATTGTTCATTTCATAAGCATGTTCATTTTAATGTATATTACATTGTATTTTTTTCTAAAAATTGTTCAATTATGTGAAAAAGTTTATTAGAAATATGATATTCTTTGTAGGATAAAAGAGCTCGTGCGTATACTCCGCTCATTCTTTCCGGTATTTGAACCCGGAAGATCTTAGAGCAAGGTGGAATGTTAACAGAAAACCTTAGAAGTAAAATATATCTAAAATAAGATGTGAGGAGATGGAATAATGTTGATATTTACACAATTAGTTCATTTTTTTAAAAACCAGTTCCAAATCGGAATCGATATTTTGAGTATTGCCTCAAACAATTTTAAGATCGTATTCGAAGGAAGACGGAAATATGTGAAAAATATAGTTATGTACTACTATTACAGACCGTTTACCTCAGTCAGTAATGGTAGTATAGCATCTCTAATTTGGTATCTGTGGAAAAATAGACTGGGATGCAAAGAGACGAAAGCCGAAACCGACTGTCTGGCTTGCGTATCCCGCAAGTCCCGCCTGCTCCGCCGGGGCTGGCCGCACGCCGCCTGGCCTGGTCGTGCCCCCGCGCCGACAGAGGGCCCACAACAATCGGGTGGGTGACGCAACTGCGAAGAAGGGGAAGGGGGGCGAGGTGTTTTCGTAAATTTCACTTTACGACGCTCCTATTCGTCCGATTTGCATGATTGTCACGGCGTTGGATTAAGGAAGCATGTCGCCATCGCGCTATAAGCCCACATTTTTAATTTTTTTCTCGGAAGTTTGAGAACTAATTTCAAATTCAAGATTTTGCTAGATTTTTGGAAAAAGGGCTTCGTAGCGTAAATTCTATTTTAAAAAGGCGTCAAATGCCGTTTACAGATCGAAAATCGGACCATTGGTTCAGACGTTATCGGTAAAGTAAATTCCTTTGTGATAGTGCTGCGATCTATTGAATTTTCCTACAAGTATTTTTCGGTGCATTTAGCCTTAACCATACGTAGGTTTTTTTCAAATTGAAAGAGTCCCTGTCCATGTGGCTCGAGTCGAAGCTTTGAGACTAGGACGATATTCTTTAAAATTTGGTTATACTTTACTTGAAGCCACCCGGACCTTTTTTGAAAATTTTATCAAAAACGGCTCCGAATTTTTTCTTAAAATTTCTTTTAAAAACAGAGTAAAATACACTTATAAACCAATCATACACTCATAGGTCCTTATTACTTAAATACAGACATAGGTCCGATTTTCATGTTTAACTTTGAATTTTCGAAAATTTTATAATTTCAAAAATTTTCGGACGTCTTCCTACACTTATAAAATTGAAGATAGATTTTCCTTCAAATAAAATTTGTTCTCTCAATCGCCATTTTCTCAAAAACAGCTCCAAATTTTTTCTCTAAACATTTCGAATGGTGCTAATAGCGTTTTTTATTATGACAAAGTTCATTTCGGGGTATCTTCATTTTTCGTAAATTTTTCTTATAAATGTACATTCTGTACTTCGTACACCCCCTTTTATTTCCTCGCACTTTGTAATAGGGGGAAATTATGTTATTGTGTGCCGGAAAAACTCTTATTGCTGGGCTCTGGTCACGAAAAGGTGGATAAATCCTGTTGCTATATGTACAAAGTGACTTCGTCGATCACGCTGTGTAGTCAGAATCCACTTATGATGAGTCCTTAATTCCAAAAAACGACTGTTCGTCCCATCAACAACGCAAGCCACGAAACCGTAAGTTTCACAAAAATTTACATTCTCCGACTGACGTCCCAATCTGTTGAATTTGAAACGAATATTTTGGTTTTCGGTGATTAACCTAAAGTCGCAACAAAATTTCTAAAATTTTATAAAAAAAGCGCGATTTTTTTTGTCTTTTACTTTCCTGTTTACAATCATACGGAATAATATACATTGTGTAAGGAAAATTTTGTATTGCGGCGGAAAATTGATTTCGAGATTTCAACGGAAATACAAAATTTGGGATCCCCTGATACCGTCCGTCCGTCTGTGAACACCACTATTGCCTAAACCATACGAAGGATATTTTTTCAAATTGAAGAAATCGCTGTCCATCTGGCTCGACTCAAGACTTTGAAGAACTTTCTACAAAATGTGGGGGTACTTCACACGAAGCTAGGCGGACATTTTCAATATTTTTTCGAAAACGGCTCAAGGATTTTCTTTAAATTTCTGGTAAAATAGAGAAAAATACACTAGTGAAGGTGACGTAGGTAAGATTTTCAGGGTTAACATTCAATTTTAGAACATTTCAAAATTTTGAATTTTTTTGTCTTCTACCAACGCAAAACAATGAAAATAGAGCCTTATTCTTGAAATAAAGTTTGTTCACCATAGTGAGTTTTTTCATCAATGTCTTGTAAATTTTTATGAAATTTTAATAGTTTGCCGCAATATTGCGTACAGTTTTTTAGAACACTACAAAAACGAGATTTTCTAAAAAAATCCAAATGCTTTCTTTAAAAAATTGGTAGGGATAGAGCAAAGTGTACTTTATGAGATGACATAAACGTCAGTTTGCTCTATTATTTGTTTTTAAAATAATTCAAGAATTTCATTTTTTTACTCGTTTCTCACGTTGTTAATATTTATATTAGCGGCAAGTTGTTCATATTACTGTATGTATGAGTACTTGTGCTTTAAATAATGTCCTATATAGTTTCTCAGAAACAACAGTTTTCTGTGAAATCTAGCTCACAATTCCGCATTTTCGGAAACGCTCAAACGCCATTTCCTCAAAACGGCTTCAAATTTTTTTTCAAACTTTTCGAACGGATAGTGCAAATTGCACTCTTTCATACGACGTAAAGTTAAAAAGAGCTACAATTTTTACATTTACAGTACTGCTTAAACGCCGTTTTCTTAAAATACGGCTACAAAATTTGTCAAAGCCATTTCGGACGAGGTTTTACTGTTCTTTAATAGTCTTAAAATAATAAATTTCAGAAAAATGAACTTGGGGCGGCGATAGATGGCAGCTAGTAAGAGTATGTGGCAAGTCCGAATAGCTAGAAGATACTAAAGAAAATTGAAAACTAATACGGGAATGTCTGTGCCATTTTGTAGACCACTGGGAACACTTTTAGGCATCTCACATTCTTCAAAACATGGTTCATACCTGTGGTGCTCGAGCTTAAAAAGTAAATATGTCGTAAAAAGTAATATCCGAATAAATGTCGAACATTTATTCGGATTGAATATAATTCGGGATTTGGCGCCCATCATCGACGGAACATAAAGGTGGAACGAAGCATTTCCATAATAATAATGGAATAGAAACATATTGGAAGAATAAGAATTGTTACGGTACTGCACGACGCGGAGGACAATGCGGGAGTACCCGAAGACAAGAGCGCGCGAAGGATAGAAGAAGCCTTTCCAAATTTAAAAGACAGATCGAAATATCTAACAAATCGAAAGAATTTAAATAGTTTCTTCCGTTTTAACTTAACTTTAATAAATGTTCCATTTTATAATGTGAAATCGTGGCAGCTTATTGTAATATTATTTGTGTACAATTTTAAAACGATTTTTGACAAGAGAATCTCCAGAAGTTTCTCGTTCGTATTTTTTCGTTTCTCGTTCGAAGTTTCTCGTTCGTCAACGTGCGATAACGGAGAAACGTTATAGTCAATTGAAGTAAGCTGGACATATACGAGTATTAAAACAATATCTCATTGGCTTGTCCCAATGAGGCAACAAAATAAAATTATTATCAGAAAGATTAAAAAGTATCTCAATATAAACAAAAAATCAAATTGTAGCTTAAAAAGTAGACTTGTCAAGCTAAGTAGTTGAACATGCCTAAAATTTATTGTTTCTGAGGTTGACTGCAACGTTCCGACAGATTTCTACTTCCCTACGTGTAAAACACAAAACGTTCCTAGATAAGTAACCAATAAACGGTTGCCGCAGCAACTCATAGAACACACTGTGGCAAAGGTTTAAAACGTGCATGTAAACTATCACGAACTATGCTCTATTGGATTGGTCAGTAATCACGATGTCACAACTTGCCTCGGTCTCCCTTTCTACTTGTATCAATTCGTATCTACGTATATATATATATATATATATATATATATATATATATATATATGGGAGAGTAAAATAGAAAATAATACTTAACTCAAATAAACAAAAAATGGCTGAAGTGTTGTATACGGTACAACCTAAGCAAGTCGTGTAAACCGCCACTTCGCGCTTCTCTGGCGAAGGGGAAATCAACGGTGGAGGGGACGAGGGGAGTTCAGAGGATTATCGGGGGAATCTTTCGGTGGGGAGGAGTGGTGAGCAATATGCGTAACTTAGTACATATAAGCAAAGCGTGGGCGATTTAATTAAATTGTAAAAGTACACTTCTGAAATAATTTTAATGATTTGTAATTGGTCAGGAACGTGATGTCAAAAGTTAGGAAGGGGGGCAATTTCACCGCAGTACCTTGTCGGAAAGTGTGTGGTTGTTGCCATTGCGATTATTGCCATTCCGACAGTGTATGTGGCCTGTGATTTTCTGTGTCTGGGCAGCTGTCCAAGTGGTTAGCTACGTTGGTGTCGCACAGGTACGTTTCTCGCGTTCTTCAGATTCTTGGTGATTTGAGTTTTTTGGTGTCGAGTGTCTGTGCTACGATGGTGAGAATTAATGTGGCTTTTTTTACGCGTTGCACCGAAGGGGGTGTTTGGCTGCCATTAAATGGGTTTTTATACTCCTCCCTTTCCCCCGCCGCCACGATTCTGTAAGGGTGTACCGTGTACCATACTTTAACCCCCCCAAAAATAAATAAAAATAGGCAAGTAAGAACCATAGTCTACTCTACTTTTCTTTGGTATTGAACTCAGTAAAAATATAAAAACACTTTGGATTTTGACTGAAAAACGGAAGTATTTGATCTTATTCCGCGACTTCTCATACTTGACGTTACTATTATATTCTAATATTCTGTGCTTCACTGCATATGACTCATCTAACCTCATGCGACAAGGAAGAAGCAGCTTCAGTGTTTAAGTGGGTCGTTTCAGTAGAACCAACTTTTGCTGCTCCGGAGCCTCTTTTCCACAAACTCGAAAAAATGGATTTTTGCTGTTGTAGGCCACTAGGCTTGTCTTATAAATACACATGTCAACCCAATTGCCTAGAAAGCTGTTTTCACCCGCTTAAGTGGCTTGGGGCATCAGTTGATGCCACTGCACTGACCGGGGGGGGGGGTTCACGGGTTCCAGTCCGGACGATGACAGAATTTTTGGCACGGGCTGCACAACTAGATTCGTATTCAGCAGCTGTCTGGAGGAGAATTCTAGCGACCGGCTGCTCTGATAGTTTTCCGTGGTTTCTCTGATCAATACCAGGCAAATTACAGAGCAGTACTGTTGCAAACGGGCCACGGACCGCGATATTTCCTTCATCTTCCTTGTCCTATCCTCGCCCCTGACTTATACACACACACTAACACGCACTACAAAAGAATACATCCGTCAGACCAGTCAGGAGTTCAGAGCTTGTCCAGGCTGGAGGAGTGCCGAACTGATGGAGATACCTGGTTGGAGAGAAACTCCGCAAGCTGTCGGGTATATCGGCGCCGGATGTCGCCATCACAAATTCAAGTCATCAAGTCGGTCTTTTCTGCTGCATAACTGTTTCTATACAATTAGAGACTATACTGATTATCGAAAAGAAAAATAATGTTTATTCTAACAAAACAGTGACATTTAATAAATTAGTTTACATTTGTATTGTATAATATTTTTTAAAAGCCTTAATATGTTTGTAACAAATAATGTATATCAGCTTCCGGGTCAATGACCCCCATCTATATCAGGTTTTTGTCCAGTTTCCCTGATCCATTGAGCAAATGCTGAGATGGCCCCTTGTTTTGCTTCTGAACGTAAATGTAGCTTCACTATGCGCACATTTTGTTGAACTCTCCTTTTGCTTGTAATGGTAAGAGTAGAGGTAAGGGCGAGTTGCTATTTTGTTAGCAATTGCAGAAAAATCATACTTGCAGAAAAATTGCAATTGCAGAAAAATCATACTTCGTGTACCGATGCAAATACGTTTTCTATAACTCAGAAACGAAAATGACTATTTTTCAAATATTGCTAATTTTGTGATTTTTAAAATTTATTTTTATTTATTTGTCATAAACTTTTACTCATCTTTCAACTATTTATAGTTAAAATGACAGGAAGAGATTCTGGAACTCGAGAGAACGTGCGCAGATAATCTCCTCCCCCCTACGTCACATATAGTTTTCACACATAGTGTTTTTTTGACTAAATAAATCTACCTAATTCTATCTATCTATCTTTTTTTTACGAGGGGAACTGTGGAAATCTTCAAAAGACGATGAGGAGCCCGCACTCCCCAACAGTGTGAGATTTTTACCCACTAAAACCACAAACCCTTTGTGTTCCTGGCGTTATCCACCCTGGAACCGCAGTTATGCATTACTTCAGGATGGTGCCAGCTGTATTACTTCGAGGTGTTATTTAGTTTCATCTATGACTGGTTTCTTTCGTCTTCTTCCTTCTTCTTGAGAATGGCGGTGATATATTTCTCTATTGCTGTCCACTTCGCCTTGTTACAGATCATAAGTGTGACCATGTTTTCTGGTGAGACATTACACCCGACCTCCCATATCATGCGATGCCTTAGCGTGTCCCATCTCGGGCAATGGAACAGCGTATGTTCGGCGTCGTCCACTTCATGGCTGCAGTAGAAGCATAACGCGTCTTCTGTCTTGCCGAATCTTTTAAGGTAGGCCTTAAAACATCCATGCCCAGTGAATGCCTGAGTTAAGTGGTATGTCATGGACCCGTGTTTGCGGCTTATCCATTTGGATATATTCGGGATGAGCCTATGAGTCCATCTGCCGGTCTCCTCTCTGTCCCAACGTTTCTGCCAGCAATGCATCACGTTTTCTTTCGCTTTTTTAATTGCGCTATCCTTATCTTGTTGCGTTCGCCTTCCGTTGCCTTCTTGCTCATGGGAGTAGTTGTAAACTTCTTTCCTTTCTAGAGCAAGCAGGTCAATAGGAGGGACGTTCGCCAGCAGAAGAACAGCACTTCCGGATACAGTTCTATACGCCGATGTTATGCGTAGAGCTCCTTTCCTCTGGACAGACTGCATTTTCCTTCTTAGATTATTGTTTTGAAGAGCTTCTGCCCAGATCGGTGCTGCATAGAGCATTTTCGAGTGCATCACACTCATTAAAATTCGTCTCGTCTTGTCGCTGGGGCCCCTGGTGTTCGGCATCAATCTGGAAAGCGTTGCTGCTATTTTTAGGGCTTTTTCCGTCGTCTCACTAATGTGTGGTCCAAAACTGAGCTTCCTGTCAATTTCCATTCCTAGGTAGCGAAGGCTCTTGCCACATTGTATTTTTTCCTTGCCTATTAGCAATGTTGGGTTCGAGTAGGATCGTCTTTCGGTGATAAGCAATGCTTCCGTTTTATGGGCTGCCACTTCCAGCCCTTTGGACGTCAGCCATTTCATCACTCTTCTCAGGGTGTCGTTTACGATGACCTCTAGTAGGGCCGATGTTTCCGCCGTTGCCACTATTATTGCATCGTCTGCGAAGCCTACTATTGAGACATTTTGCGGGAGTTTTATTCCCAGTAGACTGTCGTACATAATGTTCCATAAGACAGGACCAAGTTTTGGACCTTGTGGGACACCACAGGTCATCTCAATTTCAATAGGTTCTCCTTCACCTTCGTAAATTGTCCTTCGATCGCTTAGGTAGCTCCGTATCATACTGGTGAGGTACTCTGGGGTGTTCTTATCTATCAGAGCCTTGATAATCTCCTCCCATTTGGCCGAGTTAAAGGCGTTCCTGATATCGAGCGTTACGAGGGCACAGAATTCTTTTTTTGGTCCCTCTTTGGCTTCTCTTGCCTTTTCTACGACTGCTTTGATAGCGCCGACTGTCGATCTGCATTTTCGGAAGCCATATTGCATTTCCGACAGACCGTGTGTTTCCTGTAGCCATGTCTGTAGTCTTTGCAGAATCAGGCCCTCAAATACCTTTCCCGTCGTGTCTAGTAGACAGATTGGTCTGTAAGATGTGGGCTCGTGTTGTGGTTTGCTGCCTTTTAAGAAGAGAGCAAGTTTCTGCTTTTTCCATACACTCGGAAAAACGTTTTCCTTCAAGCATCTATTATAAGCTTTCAGAAGAAGTTGGGGATGGACCTTTGCCACTGTCTTCAGAATTTCATGTGTACCCCGTCGAGTCCTGGGGCCTTTTTTTTCTTATCTATCTATCTATCTATCTATCTATCTATCTATCCAGCGGGTGAAGATCACCGCCATCACCCGCGATAGAAACGCGCTACACATACGGGTCTAATAGTATTGGCTGTTGACGCACCCCGATTCGCTAGTCAATCAAGTCAATCTGTTACCATTATCCTATTTTGAGAAACACTGAACGATATTTGACCCAGACGGACTAAACTTTACTTATATGATGTGGCTTTTTGCATTAGAAAAGACTCAAAGTACTAGTGGAGTTTAAGAAGTTTTAACTTTACAGTTGCGTTAGTTGATTGATTGATTGATTGTTAGTGATTCCGGGCGCATCAACTAAGACTCTTTATTCCTGTAAGAATAGTGTATGGTTTTGCTCGGGTGGTGGGGGTGGTCTTCCCCCGCTGGATGGTGAGATCCGGCGCCGACATACCGTCGACTAGCGGGGTTTTCCCTAACCAGGTGTCTCCCACCAGCGGGGCACCGCCCCAGCCGGGACAAGCTTTACGCTTCCGACCGGTCTCTCGGCATGTGTGGTAGGGCATGTGTGGTAGGGCATGTGTGGTAGGACATGTGTGGTAGGGCATGTGTGGTAGGGCATGTGTGGTAGTGTAGTCCATGTTAGTGTGTGTCTAAGGTGTGAGGATAGGAAAAGGAAGGCGAAGGAAAGATCGCGCGCGGGTCGTGGCCCGTTTGTGAGGGCACAGCTTTGGCATTCGCCTGGTGTTGATCGGAGAAACCACGGAAAACTACCGATCAGAGGAACCGGTCGCTAGAATTCTCCTCCAGAGAGCGACTGAATTCGACCTAGCTGACAAGCGAGTCTAGGATCTAGGACCTCGCGGTCAGAGGGACTGCAGTGACATCAGTTGATGTCCTGAGCCATCTCTCCCGGTCAGTTACGTTAAAATTATCTTAGCACGTAAAACTAATCTATCGGATTTAAAATTCATTTATATAATACTTCGTAAAGGAGACAATTCTCGTGATAAAAACGTTATTAGACATCATAGGAGAAAATGTTTTGCATATACACATTTAGAATCATTCCATCAACACGATTTCTAAGATTTTTCACGATTTGTAGTAACTATTATTTTTTCCTACTTCGCTTATTCCCATATTCCTACTCATTTCAATCTCCACTCCACATGTGCTTCCCCTCTTTCTTCCCATCTAATTGCCAATGCGTGGCATTACGAGAAGCAAGTTTGTAACAAAAGTTTGCTTACCTTCACATGTTCTATTATTATACCAGCTCTTCTTTCATGGTCTGTAACGCCTAAAACCTTCCATATGTCGAATAATTGCTGCACTTTACTTTTGTATGGATCGCTAAAAGCCTCCATACAAAAGCACTGCGACCTAGAACGGACGCTAAAATATTGAGAAGTCCAATTTTATCAACTTACACGTGAGAAATTACATACTTGACAGTTCCTGAATCCATTCTTTAAAACACACAAAGCGTCGTTGAAATAAACAAGATTTGGACAACCAGAGTAACTAGTTCTATGCATTCTGCATAGTAAAGGCAGAATGTATTGCAAGCGGAGATTACACGTACACTTGCGCTTTCGAGGCAACATTTCAAGACTACCAACTGAGTATTAATCATCTTATATATTCCCCTACACACACATGGCTGGAGGCAATACCTTCAGCTATACAGTTGGCATGGAATACAAGACTCTGTACCAAGCAAAAACCGGGATAAAAAGCAAAGAACCCCCATTACAAATTATAAATTCTTATGCTACTTTTCTCGGTGACATTCCTTACACAATAGGGATTTAAATATAAGGAATGGAAAATGAAGAGAAGCATATATATTTTGAGAAGTATGATGCTTTAACGGTGCTTGTAAGATGGGTCTTTCAACAAATTGTCTTGTGGTATATGTCAAATTTGCTCAAACTTATTGAACTTATTAATAACTCATTTTACTTTCTCGTATACGTACGTGAGTATGTGTGGGGTGTACAGTGTAAATAAAGTTACGTAAATCTGCGGAAATGAACAATATTTTAATTAAAATATGCTTTTGGAAGTCTCCTAATATCGAAAAAGTGTTTTTCTAATGTCTCTCTGTCGGTTTCACCGTCTGACCGTACAATCATCTGCCTGTCCGCCTGTGAATAATACTAGCAACTAACCCATCGATTTTTCCAAAACTAGTATTCCTTGAACTATCTGGCCTGACTCGATACTCAGCAATTTTGAAAAGAATATTTTAGTTTGGGGGAAACTTCACTAGAAGCCTCTGGGCTAATTTTCAATTTTTTCTCAAATATGACGCCAATAATTTGCATTTTATTTGTGTTAAAATAAAGTAAAATTCATTGGGTATCTGTAATCAGAAAACTATCTATTGCTAAAAACTACGTCTAAAACAGCACCGGCCCTACTGCCATTTTCATTGTGACGCCTGAATTTTCGAATAGAGCAAAAGTAACAAGTTTATGAATACCCTCGCTATGTAAATAAAACGTTCCGTAAATAAAAATGTCTATAAATAATTTACCACATTGTCGGAATAGATATTTACGATGTATACGTTTTCTTTACGATACATTCGTGTAAGTCTGGCACACATTTAGTTTTAAGTACTGTTTGTGGTTAGGATGGAATAATTAATTGGTAGTAAATTATGTCCTCCCAGATCAACCGATCCCAGATCACTTTATTATTTAGGGGCTAATTTAAGGTCCGATTTTACTGTTTCACCTTACTACGTACTTACGCAATAAAGAGAAAGTGCTATACAGTTGCGGCAGAAATGGGCCATTTTTCGTTTCGACGGTAAACCTCGAATTTTTGGGCCCTGATAACGAAAAATTGGTTAAATCTCGTTTCTATTTATATATAGTAAATTACTTACACCGAATAATCGATTGACAGAAAAACGTTTGTCAATGTTAGCGCCTAAACTATTCATACAATTTTCTCGAAAATTGATATTTCCAGAACCATCTGAGCGAGCTCGAATCCCTTCGAATGAAAACGGATATTGAGAGAGATATTCTAATTTTTGGGTGTTTTAAACTGACTGCTTTAAACTGACATGACGATGGAAAGCGTGGATATTTCATCTTCGCTAAAAACAGCTTTCCGGCCCCTTTCCAGGAGGAGGCTATAAACCTGAAAAGAAATTTACATTAAATGCGGGTAGAATATTATATTGGGTTCCGTTTCCTACCTGAAAACAACACAAACTAAGATTGTTTTGAATTCGAGTATGGTTGTCTATTCGGCTCTCTTAAAACACTCACACGACGGACCAGACATTAAGCAATCGTTCACTAATCGCTAATTTTCCACAGAGAACTTAAGGAGTTTGTACAGAAAATTGAGGCTCATTGCATAAAGGCTCTTCTCTCCTCAGCCATCTCCGAGATTCGCACTACATTTTGATTTCACGGTGTGGAGGCTTTTATAGGTTATGTATTATCATTTGGATTTGGATTTATTTAGTAAAAAAACAGTAAAAACTGTATGTGACGTATGGGTGAGAAGATCATCTGCGCACGTTTCCTTGATAATCCCATCATAAATCCCAACTATAAATAGTAGAAGGATGAGTAAAATTTCAAGATAAATAAATAGAAGTAAAGTTTAAAAAAACGCGAGATCAGCGACGTGTAGAAGGCAACATGAGCAACATAACAACATGAGAATAAATATCATTATGAGGAGCCACCGTTATTACTAATATATTATCAGCAATTCCTTACTTAGGAAATGATTTATTACAATGAGTTTAAGGAGGTTTTGCAGTAGATAACGCCACATTAACGCCACAAATATTCAAAACACCAATCTTAGTAAATAATACTTAAAATAATAAAATTGTTACTCTTGATTTATCATTCTCATATTACATAAAAATATAAATATTCCTCCGAACTCCTCCCTTCGGCCCCAATCAATTACACGATATTTAAACCCCCATAGGTTCCCAGATCCACTCTTCCGCATCACACTCCCACGATCACTTCCCCAAAAGTCGTGCTAAAAAGTTTATCCCAGAAAGAATGGCCATATCCCTTCTTCCCCCGCTGGATGGCGAAATCCGGCCCCGACCTACCATTGGCTAGCGTAGGTTTCCCCAACCAGGTATCTCCCACAAGCGCGTTTGATATTCCCTGACCAATTCTCAGTCCTCAACCGCAACTTTTAACTTTGAAGGACACTAAAAAACTATTAATAATTTAATACACAGGTATTCTTTTTTCCTTTTCGACAATCAAAATGACAATCGTCAAAAAGAATTCCTGTGTATTAAATTATAAATATTATAAGTGACATCGTAATATTCCTATATTTTTTGACTGTTCAAAACTATATGTTCAGATGTCTGGACCAAGCTCTTGTATATCCAGATGAATCCTCTCGAATTTTAGGTTGGTTGATTAGTAATTCTGGGCTCGTCAACTACTAAGGTCATTTGTTCCGTACGTTTAATGCATCTTCGCTGCGGCAAGTGGCGATGATTTCCCCCGTTGGATGGTGAGATACGGCGCCGACCTACAGTCGGCTACATGGGATTTCCCGTTCGGGGGCACTGCTCCAGCTGCGGGCCACCGCTCCGCCCGGAACAAGCTCTAAGCTCCCAGCATGTGGTAGAGTAATGCATGTAAGTGTGTCTGTATGTAAGGATCAGGATAGAACAAGGAATGGAAAGGAAAGATTGCACGTGGCCCGTGGCCCGTTTGTTAGGGTACAGCTCCGGCATTCGCCTGGTATTGATGAGAGAAACCACGGTAAACTACCGACCAGAGCAACTGGATTTCTCCTCTAGACAGCGACAGAACTTGACCGAACTATCTAGCCAGTGTCGAAAATCCTGCCACTGCCAGGACTGGAAACTAGGACCGCCCGGTCAGACGCACTGCAGTTGCATCAGTTGATGCCCTGAGCCACCTCTCCCGGTCTCCCGAATTTTAAATTCGTGTTGTTTATTACCAAATGCCCCATGTCCATAAGATAGAATCACTCGTGGGAGTCAAGGCATCTTCATTGGAGGTACAATCTTCTTGCTGATTTTATAATTTTTCTGAAAGTTGCTTTTGCGAACCCAGTTACAGGTAGCTTCCTTAAAAGTCCGTGGGCTGTTCCTTGAGAGACAAGAGTACTGCGTCCCTGCTCACAGCTCGATATGTTTTACATAGAGTTATGAGAGCCTTACACTGTGCGGCTAGAAGGTAGTTTTTCTTGGACTCTTCGAGTTGATTAGCTTAGGTACTTGAATCGTAAAATAGTATACTTTATACTATGACACTATAATAACTTGAGATAATTTTATTTATATCTGATATTCTTTATCAGTTATATTTTTGAGTTTGATAATCGTGTTATTAGCCCCCTCTGATACCGTCATGATACCTAGCTAGCTCTCGCGAAAATTTAATAGGGAAGAAAAGTACCCCTAGGTTTTTAAAATTGCTCAACCATCCGAATAACAGATCCATGCAATTTTATTTCTAGTGGTCTGTTCTTGTCTTGGAAGCTTTTAACAGAACTACGTTGAATTTCTGAGGGGTTTAGATTGTTTATTTTTTTCACGCCACTTCTCAGTTCTTCAGTTATCATCCTTTGGAGGCACTACAAAAACAAGAAATATCAGGAAACCGTAATTCGGAGTAACAACTGAAAATCGCCCCCATACTGCGAGGTTTCCTTCAAAGAAAAAATCAAAACATATTACAGAGGTACCAAGAATGCAGTCGAGCTAGTAGCCATCCCTTCCAGCATATTCTCCGGGGTAAGATGGACGCCTCTCAATACGAGGGCTGAGTAAGAGCTTCACCGCATGGCCGATGCTTCGGCTCACCGGGCGAGTTTTTTGGCGAGCGCTAACATGTTCGCACCCTACTCACTGAACCGCTCTCTGGCGGAGAGAGGGAGATCCCAGGCGTTTAATGAGACGCCTTCAAGGAGTGTGCTCACGCCGGGGTTGGCATTCAAAAAGGCCTGCTTTGGTGGTTGGTTAGCCGTACTGTTGCTAGTGATTCCGGGCGCGTCAACGGCTAAGATCATTAGCTCCGTAAGTGTAGTGCATGTTTCCCCCCTTCGGAGGTGGCAGTGATCTCCCCCCGCTGGATGGCGAAATCCGGCTCCGACCTACCATTGGCTAACGGGGGTTTCCCCTACCAGGTATCTCCCACCAGCGGGGCGCCACCTCAGCCGGGACAAACTCTAAGCTCCCGACCGATCTTCCGGCATGTGTAGTGCATATTTGGCCTGCTTTGACAACAGGGAGCTAAACACGACCAAATTGTCGACTCACCTCAAATGTTTCGAACGTCCAATAACAACTAGTAGCCATCCAAAACATACGAGCATATCCTTTCTCGCATTACTTTTAACTTTGACAATTTTCGAAAATTCAGAAATTGCAAATAAATTTAATATGAGCCATTTTAATAGTCCCTTGCTTCATTCGAGAGAGGGCAGTTTAAAAAATTGGTGCTGGTTTTTGAGAAATTGTGTAAACACTCTATATTTCACACAAAAATCACGCTAAAGCTAGTCATATTTTCGAATTAATTTACATGACTTTACTTAAAGATATGTCATTAAGGCACAGCTTTTACTAAGGTAAAAATATTCATCTTCAATATTATAGTTGTAGGTAGACGCCAAAAAATTGTAATTTTGCAATTTTCGAAAATTGAGAGATTTCAATAAAAATATGTTCTGCGTATTTTTTTCAAACATCCTTCAGGCTATCCAAGGGAAAAGTTGAATTAATATATTTGGAGCCATTATTGAGAAAAAACGTGATGAAGCTTCATGTAAAGTACTTCTAAAAATCAAAATATTTCTTTTGGACTCGCAGGCGTCGAGTCGTTCAGATCTATCAGGGAATAAAAATTTTCGAGAAAATTTCAGTTGGTCTCTCAGGGAATCCCTAGCGTTGACCGCAGCCGAGCGTTTCGCCCTCAGTCTATTTTTCGGTATGAAGGACCCACAAAATATGGGCCCTGCCTACACAAGTGTTAGATGAAGTAATAGTACATACAGGAACAAGACTAATCATCTACTTTGATGTCACATGAGGACAACATGCAGCAAAAGGAGTTCATCCATTGATCCATTGGACATCGCACTGTTAAGTTGCATGGATTTATATTACCGTCAATTTCGCACCAGAGCTACTTGGCCCTTGGCTAATATTCGCCCATTTTCACTACTGTCGGAAGCTTTCTACTTGATGGACGATGTGCAACATGAGAGCAGGGAATCAGCCCAAAAGCAGACCCTAAGAATGGGTGAAGGAACCGATTGGGAAGAACGGTTGGCGCGCTGCACGTAGCTCGTTCTTACAAGAAACGCAATTTTTGAACATAATATTTCTCAACATGACGCAAAAGCGTCTTTAGAACTTTTGAATTAGTAATGATAGAAAGCAACGGAAATGGTGATACGTCGCTCTCTTTGTCACGCTCTTTAATTCCTGCTACATTTTGAAAATCATTTTGACGAAATAGTTCTATCTATCACTTCCTGGTGTTTGCAATTCAATATTCGCATTTGCTATGGAATAGGGGTTCCATTGTAATTGTCGACCGGTGTAATATTTCCTGAAGCTTCCTCTCTTCAATTGTGTCGATATGTGATACCAAATTCCTCCAAGGGAACGTAACGGCTAACATTAGGCACTACACAATAGAATACACTGCGGTGTATTCAGTGCAGCCGCGGCGACATATGATATAGTACTCACTTGAATGTCTTGCCTGAGACCGCGAGTACATAACCAAATAAGGCACTAAAGAACGTCCACTACGTCACACCCATTCTCACCAATCCCCGCAACCTCCACCCGCCCCCCTTCCCCCGCTGACGCCCCCTGCTTCGCGACGGTCACGTGACCCGCCGTTCGCTGCTTCGCGCGGGAGCTCCCGGCCAAGTCAGTCTGCACCCGCGCCAGAGGAGCTCGCACGCCGCCGAGCAGCCTTCCTCGTGGAGCCACACGCCCACCGCCCACCGTCCAGCCAGCCCGCAGACATGCAGCCGTCCATGTACTGCATCCCCCGCACGGAACGCGTGCGCTGGATTCTGTCCGCGGCTTGCACCGTGGTGCTCTGCTCTCTGCTGCTGAGCCTCTACTTGCCCAGGGAGAAACAGGGCAAGGGCACCACGCCAGTCGACGACACCAACGCAGCTCTCAACGGGACTGACGACATGTCATTCAACGCCACCAACGGCACACTCAACGGGATCGATGGCATTCCACTCAATGCCATCAACGGCACTCTCAACGGAAGCGACGCCATGCCATTCAACGGCACCAACGCAACTCTCAACGGGAACGACGGCATACCATTCAACGCAACTCTCAACGGGTACGACGACATACCATTCAACGCAACTCTCGACGGGAACGACGGCATACCATTCAACGCAACTCTCAACGGGACCGTCTCCTGCGAGGAGGTCGGTAACTCCACCGCGGGCTGCGTGGAAGCCGGTACGCCTACCATCGTGCCGACCTGGGACGGTGCAGTCAATCAGTCAGAAGAACAGCTGCGAGACGAGTGGCACAACCCGGAAGATTCCTTCAATTCGTCAGGTTTTCGCCAGGCTGTGGAAGATGTGTTCCTGGACCAGAACTTGACGGATTCAGGCGCTTCAGCAGTTGCGCCGCTCCCTTTTCAGTGATCGTCATCTTCGCTCTCACCACCACGTGAGTTGGACTGCTTGCGATGGAGTTTAATAATAATATCGTGCTCCATCAGTCGCTCAATTTAATAATAAAATATTTTTTCCATTGTCTCTTCATTTATAAATTAGAAGGAAAAAAACAACTGACTCACTCAAGCTTGGGAACATATTTTCATCCAATACAGATGTCAACAATAGCACACGAGTCAGAAATTGTATTCATGTGTCAACATCAGCACCAACAAAAAACTTGCTCATTATTTTATAACATATTGCGCAAATGATACTCAAGAATTAATATCTATTCACAAATGTGTATGTCAATCTTTTCTGCTGCATAAGTGTTTATGTCCTGACCATCAAAGACGAAATTAATGATTTTGAATAATATTAATGCATTAGTTACCAATGGTACCACTGTATAATTTTAAATAAACTATTGTACTTCGCGTCTGGTTCAATGACCGTCACATTAATCAATCTTTCATCGTTTATCTTGATCTTCTGAGAGAATACTGATGATGGCCCCTCGTTTTGCTTCCGAAAATATAACTAAATACGTTTTCGTGAGCTCAGTGAACTGTTAATTAGAAAGATAATTATTTCATGATAAATAACATCAACTAATCGTAGTGAATGTTCTCACGGGAGATACTCAATTAATTTTCTATACCGGATTTGCCGCTGCAAATAAATTTTATTACACGGGTGTGAATATTTCCTGTTTTCAATTTTAGATAAAAACGCGATTCTATTCTTACTCTAAACTCAACTTGACGTAGTATAAAGAGAGGGTACGGACTTAGGAGATCAAGGGAACGATAACAGGTTGCCCGTAGTGCGTCGCACATAGTTTTTAAACGTTTTGGCATTACATAAATAAATAAATAAATAAATAAATAAATAAATAAATAAATAAATAAATAAATAAATAAATAAATAAATAAATAAATAAATAAATAAATAAATAAATAAATAAATAAATAAATAAATAAATAAATAAATAAATAAATAAATAAATAAATAAATAAATAAATAAATAAATAAATAAATAAATAAATAAATAAATAAATAAATAAATAAATAAATAAATAAATAAATAAATAAATAAATAAATAAATAAATAAATAAATAAATAAATAAATAAATAAATAAATAAATAAATAAATAAATAAATAAATAAATAAATAAATAAATAAATAAATAAATAAATAAATAAATAAATAAATAAATAAATAAATAAATAAATAAATAAATAAATAAATAAATAAATAAATAAATAAATAAATAAATAAATAAATAAATAAATAAATAAATAAATAAATAAATAAATAAATAAATAAATAAATAAATAAATAAATAAATAAATAAATAAATAAATAAATAAATAAATAAATAAATAAATACATAAATAAATAAATAAATAAATAAATAAATAAATAAATAAATAAATAAATAAATAAATAAATAAATAAATAAATAAATAAATAAATAAATAAATAAATAAATAAAATTAATAATATTAATAAAATTTTTGCAGTTTATATTTAATTAATTTTGTTATCTATTTTCTAGATGGGGAGTCATGCTTTGTGGCTAGATGGAAGAAAATATCAGCCAGAAACTAACAGATCACGTTGCTAACACGACGTTCTGAAGATCGTATTTCTGTTCGTTTTGTGAAAAACTTCATTAAGTAAATATTAAACTTGTACCATCAATAATAAATTTTCAATAAAGGAAACTTACAATACTAAAATGTTAACTTTATTGCAGGCATTTTTTTCTTTTTTCCATGGGACCTATATCCCTACTCTTGAGAGAAATAAAGGTAAATTTTATGACACTACACAGATTATTTGACTTTCTCCGAAACTTTATCAATAACTCTAAATAATAGAAATCACTCAAAAGATCCATTGTTGTATGTGAAAATTGCACCATTGATTTTGGAGACAGTCTCGTGAAAAGGTGCAGTTCGCAATGAATGTATCCGGAATACAGTTAACTCAAACTAGTGGTGCTACATCAATATATGCATTCTTGTGTTCTTTGTAGCTGCTATGGAATATTATATGACATGAACCTGCAAAAGTATTTCCAACAGACAATTTTTCCTCTCCGAATTCAATTCGAAGGCAGGATATTAAAGTTTAAACGTCAGTTACGTTACCTCGACTGCACAAGTCACACAGATGTAGACAACCTCCTGTATACGTAACAAAAGTTCAACATTTGAATGTGGATCTTTTAAAATTCAGAGAACAGATTCCATTACGGAGAAAAGTATCTAACATCAACATTGTAATTTTTCAATGTTGCACTTATTGCACTTATTTGAAGCACAAACTACGAAAAAACTACAATATTTTTTTCAAGAAATTAAATATGATCTTATTTAACAATCTGATTTTTTTAACAAATTTCTTTAATAGGTCACAGATATAATCAATATCGTACTCTTGCTATGTTAATTTTTTGCAATTTTGGAAGATAAAAAGAGGTCCAGGAAATTGCAATCAGCACCGTTTTCTCTATCGTCTATTACTATATTTGACAGAAACCCCCAAAAATGGACTTTATTTGAGAAATAATTATTTAAAAATATCATATTTTTCCTCAAAACTACGCGAAAATTCATTTTAAAACATTATTCTTGGTATTATTTCAAGATGTCTTTGAAGAGCAGATTTCATTAAGGAAAAAAAATTACCCCTAAAATTGAAGTAGTCCGAAAAACTGATTCATTGGATCATTTCGAGTTTCCGGGTGCGTCAACTGCTAAGGTTATTATTCTGTGCATGTGTAGTGCATGTTTTTATAGCAAGAGCTGGCGGTTTTCTTTCCACGATGGATGGTGAGATCCGGCGCCGGTCTACACACCGTCTTTGCGAGTATTTCCCCTTCCAGTTCTCTCCCGGCAGTAGAGTACCCTTCCATCCACGACTAAGTTCCCGACTAGTTACCTGACATGTTAGGAAATGTAGTGCAGGTGAGTGTATGTAAGAGGCGAAGAAAGGACAATCTCGCATAGCCCGTTTATCAGGGTACTGCTCCGGCATTTGCCTGGGATTGATCGGAGAAACCGTGGAAAACTTCCGATCGAACCTCTAGAATTCTCCTCCAAACAGCGGCTGAATTCGATCTAGCTATCTTGCTAGAGTCGTAAATCCTGCCACCGTCGGCACCCGAACCTTAGGACCTCCCAGTCAGAGGCACTGTAGTGATATCAATTGATGCACTGAGCCACCTCAGGCGGTAAAAAATTCAGACTTCTTCAATTTTAGAAAATTCGGAGATTTTAAAGAAAATACGTTCTGTGCCCATTTTTAAACGTTTTAGGCTATTCTAATAAAAAGTTTAATCAACAGATTTAAAGACATTTTTTAGAAAATTTTGAAAATGTTGTTGAGGCTTAATGTATACAAGAAATGATCAAAAAGTAGTAGGATTAATTTTATTTTAAAACTAGTGGTGCAAAGAACATACTTTCTTGCATTGTTTCTAAAAGCTACTCAACATTACACTGCTACATAATCAGCAGAAGTGTTGAGAAGCAGCTAATTATTTTACCGCTTCGAGACTCGAACTCAAATCCTTTGAGTTAACGTGCCGGCACTCATACCACTACGTCATAGAAGCGCTGCAAGGTCGAACTGGGACGAAATTATAAAAAAAGTAAATGCACGATTCGTGGGAAAAAAACTTTAATAATCAAAATAACCGTTAGAAACTCCGAAAGTCTCCAGTCTGTAAAGATCAATCAGGGAATATCAATTTTAAAGAAAATCAGCTGAACGGTGTAGGTCCTAGCGTTAACCACAGACGGACATTTTACCGTCAAACGTTTTTTCGGTATCAAGAACCAACAAAACATGGATTCTGGCTACACCACGAGTTAGAGATTGTTTTTTCCAAATTTAATAACAGGATTTATCCACTTTTTCATTACCAGAACTCGGAAATAAGGTTTATCCTGGCGAAATTTCGGCGCTTTCTGACGCACTTACATAACTTTCTCTTTTCATGAAGAATTCGTAAGGCGAGAAAGTAATAATAATTTCTGAACCGTTGGGGGATATCTAAGTAGGTCGCATGACTAGTGTTCATAATGTATTTAAATTTCATGTCGATAAATTTATTCATTAGTTTACTTAAAGTGGTTCATACAGATGCACAGAAACTCAAAAATTGATTTGACGTGACATCCGTTTTACAAATCGCTAAAGAATGTTGAAAAACATGTTTAAGAGTTACAAAAGTTACAAAAGCACGTATAAAGACGCACGGTTTATTTACATATGTAATGATTATATTTGTGGGTAGAAATGCTTCAAATGATTTTCAATAAAGTTTCTAGAATCCCTAATAGTATTCTACAATAAAACTTTCCTCAAATTAAAACATAAGAGCTATAATACATCTATATTAATCTTTTCGAGAAAACAAACACAGCAAACTCATTAAAATAATTTTACTTTTAATTAATTTGTTGTAATTTAAAATAATTTTGAAATTACGGAAATTTTAGGATATTAATTTCTTATATCAATACAAAGATGCATAATATCAATTTGATTAAATTTTAATTTCACTTGGGTGTTAACATATCAATTTGTTGTTCTCCTTCTTTTATTGGAAGTTCGGAGATGTCACAGTCCAGGAAAAGATTTTGAATCCAAGATAATTTTTCTATTTTGAACAGGAAAATATTGAAGACATTTTTTTTGCAGATCCGATAAATGTTGGACCAAATTATTTCTTATATTTTAATCGAGATTGGCGTTATTGTATACTAAAATACTATGTAATTTAGGAAAGCAGTCAATATTTTCTTTCAAAATGCAATCTGTGCAAAATTTCAATTTTAAAAGATTAGCGTGAATATTACTTCGAAAATATTGATATTTGTGCCATGTAACGGCGTATTGAGCTCATTGACATAGGTAAAAATATCTGCTAGGTATACCATTTGAAGTGCACTTTTAGAGAAGAAAATTCTTATTTGTCTTTTAAACTTGCTAACACTTTTTCCATGAGATACACAACGGACATCTGTGTGCAACAGTATTGAAACCACATATCCATTACTGATATGGAAGTATAATTAAATTAAAAATAAGTGTAAACAGTGCTCCGTCACCCTTGTTCAGACCTTCCTCCCTCTGCTGTACCGCCGTTAGGTATTGCTTCACAGAGGTCGATCTTAGCTGCAGCTCTTCCACCAGTTTGTTACGTTCTTTTTCTTTTGTTATTTTCCTCTTCTTTTTTTGACACAACAATTGTTGGGTATGTGTTCAATTTGTGACCCCTTTTTTCGTTTTCCAACATTTGTGTTAACAAATTGCTTGTAGTTGATTAGGCCCCTAGCTGGTGCTCCAGTGCTTTTCTTTCGGTTCGCCAGGTTCCGCACTCAAGTATGATGTGTTTCTCGTCATGAGTCTGGTAACGGCAGTATCCGCACATCGCATCCTGTTGGTGGCCGAAGCCGTGAAGATATTGAAGTCGCCATGTCCACTCTATACCTGGATTAGGTAGACGTTCAGCTGCCCGTATGTCCTTTCTGACCATTTGGTCAGTTCTGTAATTAGTTTATAATAAGTCCACCTTCTTGTATCTTCGTTATCACAGCTTCTTCGCCAGCTCTTCATGAGTCTTCCGCTCTTTCGAGCGCTGAGGTCTGTTGAGGGAATTCACGCTAAGACCAACACTGCGCTCTGCGAGATCGTCCTGTATGCTGAGGTGACTCAAACTGCGCTGGCTCTCTAAACGGAAGACATTCTCTTTCTCCGGTTTTGGAACTCTAGCTTGTTGGCCCACACCGATGCCGCATAAAGTATTTTGGCGTGGACGACTAAGACAGGAGTCTTCTTTTAAAGTGTTTCGGTCCTTCTATATTCAGCGTCAGTCGTGAGAGGCCGCTTGCAATCCCTGTCGCTTTCTGTGCTACTTTCCGGCGTGTCATCGAAAGTTGAGTTTTGAGTCGATCTCTACTCCCAGGTACTTGAGGTTGGTTTTACATGAGATTTCAGTGCCTGCGTCTATGATCCTAGATTTTGCATAGTTCCTCTTATCTGTGACGAGTATGGATTCTGTTGCCATCTGTAGCCCTCTTCTGTTCAACAGTCTCTTGACTTTATCTAGGCTGTCGTTTACTACAGCCTCAAGTTCGTCTGCAGTGTCTGCCAGACTGACAATGATTGCATCACGTGTGAAGCCTACTAGCAAAGTTCCCTCTGGTAGACGCATTTCAAGAAAGTCATAGTACAAAACGTCCTACAGAAGTGGCCCGATTTTGGAACCTTGTGGAACTCCGCATGCCATTTCCTTTTCCAACACCTTTTCTTTATTGTAAAATATAATTACTCTATGGTTTATCTACATCTTTCTTGTTAACCATCTGCATTAATATGTATGTATGAATGTTTTTTGGCTGATATTCATTTTTTACCTTTAAAATTTTAAGTCAATTCTACCTAATTCTACCAATTGACATATCTGCTTCAAGTAATGGACTTAATATTTTGAAGGTAAAATTTAATATTATTTATACAAGTAGATTGTCTTATAATTTATTAATATTTTGCCAGTTATTTTTCCTATATTAGGAAGGAATTACTCCTGATGAAGAGGAAAAGAAATGCATAGAAACATTGGGAGAGATGGAAAGACTTTTGAAATTAATATAATACTTTAATAAATATGATTTAAACTAAATTAAGTGAAAATATGTTTTCATGTTTCTAGCTCTTTCAAACAAGTGTTGGGTTTTTAATTATTGTAATAATAACTGTCTAAAAAGTCTGGACGAGAAATCTATGAAATACTAATATATAATTATTTACAGGCTTCTTGCTGCAGGAATCACGGGACACAGTTTATAAGAGTGTTGACACAAATGAAAAAATATAATGTATTTTATCAAAGCAACATTTAAAAATAAACATATTTACTTTATTTCTAAACTTCGTATTGCAATAATCAGGTTGCAATGTCTACTTCCAAAATTACAAAAACATTTTAAGAAGAGTAATAGAACAGAAAAAATCAAACTATTGGTGCATACTTTCACCTAATTTCTAAATTTACAATTTTTTAAAATTCAGAAAGGTCAATGAAAATGAGATCTGTGCCATTTTTTAAAGAGTTTCTTGTTCTAGCCGCGGAAAAAAATTAAAGCAAAACAATTGGGGCGGTTTTCGAGAAAATGTTTTTTCTTATTATATAAATTTTAAGCAGAAATTATAGAAAAAAGACTCGAGCTTATTTTTCGAAAATATTTTGTTTAATACAAAAATCTCTATCTGCAATTTTGTAATTTTTAATTGTTAAAATTGTGCAATTTTCAAAATTACAAAGAGTTCACTGGAAGTGAGCCTAGTGCCATTTTTACTGTCCTTCCATACATAGACAGGAAATTTAATGAAAAAATTTGGAGTAGTTATTTTTAGAAAAAAATGTTTAAATTTTTTTTAAAAATTCCCATTTTTGGAGTCTTTTGATATTCTGTATACAAAGTGAAGTGTGTTAATTTTGAAAATATCGTATGGATCCTTTTTCCTGTAAACTAGTTTGTTTAGTAAGTAGTGTACAAAGAAGATATCTGATGTAAAAATAGAAAACCAAAGCAAGGTTGCTATGGTAAGTGTTAGTTCACAAGAATGATTTTTCCAAGATAGAGATTTCCAAAGAAAATATCTATGATTGAAACATTCTAAGATAATCCATTAAGTTTATAATTAAAATTTGTAATAAATACTAATTTTGAAATGCATACAAATGTTAACCAACATCTGTGTTTTGGTTTCGTAGCATTGTTTATCGTAGTTATGGTACTCAGAAAAATTAAAATAACCCACAATAGAATCCGGTGGGTGGATTCACATACCTAGGTAAAACAGAAAGCTACACATTCCTAGCCACCCATGAACCTCTCAGGTACCACACTGCGCCCCCACATTCAACAGGTTCTCAGTCCTTTCTGACCTTGTCTCCTTTCCACCTCTTCCCACCAAAGCTACCATACCACGACAACCATTAAAAATAGGTATGCATTTACTAAAAGTCTGCCCTCAAAATCTCAACAGAAACAGTTCAGAGGGCAAGATTAAACAACAAATTGCACTCTCTCTCACTCATAAAACTTTGATTCTAGCTGACAGCCATGGTAGGAACCTTTCCTCCATTGTGAGAGAGAAACTCCCATCAAAGTTCAAGTACTTTTAAGCCTAGTGCCACGATGGCACATGCAATTGAGAACTTAAACACTCAGACTAGATCTTTTACACAACAGGACACAGTAGTAATTATAGGTGGGCAGAATGACATTAACTCTGGCAGTCACTTTAATGCAGAGGAACAGTTAACAAAAATACAAGAGTCTGCCAAACACACAAATGTAATCATGACCACTCTGCCCCCCTGGCACAACAATATTCCAATAAACCATGAAATTAAGATTGCAAACCATCATATAAGACAGCACTTGAGAGGGACACCTATCACACTTGTTGATCTTGACAACCTCTCAAGAAAACATTTTACTCAGCATGGTCTCCACAGGAACCAGATAGGTAAACAAAAACTAGGAGCCATGCTCATCTTGCACCTACTGGGAACCCCTGCCCTCCACATCCATCTCTCATTCATTTTTCCTCCTCTCCATCCACAACACCTCTCACACACTCCGCATCTTTCACCAGCCCTCTCTTACCCTCACCAGTTCCTTCTCCTACTCCCACACCTCTCCTGCCTACTCCACATCCCTCACCTCCCCCCCCCAGTCCTCTTTTACCCACACAAGTTCCTACTCCTACACCTCTCCTGCCCACTCCACTTCTTCCAACCACCTCCTCACCTTTCTTCTCCTCTTCAGCCCCTTTACCTACTTCCACATTTCCTACTCCCTGTCCCATCCGTACATATAACTTCCATTGCAACCAAAACCCACTCCTGTGTATAACCAGAAGCATCAAACATTGGCACAAAAGCTGACAATACACAACAATAAGAACTATTTTCACATTCTTCACCAAAATGTACAGTGACTGAAAAATAAACTCACTGATATAGAAATATTATTTCAGGAGAAACTCACATTTCAGTATTGTGCTTCACAGAACACTGGCTAACTAAAGAACAATTAGATAACACATATATACTAGGTTTCTCTCTAGCCAGGAGCTCATGTAGAAATATTAACAACACTCATCATGCATATGGTGGGACATGCATTTTTATTAAAGATACTATTAATTTTGAACCCTACATCAGACATACTCGTCTTGTAAAAGAGAAAGACTTTGAAATATCCATCACTGACTTAACAACAATAAAAACATGGGACTTAAGCATATATTGCAGCCCTACTGGGAATTTGAAAATCTTTTTACAAAATCTAGAAGTTATTCTAACAAAACTTCAAAAACACAGACAGTATAAAATTATTCTTTGCGGTGACTTCAATACTAATTGCCTCACACAATCCAGTAATGAAAATCTATTTAAAGATCTACTAAAACATACAATTTACAAGCAACTATAAATACACCAACCCGAATATCCAAAAATTGTAGCACTGCTATAGGTCAAATAATAATAGATGCAAATAACCATTGTTTTTCTGTTGCTACATTTACTACAGGTTTCAGTGACCACACTGCCAAGATTCTAACACTTCAAACAGAAACAAAAACTGCAGAACAGACAACTAAAAAGAAATCCATTACTATTCCCAAGGAAACATAAGAAAATTTCCAAACTTACTCAGATTTGAAAACTGGAATGAAGTGTATAAGGAAACTAATACTAATGATAAGTTTAATTCATTCATAAATATATACTTAAGACATTTCAATGCCATTTTTCCTCAAGTGTCATGTGAAAGAAAATGCAACATGCTTAAAATACTAACAAATGTAACTCAAACTTCATTTCATATTACAAAACATATAATTTGATCTGACAAAAAGTAATCAAACAAGCAAAAATTATGACAAATGAATAGTACATTGAAAATGCACGTAATAAAACAAAAGCTATGTGGGACATTATTAAAAAGACTACAGCACCAACTAATAATAACAGAAACAATGTAGAGCTCTACTACAAAAACCAAATTGTACAAGACCCCCAAGAAATAGCTGATGTACACTTTTCATAAATTAGTAAAAAGTTAATCTCTCAACACTCTCTAAACAATAAAACACACAAACCAAATGTTACACAAATTGTAAATTCCATATTTTTATATGAAACCACCTCAACTTTTAAAATCATTGGACAAATGGAGAATAAATTCTCAGCAGGCCTCGACAACATTCCAGATTTTCTTACTAAACCCAGTGCTCCATGTATAGTGCAACCACTCTCTCATATCTGCAATTACTCTCTAAAATCAGGCATAATCCTAGATATATTCAAAAGAGCAAAAATTACACCAATGTTTAAAAAGGGCACTAGTTATGATCTAATGAACTACAGACCTATCTCCGTTATCAGGATTTTCAAAAATTCTGGAATGGTTTTTCAATGATAGACTCAAGGACTTTCTCAATGCAAATAATGTCCTTACAAATGCACAACATGACTGCAGGAGTAATAGATCCACAGACACAGCCATCCTCTCCTTTTTAAATGACATACCTGTTGCTCCAAATCAGAAGGAAATTCCCATTGGCCTTTTCTTAGATTTGTCAAAAGCCTTTCATATTATTGACCATCACATACTTTTAAGAAAACTAGAAATGCTAGGGATTCACGGCATTGCAGGCCAATGGATCAAATCATATTTATCAAACTGTAGCCAAATAGTTGTCCTCCAGCACACAAAAACAAAATTTCCTCATACTACTCCTGGTTTCATATGATAAATTGTGGAATCCCGCAAGGATCTATCCTTGGGCCAATACTATTCCTTATATACATAAATGACATGCCTTTGGCTTTAAGGAATAACAAAATAATTTTGTTTGCAGATGACACAAACATAATCATCAAAGCAAAAACACAACAATCTTTAGAAAAAGAAACTCACAAAACAAGCACTAGTAAATTGGTTTCACATTTATTATCCAAAAAAAATATTGCGAACAATGACCAGCACTCATAAGCTGGAGTCTTGCAAACACTTGTTCAATAAACTAAGGATTCTTCCTCTACCATGCATGCATATATTTGAAATAGTGGTCTTCATAAAGAACATTCCCATGGAAAACAAAGACACTTTTACTTTAAATTCCGATGTACACAACTACAACACTCGTCAAAAGCATAACCTACATGTTCCCCACTCTGAAACTACACTTTATCAAAAAAGTCCCCTAATAGAGGGCATCACACTTTACAACAAACTAGGCAATGATAGTAAAGACATAATCACAATTCATAGATTTAAAAGTAAATTGAAAGCTTTTCTGCTTAACAACATCCTCTACAGTGTAAAGAAATATTCAAATCAACACAATATTTCCCTTAAAAAATATAAATAACTAAGAATTTCTTATCCAATTTGAGTTTCATGATAACTGTTTAGAGCTGAAGCAAAGAAAATAGAACTGGCACATCGCATCTTGTGACGTAGAATGAGAATGCCTGACAAAAAGTTCTGCAGTAGGAATACATGTACAAATTGAAGGGAAAAAAAGGAACAACTGGTCAAAACCTGCCTCCTCCTCCTCCTCCTCCTCACCATTTCAAGTTATAACATAGAATGTACTAATAGTGTTAAATTTTATGTAGCTGCTAACAGAATTGATATCATGCATTGTTTTAATATTATTATCATCATCATCATCATCGTTGTCGTCATCATCATTATCATTATTATTATTATTATTATTATTATTATTATTATTATTATAGAACAATAATCCAATAGAATTATCATGATACACACAATGATTTCATTCCACAACATAATAAATCAAGAACTCAGTAGTAGAACAAAGCTAAAGGCATGCAAACCAATAAATGCAGTACTGCAAAAACTGAATATATCAGTATAATAAATTTAGCTGAGGTCTTTAAATAGCTGTCACCCTGCTTGACACAACTCACTAGATATTTATGCATGAAACACTACCTTCTATAGCAACACCTGCAATTTTCATGTGATGTTAATATCTGGGAAACTGAGAAGGAGAAAGCAAAGAAGAAAAGAGAAGAGGGTGAAGATAAAGGTGACGATAAAGATGAAAAGGCAGGTAGAGAAAAGAGTAGGAAATGAAGAAAAAGGAAATGTAAAATTAAAGATTTTCATATTTGGCCCAATACTGTTTGTTCTGTATTTACTTAACAAAACATGTATTCTGCACATTTTGCCTTCTTGTTAATGAAACCTCAGTACCAAACATTAATTTGCCAATAGTTTTCGGTGCAGAATATATCTTTCAGAATAAAAATAAACACTTGAAAGAAGTCTTTACCAAGACCCCAATAAGGTACATTATTGATTAAAAAAAAAATTATGAAAAAGAAATAAATTTCAGACAACGTAACAAAAAGGGAAGTTTGCAGGGAAACAACAAATGAGAACATGCAAACTGTTTTTATTGACAACACCATAAGCCCTCACGATATTGTTTAAAACAAGTGATTACACTCACAAAATCACACAAAGAGTAGCCATTTTTGTTTTTCGTTCTTAAGATATGAGATTTCGTTCTTGAGAAACATCTTGTTGAATTTCAGTATTAACCTTCCAGTGGGCACGCTGTCATCAATTTTAGGACAATAGCAGATTTTCTTGATTTGCTGACAACTCATTGTTGGAAAAGACTTCTGCGTTCTTGGTATTCCTTAAAGATATCTTTAGCGATGTATTCTTGCAGCCACTGATTAGTTTGCATGAGATTTTCAGTTTTTGTAACGCTCTATTTGGGATATGAGTATAGTGTCATAAACGTTGTATTGAATGCCTGCTGTTGTTCTAAAATTGTATTATACAGTAATTTGGCCTAATCAAAATTTTGTATAAAATGTCTGGAGGAAGGATTCATGCAAATGAAATTCAGAATATTGTGAATACTGTCAGATTGGGAGGAAGATCATGAATACAAAGTGACCTGAATATTGAAAACAGAGATGAGCATCAGCACAATACTGGATTGGAACAAGAGCTATCTGATATTAAATACAAATGTTTATCAACATATGTTTTTTGGTAGTAAATAGCATTCTTAGATATTATAATGCAACATAAATTTGCATTGTTCTATAATTTCTTTTTTTATTCAAGAGACATTGAATAATGTAAAATTTATGACACACCAATGCAGGGTTGTAAATTGTACGTGTGCACGCTGGAAGGTTAAAGAAACATTCTTCTCTCGGGAAAAGAGAAAACATATTTCTTCAACAGAACAAGCCATTGCAGAAACTCATATTAAATCAATCACTCAGTAATTCTAGTGTAACAAATCGATTAGTTTTAAGTTCTCATTTCATCAACATGAATACATTTCTTAAATATCAATAAAACTAAAAGACAAAACTAATGAAATATACAAATCAATGGTGAAGAAAATATGTAGGAAAACATGAAATATAAGCAGGCAATTAACATAAAATTATTCCCATTTGAAAATCGCCAGCATCATTAGACAAATTGCCTATGCTCTGTGAAGTAATGAAAGTTAAGCAATTTAAGTCACCATGAATTCCCAGATGGGTGACCATCTGGGAATCCTGGCCAGTAATGGCAGCAAGCGCCTGACCAAAGGGACATACAACAAATGTTAAATCTTCTTGTTAAAAGTTTTAAAAATATTTAATGAACTCCCAACTGATTCGGGTTTAAGTGCAAAAATTATTTTTCACCTACTCCTGAAATCAACAATATATGTTGTGAGCCATAAAAATATTCATACTTCTTACTTCAGTTGTAAATGACAATGTTTAAATTTCATAATAAGTAAACCATTTTAAGAACTTAATTGATGCCTTAAATATTTGAAATTAATTACAAACAACAGATAATTAATAAAATCTAGCGAACAAAACATGAGAAGTATTCTATTAATTTTATATAATTCTATGTAAATCATAATTCTAAAGAATTTCAAATGAAGCTATTGATTTCAAAAGGAGCAAAATCCAATTTTTATTAAAATTGAGAGGATGATTGGATGATGCAAGGGCATCAGATTCTCATGTTAGTCTTCTATAAACATACGAAACTTGGTTGGTTTTGAAAAGGAAAAAATCACAACAAAGTTTTTCATTTTAGAAAACTTGTAGGATTCAAAGAGGGCAAAATCTGCTCTCTGTTGGAAACAGACAGAAAGTAATCTCTAATTCTGCCAATTGGCTGCCTTGATAGTAATCAACTGATTTTCATCATGTTGTTATATTGTGTAATTTTGAGACTGTGGTACTATTTGTCAGTAATAAAATTGCCAAACATTCAGCAAAGTGCAAGTGTGATTGTCAGTAGCTTTAAAGTTCAATATGGAGATGCTATATTATTGTTTTGCCAAGTAGGTAGGTTGTTTCTGTGCATTCAGATATAGATAAAATTCTGTTATGTGTGTCATTCATGTCTCCTACTAAAGCAAACTAGAGGATTCAATAGCCAAGCAAATGGAAAAGGGTTGATGATAAAAATGAGAGGTAACAATAAAATTAATAAAGTTTTGTGGAAACAAATAATAAATGTATTAATGTTTAAGTTATATGTGTTGACACTGACAAAAATGATAATGTTGAAGAAGGGTTTTAGTGATGACAAAGAATTCAGACCAAAGAAATTTTCAAGAAGACACTCTTTTTAACAGGTAAGCACAAGGAGATTTCTTCTGCACTTTACTACATGATAATGAGGTCTGATACGAGTAAGTAAAAAACAATTAGACTTGTCTGTGATAATTTAGGGGGCCAGAAGACAAACAGAAAACTTGGCATGTATGGTAAATGGCTTCTTTATGTTCCAATAAATCATACATATAAAAATTTTCAATTTCAAATCTCAAAAACCAACCATTTCCTGCAAAAAATACTTCATTATTTACATAAAATATTTTATCTCATAATAAACAAATGATACATATAAAATGCTAAAAATGAGATAAAAGAAAAATTGTCAAATCAATTAAATTTAGAAAACTGGAGATTGCTTCTTTTCAAAACCAATAGTCTCAAATATAAAATTGTTTGTATGATTTACAATTTTGTTCTTATTCATTCCTGTTCCTGTTATAATGCATACATCCACCTCAAATGAAGTATTGCAATTAAATGAAGTACAGCTTATCACTCAGGGTTGAAGAAGGCTCTTCATGGAGATGTTCACCCACAAGGCGGGCTAAGCGATGTGCATACTGAAACAATATTCAATATCACTGGCTATTTGATACCATAATTACTTTTTACATGTGTTTATAAGATAACTAAATGTGCTACACTGTGTTCATAGAGCACACAAGAGCAAACATGTACTGTAATTCAACCATTACATAGTGAATACAATTACACTCTCATGCAAACATGCATGCAGAATATACAGTAAAAAAGTTAGAAAAAGTGCACCCACTATGAGGATATTAAGCAAATGTCATAAACATGTAATGATAGTTCATCAGAACACTGACCGAGAAAGATTAAAGTTGAAATTTAACAAACAAGTTACTACACATTATAAGTAATTTTCTTTTTATACTAATTTAAAAATAAAATGTATTATTTGAAAAGTCTTTTTCGGAAATTAGGTTAGCCTCCATATTTGGTTCATATTATGCATGAAATAAAAAATTTAACCCTTTACACTCATATGACATCCCAGAGATGACATTTTGAAACATTCCTGCAACTTGGAGGTAGTAGGTTGTTTTGTGCCCTACTGCTGGAATGGTATTTCTTGAATGCCATTATGAAATAGCACTGTAGCTTGAGCTGCTTAGAGGGACAGCAAGTCCTTTAGCTCAACCATGTTACCTTCCATAAAATTATCAGTAAAAGTATCTGGAAAAATTCCAGACATGCCTTCCTTGAATTGTAATGCAAACTTAAATTGAATGGATCTCTTAACTTGATATCAGCAGTAAACCACAGATACCATGAATCATCAATGTTTTCATTTTGTACTGTACTGTCATCGCTAATAATATCATCTACGAAATTATATTCAGAATCACTAAATAATTAGCATTACCACTGACTACTCTGATTACGCTCAGCTATCAATGTATTTTTAATCGCATCATCCTGTAGGCTACATATTTTACCCTACAATTACATAAATTTGAAAACCACTGTGACTGCTCTGCTGAATTTACTAACACAGTGACTAGTTCAAAGAAAATTAAATAAATATTTTAACGTTTAAATATAAAACATATCTCAGAAAGCAATGAAGATTCAGAGAAATTATATATAAGAAGAGAAATCCAATATAAACATTTAAAATTATTGTTGCATCAATTTATTTTATCTAATTACACTTCTAATAGTTATCATCTCTCAGATGCAGTACAATTTCGGCAGAAAATTTTGAGTCATTCTGCAATTGTCTTTTGAGTTAACTAAGGAAATCTGGTGTGAAGGATAAGACTATTGGTTCCATCATCCTAAAAATAAAATTGGACATGTAGAACAAAAGGATAGTAAATAGATCTCCAGTGCAAAGGATGAAACCAACTGAAGTTCCTAATGAGTTTTATTTTGTCTTCCGGTAGTTTTGAATAACTTTTAATTACTGTAGGGTTATCTTCTATGTATAATAATTTCTCTAAGTTTTACATTTCTTTCGTTTTGCTCAAACAACACAAAATGACAGCATGCCCTAAACATAAATAAAAACTCTACAAAATGTATGACAGAAGACATTTTAGTACTGTTATTAAATGTAATTGAAAACATTTTGAACAGGATGCTTGCACCTGAATGTTGTAAAAGAGGCTAAGAATATTAATTAGCCTACAGGCTGTTTTTTATTTGCAGGAGTGTGTGTATGGGGGGGTCCAGAAAACTTTTTAATATCTTTTAACCCTGACTTAACTAAGTGAAACTGAGGAACTAACAACTTTCATACATACACGCACAGGAGTTGGAATGCTGATTAAGCCTGGCACATTATAATACAAATGAATCATTTTGTAAGTCATTCTCTGAAGCCTTTCTGGGGGCATATCACCACTATCGTGAACCACTATATAATGTGTAGGTGAAACTGTACCACACTTATTATCCTGGGAAACCAGGAAAAAATCATACATATCACATCTAGTGATTGTGTGGTCCAACACTACACCAGGCATGGGGCTGTGTAAAGTTAAAGTTACACCCTGAAAAAAAAAATGCATTTTTTATTATTAATAAAGAAACAATATTCAGCAGTGAACCAATACATTCTTTATTCAACATCCTTAAATATCTTTTGCTATTGAAGGTACTTCCATTTCATGTACACATATCTAAAAAGTATACATATCTATACACAAAGCTAAAAAAAAAAAATAATTAAAAAATAGAAAAATTCCAAGAAATGCATGAATTTTCATAACTTTCCACTTTTCAAGTCTTAGTTATTAGAAAGCATGTTCTTCTACCTTCTTTCATAACAAAGTAAAAATTTTAATGATTTTAATATGGAGCAATAATGTTTTGACATTGAGATGCTCACATTGTCTCAATATCCTTCACTAATGCTATTTTCAAAGATTTTACTAATCCGTTGCTTATAATCAGAGCCATTATATCAAATGCTACTGAGAGTGAAGAATTCAAAAACACTAATGAAAAAATAATTCCAATAATGCTTTGAAAGAAAAAAAAGATAAAAAATAAACAAACTCACACAGGTTTCTTCAACAGCCATTAATCTTGTCATAATTTTTCTCTGACATACTATAACTGTGAGCTTTGGTTGATACTGCACAGCTGCATCCCTGAAACTTTTTCTGAAGTTGGGAATATCTATTTCATCAACTAATCCCAATTGTTCATCACTGATCCCCTCTCTGTAAACTAAGATTCTATCAGGTAACACTCCTGACACCTGAAAATAAAAGACTTCATTATAGCAGTATAGCACTGTAAAAATGCTAAATCACAAGCTACTTAGTGATATTTAAGAACAACAATCTAAATTTTGTAGTAGAAATTGTAAGGTCAAAACATGAATAAATGAATTTCCATACCTTTAAATGATATGTCCAGTACAAAAAGATGAATGCAAGACCTTCAACAGTAAATGTTTTACTTAAATGAAAATACATTGGCTTATAACAACAGCACAGGTCTGATTTTCATTTAACTTTCTCGAATTTTGAAAATTGCAGAATTTTATTTGTTTTACCAGTCCTACACCTTCAATAATGGATTTAGGGATTTTATTTTTATTGTAAAATATTTTGCAATATTTTATGTTTATATCACATCAGGTATAATAAATTTTAAATATAGGAAGTTTTTGCACACTTTTGATGTTTTTGCAAATTTTTTTTAACATCGTATACTAAGCATTGTATACAATGTATATGAGTATAACAGCTCAAATGCTGTCACCATTATTCAATGAAATAAAATTAATAAAATTAGAATACAAATATTTTTGCAATATATAACAATTGTTTTCTGCCAGTTTGTGATAAAATATAGTAATAGAATGTCAAAAAAGCAATTACACATGACAATGGTTTTGAATGTTTTTCTAAGTACCTGATAATTTTTGAAAGACAAAATTATCATTTAAGGGTTAAGAAATGTATGAAAGTTATGAATGATGAAACTGTATTTTTTTTTGTTTAACACAGATATAGAAAAAATAACAAAGTGGTCAATTGTCGACCCCCCCCCCATTGGTGTGGGACTATTGGGAGGTGGTGAGGGGTTATTTGGATATTTGTTGAGGGATGCCTTATTTTTTGTTTTCATTGCTTGATACATCAACAGTGCAATATGTAAAGGAAGAATTTTGTGGAAAATTTTCCCATGATTTAGGGAAACATCTCAAGTCAAATCACCTCCATTTCGCATTTGTAGAATTGTATAGTTTTCCCTAGCTTGTTTTAATTGAACCAAATTCATCAGCATTGGTTGAAAGGTCATTTTCTGCCGTCAAACTTATTAAATCGTTCCAAAGATCAAGACAAGAATAAGAGAGTCATTTAGCACTCACGTCAACTGAGAAAAGAAAAAAAAACACTTTTTTTGTGACATTTATGATGATGTCACTGAAGAATTTGCCAAACAAGAGAGGATAAGGAAGGTTGTTTTCAAATACATCAAGGTAAGAAAATTGTTTACTTTTGAAATATTTATCCACAAGTTATACAATGTTATAACTAATATTAATTGTTCCATATGCTTTACTTTGAAGGCTGCTATAGTAGCATATCTTCAATTGCCATTTTCTTGTGGCTCAATTGCAAGTGGTAAGGAGTTTATTTTATTTACTTATTTCTTTTCTTCATTCTGCTTTATTCACAATTAGTTCTACAATTAGAACTTTTGGTGAATTTTAATAATATATAAAAACAATTAATTTATAATTACAACAGTGCTGTTACCTAGAGGCAACTCAATTGAATCTGGATGTGAGATCAAGTGGTGAGTACATTGGCAGTCGTCTGACTTCTTGGCTGTTTCTAGTAGATTGAGCGCCAGGTAGTTGGGGTGGTTCTTAAGCCTGCAATGGTATCTGCAACTTAAACTGTTTATTGTTTCTTTAATGGTTTTTATTTGTAGGTTATTGGGAAGAAATGTATTAGGGATATACTGTAATAATAGCGATCTAATACACTAAACTAGCCCCACGTTGGGACCAGCCAAATGTAATAATAGCGGGGGAGGGCGCCAGGTTCAGCTCCTGAAATGTGACTGGATGGAAGAGTTGGGAGGTCATGAATTAGCACAGAGTCATTTGTGACAAATAACAATTTATTCCTGGCACCAAAAGCTGCCAGGGAAGTTACATGTCGCAAAGGGCGACGCAAGTTTTCTACTAAATCTACTTTGTGGACTGATTGTCCTAATTACTATTTGCTAATTCCCTTACAGCTAACACGTTATGCTTACTCTTTGATGAAACGTGCTATTCATCATTTAAGGTCTGCGGGGCCTGAGCGCGGCCACTTGCAGTTTCTCGCCGTTACGATTGTTCTGCTAGACGGCTTCGTCTCGTATTTTTTCACCAGTGGCTGCGTTGTCTCCGCGGGCGGGCCGAGCTGCGGCTCCGGAGCAGAGGCGGTGGCCGTCCCGGGTCGCTGACCTTCAGCGGCGCGTCCTCTCTCGGCAGGTAGCGGCGCGTCCCCCTCTCGGCAGGTCGCCGGCTCGAGCAGGCTCAGAGGGGCGAATGGCCACGGGCGTTGACGTAACGCGGTGGGCTGTCACTGGGCCCGAAGCGGGAGGCGGCAAAGGCTGGTGGGCCGATGCGGAAACGGCGCGGGATCCAGTAGTCTCCCGCCCGAGTGTCCTCCGCGACAAGTCCACTAGTCGCGTCCTAATTCGATTCTGGGAAAATCTTTCCCAAACTCGCGTCCCGATCGTAAGTAACTGAGTAATCGAGCGAATTGGCAACCAAGAAGTAACTTGGAAGTATCTCGAAGTATCTCCGAAGTAGCTCTAAGTAACAAAAATTAGCTCTCAAAAAATTCTTAGGAGCGTTCCGAAAAAATCTTAGAAGTCTGGCCGAAAAAATCTTAGGAGTGTCCCACTCTGGGAGAGTTCCTCCCCCGTCGCGCTCCGATCACAAAAAGTCAAGTTTTCTCTCTGCATCTCGTTTTTAAAGGAAATTCCTTTCCCCTTCCCAAATTGTTCCTAGCTCTGAATTTCTCCCTTCCCTCATGGCGAAGCTTCCCATTGGCTGAGGGTGGCTGCGTCGCAGAATCCTGATTAACCAATCATGTGGCAATTTTCCCGTATTTTTCCGTCGATTGTTCTCTGTCTGACACTGGCTTCTCTCTCTCGCTCGCTTCCCTTTGTCAGTTGTTCCAGGAGCTGCTCGCAGCTGTCTGGACACGTGCGCGTGCAGAAGTGCATTTCACGGATCCTCGACGGTCGGCATGGGCTAATCGACAGCCTACTGTATTTAGTTTGTAAACAGCCCCTGCGGGAATTCTGGCGCCTAGCCCAGGCGCGTGCCAGAACGGATGCGGGGGCGAGCATTGTTTGAAAAGGGATCGGTTGATGGCCAAGAAAGGTTTTCGCTTACGACGTGTTGTAAATGCGTCGTCGTCTTAATTGACACCCGGCCAACCCCTTTGGGGGGCTCCGCCTTCCTTCCAGGGTGGTGGCAAAGAAAGTGGGCGCGAGGGTGTGCATTGTCCTACTGGGCTCCGGCCAGGGCCATTATGTCTTTTTATGAGGGGGTAATAAACGGTCCGCCTCTGAAAAGGTGGCTGAGTGCGACCGGGGCGGGCCGATGCGGAACGAAAGAAACCGTCGCGGCGAAGGCAGCGTCCCTTTGACCCACTTCTTTCTCGACGCGAGCTATTTCCAGCTGTAGAAATTATTTGTTATTGGCAATGCCATAATAGAATAATATTAATTAATTGGTGACGCCACAATACCAAGGGGCATTTGCGATGGTACGTAGCAATTTATAGTGAAATTATTGTAGGATTTTGATGTTTGTGTGGTTTGCAGTACCACATAATTGGATACCATATGTCCAAATTGGCATTAACTGTACTTCATATTGCAAAATCTTGTTTTTAAGAGTCATAGTTGATTTGCGCCCCAGTAGCCAGTGCATGTTTTAAACTTGAGTTCCAATTCTTTTCTTTTGGTGATTATGTGCTTTTTCCATGTTAGTTGCCTGTCTAGGTGCATTCCTAAGTAACGGTATCTGCCTGTGGCAAAATTTATTATTTATTGTAATTGGAGGCAAGTTTTCTTTTTGTAGTTGAACGTCACATGAGAAAATGTTTCATTAATTTGAATTCCATTGATAATTTGTTTAAATGTTGCTCGAGCAATTCTGAGGCTTTTTCATGATCTTCATGAAAAGTTAGAACTGCTGTGTCATCCACATATGTTGTGGTGGTAATATTTTCAGACATTGGAAGATCTGCTGTATATAGTAAATACAGGCCAGGACCCAGCATGCTTTCTTGGGGCACGCCAGACATAATGAGAAATATTGTGCTGTATGTTTCTTGAACTTGAAAAAATCTTTCGGAGAGGTATGATTTTAAAATGATGAAGTATTATGATGGTAACAAGCTTTTCATTTTGTATAAAAGACCAGTATGACACACGTTATCAAAAGCTTGGGTGACATCTATGAATGCGGCTGAACAGTATTTGTTTTCTTCTAACCTTTTGTTTCATTTACTATTCTATGTACTTGTTTGATTGTGGAGTGAGATTTTTTGAATCCAAACTGATAACAAGGTATACGATTATTTTAATTTATGTGGACATTTAAGCATTGCAAAAACAGTTTCTCAAAATCCTTCAAGATTGTAGGTAATAAACTGATAGATCTCTATGATGAGACATCATATAGGGGTTTACCGGGTTTTAGTATAAGAATTACCTGAGCTACCTTCCATTAAGAAGGGTAAAGCCCAGTTCTTAAAATAGTGTTGAATATTGATGTTACTAGCACTTTACCCTTCTTGGGTAATTTCTTCAGCACTTCACCTTTTATTAAGTCGTAACCTGGGGCTTAGTGTGATGGTAAGTTTTGTATTACTCTTTCTACTTCATGTTGTGAATGTCTTCACAGGCAGTGACATTTGCTTCTGGGTCATTGGGTGGATATAGCTGGAACACTTTTGCAAGATGTTGTTGCCTTCTCTGTAAAACTTCAGGCCCATCATCTTTGCGTACAGTAGGGATTGGTTGAATTGGTTTTCTAAACCTTGTTGCCTTTCACAATGAATAATCTGATTCTTTACGGGTGGACAAATTCTTAAGATATTTATTTATTTCAACATTCTTCAGTTCTTGAAGTGCCAATCTTAAATCCTTTGTTGCTCTGCTCAGATTACTTTTGTCAAATGGATGACTTGTTACTTGACAGATTCTTTTTAATTTTATTTTGACAGAGATTTTTCTTTGATATATTTAGGATAATATACATTATTATTTTTAGTGTTAAAATTTGGAGTGGAATGCCATGCTGCATCTTGAATACATCTTGTTATGTATTCAACTGCATTATGTTCATCTTTAGTCTTCAGTGAAATTTGAACCATCTTCCCAGTCAGTTTTTGAATTGGTTAAGTTAACTTGCTCTTTTGTAGTAAAAGTTTGTGAACTAATTTTAATAAGAATGGGATTGTGGCCTGAGCTGAGATCTAATGAGGCTTCAATTTATATGAAGTTGGAGAAAATGCCCTTCACAATAAAGAAGTCTATAAGGTCAGGAATTTTGCATGTATCTGATAGCAGTAAGTTGGTTGCCCTGATGAATAGTACGATAGGTTTATGGACTTAATAGTTTTATTCAATTCCTCACCTCTAGTTGTATTTAACCTGGAACCCTACACTCTATGTTTTGCATTATAATCTCCGCCAACAAATCTCATTCCAAAGGATTTAAAAAACCTCTTAAAATCATTCTGTTTCACTTTGTGCTTAGGCGGACAATATATAGCAGAGCCCATGTGAATCGTTAATTTGGATCATTGTTGCCTATAGGTATTCTTCACAATATTTATCTACTACATGGTGATTAATAGAATTTCTTCTTATGATTGAAGTACCTCTGTTAGCTTTTCCTCTAGGAGGGTTTGTTGTATACGTAGTACATTTCAGGAATCTTATGTGGTTCACATGCATCAAGTGTGTTTTAGACACTAAAAGTATATCTACTTAAGTATTAATCAGAAAATATTTGACTTCTCATCCTCTTGAGTCGAGACCGTTTGTATTCCAAGCTGTGATGATAAGCTGATCTGTCATTTTGCTAGAAGTTTGGACATGAGATTTATTAGCGTGCTTATTTGCTCCACTTGCGTACTAAGAAGATTTTCGAATTTCTAGAATGATTCGTTAACAATTTCTGCAAGTGCACTTTTTTCTGACAGCTGTTTGTTAGTAATAATTTGTTGTTCTTATAATCTTCGTTTGTTGGTGGAAGATTGTAGTGCATTTCCTTGAGGTAGTGTTTGTGGAAAGTTATTTTCCTTTGGAACAATATTTGAGTTCTTTTGTAGCATTTTTTCTTGTGGTTCCAAGAATCTTTTATTTTTAAGAGATTGGTATGTGATGGATCCTTTGTATGTTGGAGGAAATTGAAACAGAGAACAGCTGTTGCATACGAAATAATTTTCATTTCATCTCCTGACAGTATAGGTGTAACGTGTAGGGGGAAAGGGAGGAACCCTTTACCCTGTCCCCAAATGTTTCAAGCTTTATTGATTTTTTAAATAACGCAAAATGTTGAAATGTTTGTTAATAATAAAATGTTAAACAAGTTTAAAAAAGTTTGTATTTCTATTGAAAAATTTCAAATAAATGGAATAATGTGAAATCAGATTTGTCTAATGAATAACATGAAAGAGTTCATGTCATTCTGAAGAGTCATTCTGTGAGATAAAATCTCCCATCAGTTCTTAGTTCCACATCACACACTAAGTTGTGTGAGGGGTGGCACTGCAGTTTTGAAGGAAGATTTCTGGAATTGGTTTCGATGCACGAGTGTTGCAATTCCTGCACAAATGATAAGTGTCTCTAAACAGCACTTGTCACGTCCCAAAGATCACTCCTTTTTTAACGAGTGGAGCATGATGAAAATATTCACCCTGTTGTGGAGTAAGGTTACAACACTGATGTTGGTGTTTCCAAAACATCAATGATTATATAAAAACATCAATATATTAAAGCAGATGTATTTTTTTAACAACCATGTTGATGGTTTTGTTTACAATAATTTGTTTGTAAATGAATAATTCTCTCATCAATTTGTTAAAATATGAAATAATAACTGATAATACATCAATATTTGTTTTGAACCTCAGGAACTGTTTGTACTACTTTCATTGAACAGACTATTTCTTGTCTGAGATGATCCCAATGCCTTGAAATTTTGTCTTTCTTTGTATTTTGTGCATTGAGAGGTGGCCAATGCAAATGCTGTGCCATGATAACCTGATATGAATTGAGCCCCCACGCCCCTCTTAAAAATATTCAATCGTTATGATTTCCAGATGCCCATGAAATCAGGCTGACAATGCAACAAGGACAAGAAGATGATGTGTGGACTACATCAATGATGAGTGAATCTTTAGTGTACATCCAAGAGCCATGATCTAAATAACCTCCCACTACACCTTTACGATACACTTTGAATTCCCTTTCCATCAATGTTAATATTCTGGTACTTCACATTTTGGATTCACTCACCTCTTTATACTTTCTCAAAGCACTTAACATGCCCAAATAAAGAGTATCCCCAAATTCTTCTATTGAAGCACCAAACCCAACTTTGGAGTGCCAAGATAGCTGAAGTGGATTTGTTGAGGCCACAAAGCCCATTACCAAACACTTTCTTGAAGTGTCAGGGAAAATATTAATTCCACAGACCATTAGCTTCCCCTGGAATAATAAAAATTAATTAAATTTATATATATAAAACTTAAAAGTAAATAAATATTTCTCCAAACCATGTATCAAACAATCTGTAGATTATAAACAGTTCATTCAAAATAATCTTTGTTATATATTTCTTATAATAGTATTACATGGTGAGGTACAGAAATGCTTGTAATCAAATTACCATGGTTATCAACAATAGATTCATGTGTACATTGAGCCTGCACAAAGCTCACTTGCATGGGCACTAGTTCTAAGGATTAATTAAAGAATATCCAAAAAATGATCAAGTAGCTACCAGAAGATTCATTGCAATATTTCAAACTCAAAGTTGAGAAGAATCTACTTCCCGAGAATTACGTTTTGTTGTCCTGGTGCCATGATTTTAATTTTATTTTCGTTTTATTATATGCACTTTCATACGCTATTTTTATTCCATTATTGGCATATTTTTACTTACATATTACCAATTGAGTGAAAAGTAAAAATATCTGAAAAGTACTGAGAGAGGACTGTGAGCTGAAAGTACTGTAAAAGGACCAGAAATAACAATGGCTATGTACATAAATCCTCCACATTAGTTAAGTTGGCAGATATTCATAGTTCATATCATAAAACCGTTCAAATCATTATTCAAAATATAATTTTTGATAACTTACGAACGGAACTGTCAAACTCCAAAGTGCTCCACCCAATTTGCAATTGATTTGCATCACAAGATTTTTGATTACAGTTCTTATCTTAAATGTGTTTCTTAAGGTCTGCGTCAGTATGACCTGTTGTGCAAAATTGGTGTTAATCATCATATCTACTTCTTTAACAATACAAACTAAAAACATTAACAAAACATAAATCATTAAAGAAAGTTACTTTTAAGGAAATGAAGAATCTTACCTGAGAAAGAAGGGGCTGATCAATGCAGCAAAATCTTTTTACTGCTGAGTATCTGTCAGACTGTGCAGATGGGAAAAGGAAAATGACTAACTGCAAGAGTTGGTCAGTTATGCAACGCAAAGTATGCAAATAACTTTCAGTGCTGTTTTCTGGAACTTGTATGAGTTTTCCAGGATAAATTCTCATATCCATGGATCCGGCAACGAACCGCAAGTTACATTCCAAATTTTGAGCCAGCCTCTTGTCATCTTCAAGGTAAAGAATAGCCCAATTCCTAAGCTGTTTCTGGAATAATAGAGTAAAATAAGATAAAGAAGTAAAATAAGATTCCAAACCGTGTAAGTTTTAACAATTTTTCAAAATATGTTACAAGCCCAAAATGAACAATTAATTTCTATTTGCTAATTTGCTTTTTAGCATTTTACTAATTTTTGGTACATAATTTTTCAGGCCCTAATGATGATAAGGATTATGAAGAAGAAGAAGAACAAGAAGAACAAGAAGAAGAACAAGAAGAAGAAGAAGAAGAAGAAGAAGAAGAAGAAGAAGAAGAAGAAGAAGAAGAACAAGAAGAAGAACAAGAAGAACAAGAAGAAGAACAAGAAGAACAAGAAGAAGAAGAAGAAGAAGAAGAACAACAACAACAAGAAGAAGAAGAAGAACAAGAAGAAGAAGAACAAGAAGAAGAAGAAGAACAAGAAGAAGAAGAACAAGAAGAAGAAGAACAAGAAGAAGAAGAAGAACAAGAAGAAGAAGAACAAGAACAAGAAGAAGAAGAAGAACAAGAAGAACAAGAAGAACAAGAACAAGAAGAACAAGAAGAACAAGAACAAGAAGAACAAGAAGAACAAGAAGAACAAGAAGAAGAACAAGAAGAAGAAGAAGAAGAAGAAGAACAAGAACAAGAACAAGAAGAAGAAGAAGAAGAACAACAACAACAAGAACAAGAAGAAGAAGAAGAAGAACAACAACAACAAGAACAAGAAGAAGAAGAACAAGAAGAAGAAGAACAAGAAGAAGAAGAAGAAGAACAAGAAGAAGAAGAAGAAGAACAAGAAGAAGAAGAACAAGAAGAAGAACAACAACAAGAAGAAGAAGATGATGATAATGATGACGATTAAAATTTAATTTATTTAATAAAAGAAGAAGAAGAAGAAGAAGAAGAAGAAGGAGAAGAACAAGAAGAAGAAGAACAAGAAGAAGAAGAAGAAGAAGATGATGATGATGATGATGATGATGATGATGATAATGATGATGATTAAAATTTAAGGACACAGCATCTAAAGCCATTGACGACTGGCTCAAATTGTTGGAAGACCATTTATGAACTGACAGTGTGAAACTAACATATTTCTAAAATACAAAGACAAAATGTGTAAATAAAAACAATGGTGTGTAAATGTCTTAGTGGTAAAATGAAAGATTTGGTAGAAAAAGGAGCCATGTCAACACTATTAAAACCGGTAAGTAAAAGACAGTTAATTAATTAGTGGTTGGAAAATTGCCTAGGTGAATATTGCAACACAAATAAATATTGCATCACTAAAACCTGATGACATTAAGCAATAAAGTTATTATACTGTTTATTTCTGTACTTATTGCTTACTTTTACTAAATCAATTGCATTTTTGTTAATTGCATAAATATTGAACAATGCTAACAACACAATCAGCTTATTAAGCAACATTTCCTACACTGATGCAAGGAACAAAGTTTTGTAGTGCAATTACATGAGTAACTTGTATTTGCTATATTGAGTTAAATACAGATAAATTGTCCCAGGATTTAAAAAAATACATAGGCAGATAAATTAATAAATGGTACAATACTTACTGTGATCAACAGCTGATGGTCAACAGACCATCTAGTTTGACCTGCAGTAAGGTCGATTCTTGCATTCTTATACCATATGGTCTCTTGATTTAACACACGGGCTTCAAGTCTAAGGGGGAATGCATCAACCTCAAAACCCCATGCAGATAGCAGTCTTTGAGACATGTCATTGCCTACAAGAAAAGTATTTTCATTAGTACTTGATAATATGGGCTTGTAGGCAATTGAAATTTCAGAGTTCCATGTGCCTGCTTTTCCAACGCAAAATCAATTTTCCAGTCCAATTTTCGAAATTACTTTTCTTCAGAATAAACATTCTTGAGTATTCAAGAGTAAATGCAGTTTTGCAAAATCACTGTTTTTTCCTGCAGCATTACAATACTTTCACAATACTGAATGAACAGTATGTGAGAAAGTAAAAAATGCACATAAATCACATTTTTATTCCAATTGCTTACCACTAATTTTCTGCAAGAGTTTGCAGATTCCATCATGGAGGATAGTAGGCGATGGCTGGAATCTCTGGTTAATATCCCTCACCAACCTCAAATTCATCTTCATTTCATTAGTCAACCCACGTATATTACAGAGTTCTGGGATGAGATATATACCTAGCTCCTCTTGGCAGTTTTTCTTTAGGATGTCAGTTGTTTTAGTTACATTTGCTAATAGCAGGGGCTGGCCTATATCCTGCACTGTTATTTGATGATGGTTAAGATAGTATTCAAAAAAACTTATTTGATTTCCCTGATTTGTTGTGAAAGTGGATTCTGGGTGCTTATCCCAGCAAATATCATACACCTCATACATTTTATGGTTGTATCTTGTTACAACAGTAGCCCCTACAATCAGTTTCAAACATTCTTCTTGGAATCTACTGGGGTTCCCTTGTTGTATTCGATTTCTGTAACAGTGGTTAACAATAATACAAGCCAAATAATCCAAGAATTAATTACAAGATCACTAGATTGTACACAGTTATTAAGTAATATAAACTGAATATCATATTGCATTTTCTAACCATAAAAAAGCCAATAGCAAGTGAATGATATCTGTACCAGAAATAAAAGATCGCCAAGTTATATAAAAAAATTTCTACATTAAAAGAAATCACTGTACTGTGGACGTAGATAAGTAATTGATCCCAAGACTCGCTAGCTAAAAATGCACATTCTTCTTCATTTATTAGTTCTTGAGAGGGAATTGAAATTTCAATGAATCTAAGAAAATCTCAATTGTTCTGATGTGCTGTTACTTTGCTCTATAACCATAAATTGACATTATTTCTAAATTTAGGATTGATGGCATTGATAACACAGCGCTTAGCCATGCGCACAAAAAAGAATACCTCAAACAAAATAAAAAAACCAATACATTATGTAATTAAAATTTAACCCTAAGTGAAAGGAAAAACACTCATTGGAAATAAAACAACATAAAGATGGTAAAAATGGTGATGTAAGTTGATAGAAAAATTACCAGTAGGTTATACCCTGTCAAATATATAATGTATATAATGTATTATATATATATATATATATATATATATATATATATATATATATATATATATATATATATATATATATATATATATATATATATATATATATATATAATGTATTAGAGATCATTTAAGCTACTCTAGAAGAGAAATCTCCTAGTAGTAGCTTTTAGCTACTGAACATAAAAAAGTGAATCAATTTATATGAAAAAAGTTCCCAATATTCAAAATTTATACAAACTTTTTCTCAGATAAAAAAGGGATTTTCAACATTTAAACAAAATCCTCGCATTAAAGATCCTTTTTTGCACTTTGATACGATAATTTGTTGCAATGGTTCAAAATCCAAAGTGTACAGTACACATTTTACACTAGTATGGCGAAGTAAATATCATCTATCACTAAAGAAAAACATTTTCACTTATTTAATGTATGAAAGATTTCCAATGATAAAAGGATGAATCAATTTTGTAGAAGATATCAGATAATATTAACCCAATTTTATTTCTTAATTAATGCAGGGGTGGATCCAGAGGGAGGGGGGGCAACTAGCGAGAGCCAACGTCTAGCGAAAAGTTGTAGAGACATCTAATTACTGTGCATTATATCTTCAGTAAACGCGCAACACATTGATTATTGCCTTCTCACAAAGTGAGATATTTAAACATTGCTTTTCACGAAAATATGCACCTTCAGATTTCTGTGAAGTTTTGTTTCTGTGACCTGTTTAAGTTCTTTCAGCTGACACTAAATTTAAATTGTAACAGTCAACGAATAGTATTCACTTAAAAAAAAATTATAACATTATAGAATAGAGGTAGATACTTTTTTGCGTAATTTCTGCTTGAAATAAGGGAAATGTATAAACAAAAAAATTTTCAAAAACGGCTTTACATTGATTCATAAAATTTTTCCTAGGATAGAGCAAAAGATGCTTAAAAACAGTGCGGGTTCCACATTCAGTGAATTCGTTACATTTTCGAAAATTCCAAACAAAATGATGACATTGTAAAACTACAATATTGGGGGGTCAATTTTGACTGTCAACTGGCATTTACAGCACATAGTCTCTCGTATTGAGCATCAATAGAAAATTGTTTTCTCATGAGATTAGCGAAGAAAATTAAATCCATCTTTGTTTTAAAGCTGATATTTTTTGCGATTGTGAGATCTAAATTGGAATATGTAATGGTTGCCTGATCATAAAAAGCCCTGGACGATTGTCCGAGAAGATGAAATATTTAGAATTTCGAGATACTGGCAGTTATCCGCCACACCAAATCAATTATGGTTACTTATTATCAAAATTTAGCCGATAGAAGACAATTATCATTGATTGTTCTTTTCATTTATGTGTTGAGAAATATTACTTTTTTCCATTGATACACGGAATGATTTCACTATCGGTTCTACAATACGTGCATCGTTCTGCGAGATCATTTTATAATATTGTCTCAAATGATAAGTATTCAAGATATGGCATTTTTTATAAAATGGTCTCAAATATCAACAAATTTATAATCAGTGCTGAAAGTGATATTGATATCTTTGCTGACTTGATAGTGACTTTGCGCAATGCAGCAGTGAACTTCACATACAACAATACATAGATTAGCTCATTTTCTTTTCCATTTATTATAATTAATACATATTGAGTAGTAATGTAAGAAGTAATGTAAGTAAAAAAGTAACATAAATATTATATTTACCAGTCACTATTCATTTTAATTTTAGTTGAGTTTAGTTCATTTTTTTGCATTTATTGTCACTAGTTGCTGTTATTTTTACTTCATATTACTTTGTTAAATGTAAGCATATAATTGGGTATATCTTGCTGGCTTTGTAGAAAAAAAGAAAATAAATATATATATATATATATATATATATATATATATATATATATATATATATATATATATATATATATATATATAAATATTGATGTATTAGATTTTTTTACGTTAATGAAACGTGATTTTCAAAACTAATCTTACAGTAACATTACTAGAGTTTCTGAAATTCTGAAAATTGCAAATACAAATGTTAAACTTTTAAAGTGTCAGGAAGGCCAAGTTTAGCTGCAAGACTGGTGGATAAGGGGAAACGTGAATGCTGTGCTAACTCAACGAATCTGAATTCTAATCCCAATGCAGAGAAAAAAGTGCTGATTAGAAGCACTTTTGTAGGATCATGTAGTAGTATAATATTGTGTAGCAGCTACAAATATTGTGAGAAACTATATGGTAACATACAGTGTTGGATTACCGCATAAGCTAACTAAGCAGTTGCTTAGGGCCCCCGAGAGATTGGGGCCCCCGATTCCGGTGAATTTTTTTTTTTTTTTTTAATTTTTCAAATTTCATTGGTAAACAAAATTTTTTAATGTTATCTATCAATATAAAATAGAATATTCAATTTTGAATTATTTTTTGTAATTAAATTATATTTTAATCGGACTCGTTGGTTATGTACATACAATTTTGAAAATTATATTTTTAAAATGAAAAAACTAAACACTATTATTTTTTACAATTGACTACAAAACGTATTAATTGAAACACTAGATTTTTATGAGAAGTATAGCTTTTTGTTGTGCACTACTTTAAATTTGCCGGTCAATTGATTCGCAATTCACTGTTTAGTTACAACCGTTTCTACCGAGAGCGCTGCCGTCACTTTTCAAATGAAATCAGTTTTCATGTACGAACTTGACAGAAAAAAAATGTTTATATGATAACATACCATAAATCATCCTGAATTTTCGTTCAAAATTTTATTATCGAAAGTATTTTCAAGACAAATGATTCAAATTTAGTGACGAAATTATTGTTGATTAAATTACGGATTATTAAACATTGAAATAAAATCGAATATGCAAACAAATTCATACGTAAATCTGATAATGAGAGGCATCTTTATTGTTTATGTATAAATTTTCTCTGAAATTGATGAGTAAGTTATAACATGTATTATTTTATTATTATATTATAAATATGCATTTTTAAATTAAACATTAATATATTAATTCTCTTAACAATTTTATATATTTCTGATTCTTGGAACTTTAATTATTGATCATTTTTATTTTTACGATAATCAAAGATTAATTTATTTTAGGTCTAAATTAACCATTTAATATGAATAGAAATTATTTAAGTGGATGTCAAAAACGAAAGTTAGCAGAAGAAAAAAAGAAGGCAAATGAAGAAATTGTGAATAAAATACCTAAATTAACCAGATTTTTTCCACCATGTGCATCAACTTCTGGTATTGAATCGACGTTACAAAATGATTCTGACAAAGCGGAAGACGTAAAAAAAATGAAACTGTAGACAAAACTGAAGATGATTTATTGACTGTAATCGCAAATGAAAATGATAACTCTAAAAAGTTAGTTCATCAAAGTAATAGATCCAATGATCCCGGTACATGGACTGAACAACTTGCTGAAGCGGATGTTTCTTTACCCAAGAAAACTAATACTATAAAGCATGAAGAAGAACAAAGACTCGTGTTAATCTTAGGTTGCCGGCCAAAGTGCCGGCTTCATCCATAGGTTAAGTTAGTAATAAGTTAGTAAGTAAGTTCCGCCCCCTTCTTTGCCGCATAAGCCATAGAGCTGCGGCGTATGTTGTACCCCAAAAAGTAAATAAACTCCGGCCTCTCCAGGGCTACTGGCGGGGGGAAAGTTGACCAAAAAAAAAAAAAAAAAAAAAATCTTACTGGATTGCTCGAGGACCCGAAAGTTGTCAACATCATTTAGATTCTTTAGAAGCCTCACGCAGAACATTCCAGGAGAGAGAACAAACGAGATACTGTTCTAAAGCTATATTTTATGGAATAAAAGCAAACGGTGAAAAGTTTAAGCGAGAATGGCTTCTGTATTCGCCATCGAATGGTTCTTTATATTGTTTCGTATGTAAACTTTTCCATCGAAAAATGCATCTCGATTAGTAACTGGGTTTAGCGATTGGCGAAACAACAATGTCATTGATCAACATGAAAATTCATCTAATCACCGAGATGCTATGCTCGCATATCTAAGTCGAGCAAAAGATATTGAATTAAAAAAGCACTTAGATGTGCAAGTTGAAGAAGAAATCAAATACTGGCATAACGTTCTACAACGAGTGACAGCTGTCATCAAGACATTAGCCGAACGTGGATTGCCTTTCCGAGGATCAAATGAAAAATTTGGATCTGCCAGTAACGGAAATTATTTAGGATTATTGGAACTTGTTGCTGAGTTTGATCCGTTTTTAGCTTCACATATTTGCAACTATGGAAATCGTGGTAAAGGTATTAAAGCATCAAAATAAATTAATTTTTTAATAAAATATTATTTTACTATAAATAGTTTTAACGAATTTAATATACATATTTACACACTGGATGAAAAAAGATTGCAATGTTTGCCAACCCTGTAAAGATTTTGGGAACTCTATTGTTTTGCCTTACTTTTTTACTCATCCTTTAAAATACATTTGTAGTAATATAATTGTAGATAATAATTATAGTTGTAAAAAATAGCATTTATAATAATAAATGTTCCAATTTTGTACATTTTTTTGACACTCCCAAAATTATGCCTTATTTCATCTAATGAAATAAAATCTAGACATTCGATCTTTTAATTTATCAAAATCTAGTAAATCTGAATGAGCAATTTTCATAAACATACATTATTTTAATGTATTCAACGTGTATATATTTTATGTATATATTTTCTTTTTCTTGGTAGGAAACGTCTCCTATTTGTCAAAAACTATATGTGAAGAAATAATTGATCTGATGAGTGCCCAAGTTCATGCTGCTATTTTAGATGAAATAAAAACAGCCGGATATTTCAGTATTTCAGTAGATTCTTCACCTGATCTTTCACATGTTGACCAGCTATGTGTAAGATATATATATATATATATATATATATATATATATATATATATATATATATATATATATATATATAAAATTAAAATAAGAATTATATAATTCTTTTTGCCAAATAAACAAGGGAAAAGTAACAATATATATATATATATATATATATATATATATATATATATATATATATATATATATATATATATATATATATATATATATATATATGTTTATTTGGCAAAAAAATTATATAACTCTTATTTTAATTTTATTATTACAATCATGTAATTATTTATACAATAATATAACCAATAGTACAATTGGTTTATATATTATGGATATTATAGAAAATACCAATAAATATATGTTAATTATTTAACAAAAATCACCAAAGATGGTCCCTCAAAATGACCTGTTGGATCTGCCCCTGTATTAACATATTTATATTAATGCAGAAAATTATATGTTCGATTAGAGTTTCTGGACGTGTCAACTGCTAAGATCAATAGTCTCATCAGTGCAGTGGATGTTTTACTCACGGGAGGTGAGAGTGTATTTCTCATTGAATAGCAAAATTCGGCACCGACAGTTGGTGGTTTTTTTTCCCAACCAAGTCACTCACACCAGCTCCACCCGGAACAAGCTCTGAACAAGATGTGTGTGGTGTAAGTATGTAAAGGGGGTGGATAGATCAAGGAAAAGGAATGAATGATCGCATGCGGTCCGTGTCCCGTTTGTTAGGGTACTGCTCTGGCATTCGCTTGGTATTGATCGAAGAACCCATGGAAAGCAACTGATCAGAGCAGCTGACCACTAGAATTCTCCTCAAGACAGTGACTGAAAATGCCTGCCACCATAAGAACCCAAATCCTAGGACTTCCCAGTCAGAGGTACAACAAATTGTGATCCGAGCCAAAGCCAGCACAAAATTGTGTGTAAAGGCTCATTGCATTTGTCACACAATTTGCAATCCTTGCTTAAATGATGCAATTTATCATACTTAGAATGTAATGAATGGCTTTCAACATGTGTATTACAATGTACTAATGTAATTAGATACATTACAGATTGTGTAACTGTACTCTAATTTTCAGACATTAGTTAGGTCAGAATTTGACTTTGTGTACTTGCTTGTTCAGCTTTCGGAACCATAAGTCATTTTTTGCTTACTTGAAATAATTATATAAGTCGTCATTGCCATCAATATTGTTTATTACAGCAGCAGCTTTCGATGGCTTAGCCATCATCATCAGTTTTCTGCTGTATGGAAGCCACAGAAGCCATGCAGCAGAAGACTGATGATGTTGGCTAAGCCATCAAAAGCTACTCTTGTAATTAATAATATTGTTGGCAATGACGACTCATAATTATTTCATTGTAAATGCCAACGATAACTCACCACAATACCAATATTTGGTTTATTTGTTTCTGCATCAGTTTCACCATTTTTACTTTCTCATATTCGTATACTATATAATTGAAAGATAGGTGTAATAATGACTGAAGTTAACTGCACATCACTTGTTATCTTCTTAGGAGATATTTCACTCAAATACCTTTAAGAATATGTTCAGGATAAGTAACTAACATGCACAATATACAAGTAACTAAATAACATACATTGTAACTTCGTCTTCAAACATATAAAATGGTAGTTGTTATGTAGAAAGTATTATATAAACTTCCTTACAAAAATATTTAAAGCCAAGGAAAATATTGTACTCACATTAGCTCCAAAACAGATTTGCTGTGTATAACACAACTAGAAGCATTAACACAGATTTGCAGTCCTCCGTCAAATTTTTTTACACATGAAAAAATAACAGGCCAAATCTCCAAACTGAAAATAAACAAATTTTTAGTTTTCTTTCTTAGAAATAAATTTATTATAATACTTCAAGTTGATGACACAAATGCTTAATCTACAGTTGCTAGGGATGTGAGAAGAAACAGAAATTTATTCTGTAGTGTTGATAGTGTTTCACAGACTAAGCAGTGGAAATAGCAAATGCCTTCACAAATGACTTTGAGTACTGCAAAATGAATTAATCTGGCAAGACATTGCCGTGTCCTATTCAACATTTTCTCACATGCACACAATCGCTTAACACTAATTGTAACAACTGTTTAGAATTCCCTCCCACCTATTCATTCAGTTTTGTACGTTTTGTACTTACTTGACATGCTCAGGGGTGCGTAAATAGCTAATCTGTCAATTCAGTTGAAAGAGAAAATTAGAAGTGTTACTGTGATTGAAAATAAGGTAGGTATCAGAAAAAAGTTAAAGACCACCCACAAAAAGTCCTTTTATTATTTATTTTTGTCATTTATTCAAAAATTTAATTTTATATTACAATACGAACTTTAGTACTGGGATAAAGCACTTCTGGCATTGTAGTAAAACTGTTTATATTAGGCATAGTGTATATCCCTGACTATGAAGAAGGATGATTTTTTTTGAAGATCTAATAGAGGTGATGGATAGATGAACTTATAATTATGGGAGATCTAAATGGGCGCATTGGAAATAAAGAAGAAGATGGGGTAATGGGTAAATAGGGAGAAACAATGATAAATGACAATGGAAAGCGATTAATAGAATTCTGTAAAGGGCAGAATTGTTCCATTATGAATTCTTTTTTTTGCCACAAAGACATTCATAAGTTTACTTGGGAACAGAGGAGGAAAAGAATAAAATCTATAATAGATTATCTTATGGTTAAACAAAATAGAAAGATAATAGTTCAAGATGTCAGAGTATTTAGAGGAGCTGAATGCGGTACAGACCATCACCTTCTTATTACTAAAATAGCATTCCCAAGGATATCACAAAAAGATATGTTATTTACATAAGAAGAAACAAAAATTAATGAACCGAGATATATGCTAAGTCTATTGCAAGATGAAAGTGTTAGGGATCTCTATCAGAGACATCTTGCAACTAAATTAGATATACAAGATGATTGGAGAGCTCAAGAACTCTATGATCATATGAAGACATGGGTACATGAGACAGCTGCTGAAACTCTTGGGATAGAAATGGATAGATGGATAGTAAGGGAAGAGTGGAATGGATGAATGGAGAAGCCGCTGCGGCAATTAAGGATAAGAAGGAAGCTTATGGGATCTGGCTGAATTCTAAGCGTCAAGAAGATTTAGATAGGTATTACTTACTAAAAAAGAAAACCAAAAAGATTGTGAGGCAATGTAAAGAGGAGGCTTGGGAAAGGATATGTTATGGGATAGAACATACAGTGGGATATGGTAAAACAAGACAAGCTTGGAGAGCTATAAGACAAATAAGAGCGCCGAATGTAAATAAAGTAAGTTTGAATATGATTACATTACTGGAATGGAAGAAGGATTTTTCTGAGATGCTGGCAGAAATAGATTTCAGTGGAAACAACTACTAGAAATATAAAGCGAGGCATGAAAGAGGTAGAACCTATACTTGAGGAAGAAGTATGGAAAGCCCTAAAATATTCCCAAGGTAAAGCAGCGGGACCAGGTGGAATTCCCATGGATTTGTGGAAGTATAGTGGACAGAAGATGATTAGAGTATTGACCAAACTGTTCAATCAGATATTACTTATGGACGATTTACCAACTGAATGGAATCTATCATATATTTCGGCTATTCACAAGAAGGGAAGTAAGAAAGATATGAACAATTATCGGGGTATAAGTGTAATGGCATCAATTGGAAGACTCTTGAGCAAAATAGTGAAGAATAGATTGGAGGCTAAGGTGTCCATGAAAATCTCAGAACAACAAGCTGGTTTTACAGGAAGGAAGTCCTGTATAGATAACATTTTTATATTACGACAAATGTGTGAGAAAATGAGTCGGAAGGGAAGAGAGCTTCATCTTGTTTTTATTGACCTGGAGAAAGCACATGACTCAGTGCCTATACATGAATTGTGGAAGGCACTACGAAATTTTAAAATTGAAGAATCACTCTTTCAACTCATAAAGAAAATGTATGTGGAGATCCAAACCATGGTAAAAATCGGAAATAGAATTTCTGAGGCATTAAAAACTACTAAAGGTTTAAGGCAGGGATGCGGAAAGTCTCCTACTCTTTTTAAAATTTATTTAGAAGAGGTCCTTCAAGGTTGGAATGCTTCATGTCAAGGAATGGGCGTTGTTGTAAACGGACAAGCAATACATTCACTACTATTTGCAGATGATCTGGTAATAATGGCTCAAGATAGAGATGATGTAGAATATATGACCCGGAAAATAGTAGAGGCGTATGTACAGGTGGGATTAAATTAAATCTGAAAAAAACAGAGTATCTGATAGTAGGAGGAGAAGGTACATTTAGGTAGGATTTGGAAGTACAAGGAGTAGGAAGGATTAAGTTAGTTGAACAGTTCAAATATTTGGGTACAATCCTGTATACGTCTGGAAATTGTGAAAAGGATATTGATGATCGCATTAAACAGGCAAGAGGAACTATAAGAATGCTGAATGGGGTACTATGGAGTCGAGAAATTCATGTAAGAAGGTTATTGTATGAACTATTATTGAAAGTATTCAAACCTATGGTGAAGAGAATTGGGTCTTGACAGAACGCCAGAAGCAGAAATTATGTGCAGTAGAAATGGATGGATTAAGAAGGAGCTGCCGAATTTCTAGAATGGAAAAAATTAGAAACGTAGAAATTTGGAAACGGATGCAGCAATCGGAATCGGTGGTGGACAGATTAGAAAGTAAAATGCTACAATGGTATGGCCACCTGAGAAGAATGTCAGATACAAGGTGGCCCAAGAATGTCCTTGACTGGTCTCCTCCAGGAAGGATAAAATGAGGAAGGCCTCGCAAAACCTGGAATTCCAGAGTAATGGAAGCCATGCGTGAAAGAAGAATGGACGAAGACCTTTGGTCGGATAGAGAAGGCTGGAACCGCAAAATAAAGAGGCAACCGCTGACAAGTGGAAACGCCGATAAAAGGATAAAAGTAAAAAAGTAAAAGTGTATATCAAGTTCAGGCACCGCAGTTCAGGACAGTGGATCTATCTATATCTAACAAATCTCTTTGGCTATTTTTTAAATTTATTTTATGTCACAAAAGGTTAAAAACTGTGTGTCACATCCTACAGGTAGAAGGGTATTCTATGCACATTCTCTTATGCTATGCACAACCTCTTGGGGCGAGTCTTCACTGAACTTTACAATCGAAATTGGTGACATTCACTACCATGATTGATGACATTCCCCCCCACCCCCATGGTCCGTTTGTCTTCGTGGATCAGGGAGAGTGATTTATTTTCACCGACGTGATTTGAGAGAGAGATAACAATTTGATCGCTTGATGGCCCATCGATTCACTGCTATAAATCCCTTCTCTCTCACCAGACTTGATTACATTTTATTGCTGCGATGTAGTTGATGGAGCAAATAGTAGCGTAGCGGTAGTTCTTGCTACAAACCTTGATTCTGAGGGAATTACATGTGCTTAACCAAACATGAAGCTCTTTTAAAGTTCTTGAAATAAGCAGATTTGACATGCAGCTCCCAGAAATCAGCGAAGTGTGGTCCAAAAATGAAAGCTATTGGCGGATCGTGAATGACAATTGAAAGACTTCAAAACAGGTACCTTAAATAATACCTTTCCTTGCAAAGCCAAAGAATATTTGGAGCTTGAAGTTACAGAAAATGATCGGTAGTAACCAAGAAAAGAAAAGACTCCTCGAAGCGAAGTGTTAATGCACTCATTTGTGCTCAACCAGACGCAAGAGAATCATGGACATCTCGCAAAAAGTTGGCGATTTACCTATGTATATTACCTATCTAAAATCGAAAAACTAGAGATTGATAAACGAAATTTAAAATTGCGACGGATTAAAGTAATCTTTTCTTTGATGGAGACAAAACTGACAATGATCGGTTGCCTCTAGTTCAAATGAAGCAAAATGCACGTTGACAATTGGAGGTGCCCAAGAAAAACAAAAATGCTGTTTGTAGTGATGATTACAATGAAATGAGTAGAACGATACAGGAAGGGCTACTGACAGTGAATTTATGACTACAATTATTTACGATGATGCAAAAATAATCAAAAATAAAAACTTTGGTTGGAAACTTCTACTAATTTGGTACTCTGTCTACCTTTTGAAAGGAACAAATTCTTATCTCGTATTTGAAAAAAAAATCTATTTCTTATTTCTTGGAAAAAATCAAGCAAGAAATAAGAAAATGCAAAATTCATTTTTGTCATCAAAAACAAATTGTTTTCTTGTTTCCACGTAAATAATAAAAAATCAATAAGAAAGTATATTAAGAATATTTAAAAAAACACAACAACCTTAACTGATGATGTGAATATACAAGATTCATAAAACATTGTGAAGAGTAATAAACATTTTTCTTTTATGAGTAATTAATTATAATTATAATGAGTATCAATTGTCTTGAAATATCATGTTACCATATTTTTTATTATATTATACGATGTACATGTTGAAGAACAGTAGCAATTACTTACTCATAATGTGTCAGGTTGATACTTTCAAGTGGATCCAAAAATGTATATGCAACATTTTTCACCCCCAAATTGGTCATAATCTTTCTAAATACCACATTGAAAATTTCTTCAGCATCTGTGTCTGTGGCACGTCCTTTACATTTTAAACTCATCTTCACTCTTGTGTCACTAGTTGGATGAATGCACTCAAAGTAACCTTCCTGTAAATACATACATTCAATAATTTTAAAACAGTCCCTTTGTAATAAAAAAATCTTATCTATGATAATGTGGCAATGTTTGATTACTGCTCTCTCTCTTACGAATGACACAAGAAGATTCATTGTAGAAGTAGTGCTCTAATGGAATTATTATAGTACAAGGAGCATATCTTCATTATGAAAAACCTCTTTGAAGACATCAAGAAAGAAAGAAACTCAAGAAATTAATCAATCTTTTGTTGATAAAAAAACAGTTTCAGCCCAACCAGCATGATTTTTCATACCACTGTAATATACTATATAATGTTTTTAAAATAACTCTATTCCCTCACCTCTAGGTTCTTCACAAGAAACAATTTGGACATTTGTGTTACCTATTTGTTTTGCTAATTCTTCCACCACCATTTAAACATTCCAGAAGCCTTCTCACTATTTGCCTCAGGATATTGGATAAAACGTATTGTAGTTATCTGGTTTCAAAAGAAATAATTCTTGGGCTATTTAAATCTACATACATCAATTTACAGAATATCGAACACAAAATCCAATTAAAATCACATAAAATATACCTAGAAATTTACTTTCTCAAATAAAGCAATAACAGAACAATTTTTTGCCTCCTAAATTCATTGAACCCTTTCCTCAGTGTTCATCAATTTAGCAAATTAATTTAGAGTAATCCTTAGTAATCTGTGTTGATATCACTTATGAATAGAACTTATATAATGTTTATATGTGTAATGTATTGTGTGAAATGTAGTGTAGGGTGATGAAGATGATTTCAAATTCTTTTCTGTATATGGAGCAGTGTAAGAGAAGTAATTCAAATGTGTCAGAAGCTATTATTGGTGTAGGTTGTATAGGTCACTTTGTTGGATCATTGTATTTAATCAATTACTATTAGTATATTTTGTCGTTGTCTTCATATTATTTTTGTTAGAACACTTAGGGTACACATAGTAATACTGGATTGCAGTATATTATTTATTACTTGCCCTTATATGGTAAGAAGAGAAAGTATTGTAATCGTGCAACGGAAAACCACGAATTTTTGACAGAAAAATTCTTACTTCCGGATCCTCCCAATGAAAGGTAGATAAATCTTGTTCATATATACCGTAAATGACTTCTAAAATTTTGTGTAGTGAGAATTAATGTTTTGTGGGTCCTCGGTATCAGTGGCGAAGCTAGTCTTGCAGTTCGGTATTCTGAAAATCTTACATTTCTTTGCAAATTAGATCCATTCATTGCTTTGTTCATTTAGCAAAAACATCCATAATTTGATCTATAAAGCTGTTGTTTCAGCACAGTTAATTTAGCAGACACTTCTTGATAGCCAATACACTGAAATTACCGATTCTGATATTTCCCATGGAATTTCTCAGTAATGTCTTTGGTCTCTTTAATTAATTCCTTTCACATAATGCAGAAGATACAGGGAAAGTTAGGACCAAGTTGTATCAACTGAACAGTCTCTTGATAATGTTTTTCTAGACCAATTTGTCTAACAAATACTTCAGCAACGGATCTGCAGCCTTGTGTTTTGCAGTATTAATGTATACATTGGTTAGTTCATTTCGAAGCTGATCACTGTCAAAGAATGGATACTATTTTATTATGAAAGAAAACTTTTCTGAACAAAAGGACGTTTATTCAGGTGGAAACTACTTTTTGTCAAGAAATTCAATAAAATATAAGTTTTCAAATCTTGGAACCTATGGCCCATCTGAGTCACTACTGTATCAATAACTTTAAAAGAAACAATTTTGTATCTTTGATCTTTCAAGGTCACAATTATTTCACTCATAGTAATATCTGCTTTAATGCACATTTCAAAAGTAGCTTCATAGCTAACACCGTATATTTCCACGTATCTATACTATTCTGTCTCTACGGCATATTACTTGCCTCATGATTTCGCACTGTTGAGCGAAAACTGCATTTCGATATCGTGAACCCTTTGGAAGTTATGGAACTGGCGAATAGTAAGTGGGACATTCTCTATAGTACTAAATCTTTAGTTTCATAAATTGTTTCATAAAGAAAATACGAACAAAAATCACTCTTCTACTTTCCTACAACATCAAGAGATGAGTGGGGTGAGATGACTGAGATGTGGACGTGTGGTAAAGTCTGTGTCTGCCGGGAGCCTATGCTCTCTGCGGCTCTCTGTCCAGTGGTTGAAAAATAATATTTCTGCTGGTATTGATAAATTTGTACATACGAAGAAAAGACCAATATTTAAATTTTAAATTACATCATGAATTTGCAAAAATGATAATTTATTTTCTCTAATAGTTTATTGTAATATATGTTTTCACTTCAAAAATTCAGTTTATAATCACAAAATTAAATTAATGAATATAATAACAAAATTAAATAGGTAGCCCCTATATTATGTCAGTCCAAGGGCCTCCTCTGTTGAACTTACACTACTAAAGATAGAACTTGTTTCAATTGACGAGTGCGTTCTTTAAAGTGAGATCTGGAAATAAGATCATGTAGTTTTTCTAAAATATGAGTAGATTTTAGGTAATTTTGTGTAAAATATAGGTAATTCTATTTTTTTTCTTAAAAAACAGTACCATTTTTTTCTTTAAATTGTCTCTTCATATGTATCAATGGATGGTGAAAAGTGGTGCTGATTTTATTTTAGGCGAACTCTCTTTTTTCGAAAATTGCAATAAGTTAACATTGAAGATAGAGATTTTTGTCTTCAATGAAATCTATTATATAAAATTTGATAATTTAAAAGGTTACATAGTTTTAAAAAATGAGAAGTTTCCATGTAATTTGTAGAGAAGTAAGTTTCATGTAACCAGAAGTTAATGCAAATAAGGTAAAAATATTTTCTCAAAAACTGTTCTAATTTTTTTAAAATTTTTTTTCCCCAAGTTTAAAACAGGGCAAATTTTAAAACAATGACACAGGTCTCATTTTTGTTGAACACACCGAATTTACTGAAACGGCAGATTTGGAGTTCATGCGAGAAAGTATGTGCTTTTGTATTTTTTATTTATTATAATTAAAATTACTGCTACTAGATTACACCCAACTCTCAATTGCAGTTTAAATTAATCCATCTATCCTTTAGTGAGATATCTTACAATTAACAAATTATTTTTGTTGACATAGGGTGCTAGCCTTACACCCAACCCCAGGATGACATTGAATTTACTTAAGGTAATCTCCCTTAAGAAAATTGCATTTTCTACATGCCATTAAAATGATCTATCCCCAAAATAGGTGGGATACTTGGGCCAACTAAACCAATATCGAGATCTCCTCCTATGCTGCTGACTAAGAAGCTTGCAAGTGAAGGAGGTAAGGAAATGAGGAAAAAGAACTTGTGGTGGGTACTGGGAACCTTCAAACTGCTTAATCTGACTTCTGGTTCTCATTTCTATCTGGAAATGGAAAAATGGGTGTGCGAAGAATATCGCAGGGCATACTCGCATTTCAAAGGAAGGAAAATTTCCATTCCCACCCATTTAACAAAAACTCTCAGACACCACTAGGAAAATGAGTTTATTTAAAATAGAGAATAATATAATATCTTAAACATGTATACACAGAGAGCTTCAAATATGAGTATGCATGTATGACTTGAATATTTATCTGGATGGTTGTGATGCTAATTTGAACTTTCTGTGAATGTACAATGAAATATAAATTAAGCCTAAATAAACATACATACTTCATTACTTTCTGTGGAAAGAAACAAACTCTCTCCATTGAAGAAAAGAGCATCTCCTAGTTCCTCCTCGTGTTGCCTGATCATCTGATTTTTGAAAAATTTATTATCTTCTTGAGGGAAGAACTCAACAACATATTCAAAAATGCCCTTTCCTGTGATTATATCCAGCCGCACATGATTACAAATTATGTCCAGTCTGAAAAAAAATAATGTTTCACGTTACAAAAGCACCTAGAAATGATAATCTACCCATGCATATTACAAAGGCAAAAACATTGTAACAGTGCAAAGTGATCTGTCACTTCTAGATATGACCTCTGAAATTGGTCCGTCTTTAAATGAAAAATAGTTTATTTATACATCAGAGCTAGAAGAAACAGTTGCAGACATGTATAGAAAATACTAAAAGTAATTTTTTTGTATTAAATGCATTTAAAGTGTGCAGATAAAGAACAATCATGAAAAAAAAATCATAATTAGGTTAGTGGTACCATTTAGTAAGCTAAGATCACATGCAATTTCTACAACTAAGGGTTCTGATAAACTGTATTAGAAATAAAATATATTCAGATTAACAATATTCATGTTGTACGCATGATAATTTGTGAGTTACAGTAGGAGGCCACCTTTGTACCCTTGCGAGTTGTAGTAAATTATGAAACATCTTAAATAGGGAAGATAATGGCAAAAATTAGAAGTCACAAAGAGATTTTCAATATTTTGTAATGCCACCTTTTAATTTGATCACTTCCATTGCCATTTTTGGCATACTCTCAATACACTTTTTGGCAGTTTCATTAACTGCAAATTATGGTACCAAATACTTTGAAGTCTTAAGTCAGTCACCAATTTCTTTGCCACTTCAACCCTTGAACACTAACTTTTAGATCACGTCAGTGTTATCTTGTAGATACTATTCATGTTACGAGATTGTCAAATGCAGCTAGATAGCACTAGTGTACTGATATATAGCCATGTTTACAAGTTACTTGTTCTTTGCAGGCAATTTTATATTTAGGCACACAAAAGTAGCATTTTGTTGTGTTAGATTTTGTTTTTTTGTGTTTATAACTGGTCAAACTTTACAAAAACGACAGCAGATATTGATTTTTAATAACATTCTGAGTATTTTTCTCTATTTTTTTCCATTTTTAACATAATTGAAAATGTAGAAACTTATCTTTTTGTGAACTAGACATCATCTTGTACCTGTGAAGAATATTTATAGGTACATGATACAAAGACACTTATTCTCATGTTATGAACTGACACAATATAAAGTATACTGATAAAATTGGGATGAAACATGATGCAATAATTTTGTAGTTGATGACTGTGTTTGTCCTGTTTTAAAGCAGAAAAGCAATACTGATTATTTAGGAAAAATTACAGATGATAATGTAGATCAGGCATGTCATACCAGGCCAGAAGAGGTACTTGTCCACCTGGAAATCCTGGTGCTCCTGAGAGCATGGGCAACTTCCTTTGACTCCTCCAAATCCAGAAAGAGGTGTACACATACAAGCTGAAGCAGCAAGAGGTGGGGAATAGTGACTTCATACCAAAATATGTTTGCCATATTTGTTGTATCAAACATCTGAGATTTGAATTATGATATTCTTTACTACTTATTATAATTGAATATTTATTTTCTTTTTGAATTCTGTGTTGTACAAATTTTTTGCCAAGTGGCATGAATATCATTGAATGGTGAATTCTTTCCTTGTTTTTGTTTTCATTTTCTTAAATTTAGTTCAATGGAAGGTTAATAATTACAATGGAAAGACATCTTTATTTACATAAACCTTAAGTGCATTAATGTCTACAGAAGACAATTTTACTCACATTTTCTTTAAATTTCCTCTAAAATCTACCTTCTCTTTCACAAAACTACTTCCTTCCTCTGAAAATTTTCCAGATTTTGTTTTTTTTTCTTCTTTCAAACGTAGAAAGTGTTTGTATGTCATGGATATAAATTAAATGAATACTAAAAATGCTTTTTTATGTAATTATATATTTTAAAATGGGAAAGTAAAACGAAAGTGATTTGTAGCATAAATAAATTAAAATGTTCAATTGAACTACATTCTTCTCTATTTACCATTTTAACGTAATATAATAAAGACTTTATTACAGAAAATACAATTTTACTACAAAAGAAAACAATTGCCATGAATTGTGGCTTTGTGTAAAATTGTTCACACTTGTGTTTCTTGACATGCAAGAGCATATGCTGCATCAAAAACTATGTATTTTTTAAAGAGAAACAACACAATTAATAATGGCAAGGAGAAAATTTATAATATTTAAGTTGTAATGGTATATAACAAATATTGCAAGAGACTGGTGGATGAGATAGGTGGGTGAATGGCTACCTGCATTTATTTGTGAATGTTCTTCCTATAGCCAAAAAAAAAATCTTGCAATATGTAATGAATACAATTAGCACAACAGCAGCTGTGCAATGTAAGTTCAGTATTAAAATTCCTTCTTGTTCATGAAAGGGCTCAAAGGGAATAATTTAGAATTTCAAATTGAAGAAGCATATCAGAAAATACTTGTTTAAAAATGTACTACCTAAACAGCCACATTTTTTTAACCCAGAAAGTCCCACTACTGTTAGCCCTGCATACACAAGAAGGTATTCAAAAATAAACACACGTACACAGAACATGAAAATTAATTTGACATCCATTATAAAGTGTATTCGAAAAGGAGAACATGTTATGTAGTACATTTAGTTCGATTGTCTTCTTATAATTTTTCATAGTTTTCTTGTATACTTTACAATTTCTTTTATTCAATTATGACTTTAGAACTACATAGCCTTAATCTGCCAGTGGTCAGATGGATACTATTGTAATCTAGTATTATTCATTCATTATTTACAGCGGCAGTTGACAAACTTTTGCCACGAATCTCTTAGTACCTTTTGTAAAAAGCCCCAGCTATTGAATTGTAGCAAAATATGACTCAAAAGATAATTTCTGCACTAGCGATAAACACTGAAAACAACTTGGATTACAATAGTAGTCCGTGCAACCACTTGCAGTTCAGTTTCTGACCTAAGTTGACAACCAGAATATCGATGCAATCAATATTAAGAATGCAAAGAACAACAGTGAAGAAAGGTTGAATAGGAGGGGATTTCTAAAGAATCTCTCGTTGTCCCTTATGAAACCACAAATGAAAAAGAATGACAGAAAGAAAAACTGTGCTGATAGCAATAAGAACTCTTGAGACTTCTTTTCGAGATCCAAGAAGGGAGCAAGGGGTCAGTGAAGTCTCCAAAGGGCCACATGATTATGTTGTTATCTCTGTGAATGTCAACAAAACAAGAGCACTGAACAGTACTGGGTAAATTGTGTCTAGAGGGTGTGCCCAGAACACATTAAAAAAATGTGTGAGATATTCATCTGATGTTGATGTTGAAGCATACTCAGAATAGTGAATCCAAATGTTTACACCATTTTGTCGCACCACTTTATTTAATTATGATAAATCAAAATATATCAAGTGCACAAAACATATAGAGTACAAGACTTCAAAAACAAATATCTACTCGCATTTAGTCGAGTACATTTATGTAAAGGCAAAAAAATGTAAATCTGTATAGCATTTCACAGAATATTTAATATATATCCATGTTCTAATAAATTTAATAGTATTTTTTAACTGGTTGGTGTTTAAGATAGAGTTACTCTTCTAAATTTGAACTAAAAGAGGACTTGTTTGTAAAATATTGTTAATAAGAATTTTAAAAATGGACGACAATTGTAATATTCACAACTATTCCCATTCTAATTTTGAGTGCGGCCACCAAAGGGTTAAAGATAATTACCATTTGCATGGAGTTTTAAATATTTTTCAGTCCAAAAGTCAAGGATTTTCAACTTTTCAGAGCACATAGAATTTCATTTGAATGCAAAGTCACTTTATTTGACTAGTTGAAGAGATCATTTTGGGAATTTTGAAAGGGGCCAGACAATGTGTTACCTCCAGCAGGTGTGTTGTTACAAGAATATCAAGAAAATTTAATTTGCCTCTTCAATGGTAAGAATTTACGAACCAGTAAGGCTGACTAAGTCATTAATACCACTTACTTCATTACTGAATTTCTTATTTCATCTTCTGGATGTTCATTTGTCATCACAGTGCTGGGAGCATTACATGTAAACAAGCTAAAGTATAATGTCCAAGAGGACGTGTAAGGATTTCTGGCCATCATAAAATTATGTTCAAGGCATTGAAAATGATTATGTTTAATTCCAATTGATTACATAAATAATTAATAATAATAATAATAATAATAATAATAATAATAATACTAAATAATAATAAAAAATAATAATACTAAATAATAATAATAATAATAATAATAATAAATAATAATAAAAAATAATAATAATAAAATTAGAGGGTTTTAATTGTAATAAACATTATCAATTGTACATGAATAGTTGTGCAGCAGAAAAGATTTTACTTGGGACTTAAGCCTTTGTATCGAATTTAATCGTTTAATGTCATCTGACAAGGTGCTGTAAAATAATGTACATGTTTTGTATGTGTATTGTATGTGAATAGTTTGTAGTGAGCTCTTGATACTGTCACCTAATGAATATGATTACTACATCGAGTGTTGTGGTTATAAGACGTCAACATTAGCTGAAAATATATTCCCACCCTTAAGCAAGTCATTTTTTGACAAAAAAAAAAACAACAACAAAAAACACCAATTCATATATCAAGAGACAAGGTAATGGTAAAATACCTAGATTAATACGGAAAGTCTTACAAAAAATCATGTGGGTGGGATTTGCTTATTCTTACAATTCTTTTTTGTAATAAAAGTCTGAGAGCTATAAGATGTCTTTCCCCAGAATATTATGACATATCTTGGGCAAAAATGAACATTCACGAAATATACTCTATGAGCAATACAGAGGCTGATTGAATTTGAAAGAATTCTGAAAGCTTAGCATAAGGAACTTAATTTAGTGTTCAATTCATTTATATGGATATTCTATTTTAGGTTTGACTGAAGGACCTAAAAAGTGTTTCCTTAACAACAGTCAATGGCACACATTTTATTTTCAATGGAGTGCAGAGATGTTTATTTGAAATGTAAAACTGCATTGAAACAGTTTTAGTTTCAGTTAATGTACTATTAATTTGTTATTACACACCAATTTGAAGTATCTGATATTGTACTATTTACGGTTTCTTTATTGCAAAGAATATTTGTATCATCTGCAAAGGGAAGAGAACTGTTCTTCCATTTCAAATGGTTGAGGGTATATTGTTTTCGTATAGTAGGAAGAGAATAGGGTATAAAATCAATTTGATTGCTGATACTAGTTTAGTTAGAAGGTAATATTCAGGATAATAACTATTTAGGTTATTATATTGTATATTTTCTGGTTATGTAACAAAATTTAAGTCAACAAAATGAATGCCCTTTATATATTTTTTGTGAACCAATCTATATGTAGTATGTGACTTTGTCCATCACTAAGAAATTGAATTTTAGAGTTTTATATCACTTAAAAAGACCTGTAACTTTTCATTCAAATCTTATGTATCAAATGTACATGGAAATGATCCAAACAACAGAATATGTCAACTTATGGATAAATATAATATTAACATTTATGTAAAAATGAATAAGCCTTCTTAAAAAAAAATAAAAGTAAATAAATTACAAGAAAATTAAAAATGGCTATGTTATGTTTAGAGCTATTTTTTCTCGATTTATACATTGTTCTATAGTTTAGCTTTTTTCTGATTTATCTGTAATTTCCCGTTTGTAATTTAGTTTTGAATGTTGGACTAATAATCTAATTAAAAATACATACATTTTTCCTTTATTTTCAATCATTTCATAAAAATATTCTTCGTAATATGTAAATTAAGAAAATGATAAAAGTTTAACTTTCTTTTAAAAAAGTTTACACACATTCACATCAAACAACGTAATCGCATTTTGCCCAATTGAACTGAAGATTTTATTACTTTCAGTTACATGATAACCATGAAATGAAAGGTGTGATGAGAGTATAAGCTGGTTGCTTGTGCCATACATAAATAGTTAAAAAGTGTACCGAAGTCCAAATGTGAAGTTTCGAAGATCTGGCTCGCGATCCTCTTCATCAGGTTTATGAGCTTGTGACGGCCTTCTGGATGGAGAACTCTGGTTTACAGGCTCCTTGTTTGGAGATGCTTGGTTTGATGGTTCCTTATTTAGAGACCTCTTAAGAGGTCCCTGATCCAGTAACCATTGGTTTAATGGAAGGTGATTTGGAGGTCCTTGGCCAAAATATGCCGAGCTTTTAAGAACAGGCCCTTTTAATGCTTGTTTTCTAGGAACAGTACAAGATAAAAGGTTTCAACAACACTAATCAGACTAATTAACATTTAAAGAACTGAGTTTCAAAACTTGTTATAAGTCATAAGAAAACAACTGATAATGCAAAATTAGTTTCATTCATAATCTAAGAATTATGATGTCAACAATTTTTTCTGGGACCTTATACTGAAGACAATGAAGGATTATAGTGGAATTAATACAAGGAACACTAAGAAACTATTACTACTAAATGAATAAACAACTTTGCACTTGAAATATATCAATAAGTTTGATGCAATACCCAAAATGGACTAATTAATCAGTAGATTTGAATCATAAAATAGCTGCAAACTTTTTAAGAAAAATGTATAAAAAAAAAAAAAAAAAAAAAAACAACACTTTATTGACTAAACTTCAAAACCATGAATATCCAATCCCCATTTACTGGTTTTAGTTTTCAAAATAGCTAAGTGGAACTCACCAGTTTTAGAGCAATTTTTAAAGGTAAAATGTTTTACAGGCCTTCTCAATATTACAAGTGAACTTTATGATGATCAAAAAACTCGACCCTTACTTTACCAATTTTGACCGAGTGTAAATTGAAAGTGCACTTTCATGAAATCCATGTACTCTTAAACGTATTAATAAGAAAAAATACAATATTAGAGCAAATGAGTTGACTTGGTGAATTTCAGTGTTAATAATGTGATTGTGTATATCAAAAAATATTTAAATTTTAATAGTGTTGTAAAATGCAAAGCTCATGAATGTTTTCCTTGAAAACAGTTTTTAAATATGTACATGAAAACAAAACTCAAAATATACCTTTCCAAATTACCATTACTTAGCACACCTGGTGAAAGACTGCTAAAAGTCAAAATAAGCAGTTTTGAAGTAGAAGTATTTAATAACTGAGTCAAAGAAGAAATTAGAATAATTTAAAAAAGCAAGTAACTTTTAACTTCGCAGTAATGCAAAATGATATCCAAGTCAAATCACTATTTTTGCAATTTCAACTGTGGCATATCTCCAGAACAATGACTTAACTCCAGGCATTTATACTCACCAAATATCAAAAAAAAAAAAAAAAAAAAAAAAACATTTTTTGAATAGTGCCTGTCTTCCACTAGAGGTGCAATTTATTGAAACCTTATTTTGACTTCCCAATTCCCAAATGTCAGGTTTTTAAATATTGAATATCTATACCATCAAGAAGAACTTACTGTTTTATTAATTCTTGTTTCAAATATTCCAAGAACTGTGAGCGATGAATAAGTGGAGGCGAGGTTGGCCTTGGCCCAGGAGATTCTCTAGAAGGACCAGCTCTAGGTGAGATAGGACCTGACATAGGAGATTCTCTAGAAGTTCCAGCATGAGGCGAGCTAGGTCCTGGCCTAGGAGATTCTCTAAAAGGTCCTGCATGTGGTGAGCTAGGACCTGTCCTAAGAGATTCTTTTGATGGTCCTGCAAGAAATGAGCTAGGACCTGGCCTAGGAGATTCTTTAGACGGTCCTGCAAGAAATGAGCTAGGACCTGGCCTAGGAGATTCTTTAGACGGTCCTGCAAGAAATGAGCTAGGACCTGGCCTCGAAGATTCTTTAAAGAGTCCTGCAAGAAACGAGCTAGGACCTGGCCTAGAAGATTCTTTAGATGGTCCTGCAAGAAATGAGCTAGGACCTGGCCTAGAAGATTCTTTAGACAGTCCTGCAAGAAATGAGCTAGGACCTGGCCTCGAAAATTCTTTAGACGGTCCTGCAAGAAATGAGCTAGGACCTGGCCTCGAAAATTCTTTAGACGGTCCTGCAAGAAATGAGCTAGGACCTGGCCTCGAAAATTCTTTAGACGGTCCTGCAAGAAATGAGCTAGGACCTGGCCTCGAAAATTCTTTAGACGGTCCTGCAAGAAATGAGCTAGGACCTGGCCTCGAAAATTCTTTAGACGGTCCTGCAAGAAATGAGCTAGGACCTGGCCTCGAAAATTCTTTAGACGGTCCTGCAAGAAATGAGCTAGGACCTGGCCTCGAAAATTCTTTAGACGGTCCTGCAAGAAATGAGCTAGGACCTGGCCTCGAAAATTCTTTAGACGGTCCTGCAAGAAATGAGCTAGGACCTGGCCTCGAAAATTCTTTAGACGGTCCTGCAAGAAATGAGCTAGGACCTGGCCTCGAAAATTCTTTAGACGGTCCTGCAAGAAATGAGCTAGGACCTGGCCTGGGAGATTCTCTAGAAGGTCCTGCACAAGGTTCTGGTGAGTGCTCCTCTGAACATGGGGACCTTGCCTTGCATGATTGTAGAGACTGAGAAGGCAAACACATTGTAGATATACTCCTTCCAAAATCAGAAGGGCACTCAATGATTTTCTTCTTGTGCGATCTTAGGTCAAAAAGTGACATGGTTCTTCTTGGTCCAGGTGACAGTGGCCTTCCTCCCTAGAAAAGTTACATTATTTTTTATTCTTTAATTTCATGTTTCAATTATACACACAACACAAATACAATGTAATTGGTTAATGATTATTAATGATAATTTCATGCCCATTGGAGCATAAGGATTGCTGATTTTCATAGGAATGAAGCTTTCTTAAAGTGTCAATTATTGCACACTTAATTTAATCAGATTATGCATGCTGAATTTTAACGCAACTGCATCACAACTCTTTTTATTTATTCCATAACAGGTATTAAATTAATAATATTAAAATACCACATTTCACTATTTCATTTATGTAATCCAGAATTTTCAGTAATGTTAATTTATTTTAAATGAAAATCATTATAAACTGAAAAAAACAATAAATTTAAGTCAATATTTAGTGAAAAAGCATAATATCTGTTTATTACAAGGTCTGAAATGTCTGATTCAAACAGGATTGTAGGTTTTTTTTATGTAATTATACGTTTCAAAAACTGCCACTTCTTTAATGAGATCTGTGCACAGTAATCCTCGTCTTTTACATGAAAGAGAATTGAAAACTTACTGATTACTGTTACTCACTGATCAAATACTTGAAAATCAATAAAAAATTTCAACAACATTTATATTTTACTTCTATATTTTGAAGTATCTAAAGAATTCTATCAAAAACCTTGAATATGGTTATTACTTTAGAAGCTGTCCATGAGTGTTTGTACACACATCATTTTGTCACAATTTAATTAAGGCATGTTGTGTAAAAAATTAAACATGTTTTAATGAATATTCAGAACAAATGGAAAATTTTGAGAATCCTTATGACCATAAATATAATCAAGGCTGGCTCTTGGAGCATGGCCAGTGGAAATAAGTAGACTATTTGGTTGCTTGTCAATGTATATTTCCATCAGCAGGGCAACAATGTAGGCTACAAGGTCAGAAAAATACAATATTGTGTTAATGAACCACTTAATACTACTCTTTCTCATACAATTACTATAAAAACTTGGAAGGAAATGTAGTTACACCACACATGATGTGACATTTGGAACATTTGTAAAGGAACACCAACACCTACTGTGTTTGCTAATGGAAAAGTATTAGAAGAAGGAAAAGAATGTGTATTAGTGGCTGTGTGAGGCAAAACAAGATACTTCTGATAACTATATTATCAATAAATTCCAAATGTGCTCAGTTCAGGTAAAATACATATTAGATTATATTTTATAATATATAACATAATAAAGGAATTTTGGGCATTTTTAGTCTACACTAAAAAGTAATTTAATAAACCTGATACAGGTAAACAATTTCTTAATACAAGAGAACCTTAATGTGAATAAAGTTAAGACATGCTCATTACACATAGATACTGTGGTTATTATTGTATACAAAGAGATATATCTATTGTGGTTCAAAACCTTGATAGTCCATCATGTAGCCAACCTATGTTGCAAGGAGAAACAGTACTAGTACAAAATTTATGCTATGCTGTTTCTCCTCACATCGTAGGTGCACCATTCTTTATTAAATGAATTTAATTCTTCTTTGATGAATCTACTATGAGAAAAGGACAGAAATCCTTAAGATGGGAATACTGGAGTCCAGAGTCACAAAAACAAGAATATTAAATTGCTCTACCTGACTGTGCACAAGTAAACAAAATTCAACCTGACCTATAAAGTCATGAATACATTTACTGGGATTAAAAATGTATTTGTGGTCAATTTAATGTTTATATAACTAAATTAAATTGTACCAATATAATTATGACTGGTAAATTAATAATGTGCTTGCCTTTTTGAATACCTAGGAAATTGGTTACTTTTTGAAACTTACATTACATTTTAGAGAAGGGAATTTCCGAAATATTCTCCTCTAAATGTTGAGAATTACATATAATTTGCACCTGGCAGGCAATACAAGACCAACTTCCTTTCTGCAAAATATCTGTAACTGTAATATCTATAAACAATAAAAGAATTTGAAGAAGTTTCTTACCTCATTCTCATTATTCTTATTATAACTTTCTTGGATTCCTTTATGAAAACCTCTCTGCCTTTTTTCATGGGGCAAGATATCATACCGGGTTTTGCGCCCCGGTGAAGATTTATTCCTGAAAGAAATATTCATGTATGTTAGTAGAATATTGACTCCCCTAATCAAACAAGAAGAGAGTAGGGATCTCTGCCGGTCAAGAGATTAAGATTGAAGGTGTACAGAACAAGTGTAGAAATAAAACAAGCCGTTATCAATACATTCACTACCTCTTACATCATGTTCTTAAATAATTTTGCTGACCTTAAATAATTTTGCTGGGTAACAATGCCACAACAATGTACATTACTAGTTAGTACATTGCTTTATTGAACTGAAAGATTGGTGCAGAGCGGTCACTCTTGTAGTGGTTCATGGTTTTTAATTACAGAGAATTTAAAGTAATTCAATACTATCTTATATGAACACACACTAATAAGGCGACATATAAGGAATGTTTTGAAGTAAATATTATAATCAGATTTTACGGTAACTGGAAGTTTATTAAAAATCTGTGCAGCAATGCAGAAAGGATCTTTGTCAGTTGAAGACTTGCTAGTATACATCCTGTAATAATCCCTATGCCCTCTATTATGGTAGTTATGTACCTCTTTATTACTCACAAGATTCTGATAATTTCTCAATAGTAATACTTTTTAAGAGTAAAATGCTACAACAGTCAGTAATTCATATTTAATAAAGAAATCTTAACTGGACTGTCTCAGATTCATTGTGAAAATACTTCTGACATTTCTTTTGTAGGATCACAAATCTATCCATTTTTTTGTCATACCTCCCCATATTTCGATACCATATTGAAGTTGGGAAAATATTATCCCATAATAGACTGAAAGAAGTGCATCTGTTTTCAGGTATCTGGAAAAGGATCTCAAGAGGAATATATTTGAGTTTATTTTGTTACAAAGTGTGTCAACTTTTTTTTTTAAGTTAGGTTTTGATCTATGAATATTCCCAAACAGTTTGAATCTATGGCAATCACTTTGATTCACCGATTCATTGTCTATTTCCACTTAAATGTTTTGGTGTTGATAAACATGATGAAAATTTAAATAGATTAATACAGTTTTATCAACATTTAATTTCAATTCATTTATAGACAAACAACTTTAAATTGATTTTAATGATTCAGTCAGATTACTTTGTAGATGACAATGATTTTGCCCACTGCTTATTAATGTTATATCATCTGCATAAGAAATTACAGAGAAATCAGATGAGCTTGGAATATCATTAACATATATTAGAAATAGCAAAGGTTCTTCAAAATTTGATTTAAATTTGGATAAGAAATTTTCATGTTGCCAGAAAATCTCTGTACATTGATTATGTTCTGTAAGGTATGATCTAATGAGGTCATTAACTTCATGCCTAATTCAATAATTAGTTTTGTCAACAGTTTTTCATTAGATACACTCAAAAATGCCTTTGAAAGATTAATGAATATACCTACTGTTTTCCAATTTGATTCAAAATTTCCAATGATTTCATGTACAAATTCCAGAAGATCAGGAAGGTGGAGAAGCCCTTCCTGATCCAATGTTGTGATTTGTAAAGGAGATTATTAGATTCAAGAAAATAATTAAGTCTTTCTATTATAACTTTTTCATAGTTTGCCAAATACTGAAGTTAGGGTTATGGTTCAGTAATTCCTATCATCATATGTATTACTATTCTTTGCAAGTGGTCTTACAATACTAAATTTTAGGGATTCTGAGAAAGTGAATATAGATATAGATGAATTTATTAAGTAAACCAATATGTTGAAAAAGAGCAGGCTTACATTTTTTAAGAATTATAGAAAATATTTCAGCATTCCCTGATGAGCAACTATTTTTGAAGGAATTTGTCAGTTTATTAGCTTCAGTAGCATTTGTGTTAAGTAGAACGCAGATTTTGAAGTTCCAGAAGATAAAGAATTATTAGTATTACTGGTTACAGTGTCATGCTTTGAATTTAAGAAACGACAGTTAAAGGTCCTACAAATATCAGGATTATCAAGGAACATGCCTTCATGTGGTAGGTTTATGTTTTTGTTAGTGAGTTTTCCCAATGTTGATTATATTCCACAATGTTTTAGATTTGTTTGTTGAGTTGTTAACATTATGATTTAACTGACAAACTTTCTCATTCATGAGTTTTAGCCTATATTTTTTTTATATGGTTTTTACTTTATATTAACCAAATATATTAGTAGTTTTCTCAGCTGGCATAGATATTCAGCCTAGACATACAAAGAAAAAGGAACAAAAATTGGAAGATTTAGTGTAACATTTACTACCTCTCCTTCCAAATTCGTTCCTCCTCATCATCAGCATCATTTCCTCGTCTTTCATTGTGAACGTAACTTCCATGTTCATGTAGCAAAGTGTCATTGAATGACTGGCAGCCTGGAGATCTATTCATAGAACAAATATACATATCGGTTAGTAAAGTTTTGAGACCACTTTTGAAATAAAGAAGTAGACATTTTTTTCGCTGTCAAAGAGAATGAGTTTACTCATACACAGAAAAGATAACGAAATTAAAAGACTAGATAAAGAAATTTACTACCTCTCCTTATTCCTACATTCTTGCTCTTCGCAATCATCGTCACTTTCTGGCTTTATTTTGCGAAAGTAATTTTCCAAACACATTTCATGTAGCAACATGCCAGGGAGCATTTCATTCCTAGAAGATATATTCATAAAACAACTATAAATATAAAATTAGCAAACCTATGAGTCATTTATTAAAACAGTATAATAATAGTATTATTTTATAACATCAGAAAGATCAGTTTTGATAAAATTAAATATCACAAAAATTCACAGTAAGTTAATGAAAGTCATACTTAATAGTTAAAAAGAATTAAGGAACTGACAAGTGGTAAAGATATTTATTATCATAATATTTAGTAATTTAATACATCTGCTGGCAGAGATACCAAGTGCATATAATATATATATTCAGGGACTGAAATTAAAGTATCCTTCAACTGAAAATAACTACCTCTTCAACCAAATTTGTTCCATTTCATCACCATGATTATCATCTTCATCATAATCAAATTCATCATTTCTTTCTGGTTTCACATTACAAAAGTAGCTTTCATGTTTATGTGGCAACATGTCACAGGGTGTTTGGTACCCTGCAGATCTACACATAAAACAAATCTCCATATCAGTTAACAAAGCTTTAAGGCCTCTAAACAAATAAAAAAAGCATATTAGTAAAGAATTTGACAGTTTTCAATACATGAATGTAAATATTATTCTAGTAGATAATGAACCATTGAATTGGCTTGTTAAAAGTACCCCTGTTATAATATGACAAAGACTGAAGGTGGTCAGAAATTAAAAGATTTTCTACCTGATCTTCAATACTATCCTACCTTTTTGGGATAAATATAAGACATACAATAAGTTAAAAATTCTTTATAGTGCTAAGAACCAAAGTACTACTGTTTCCTATTTTTTGAGAAAAGAACGCTTTAATGAAGTATTTTCAGACACATTGACTTTGACAAGTAGCAGTGTCATTACCATACACTTTTAGATATTGAGAGATTCTGTTAATGACATTCCTACTTAATTCCTTGAAGTATGTAACAACTATGTTGCCACTTACAAAAACACTTAAGTATTTTCTTATGGAATACTTTCTCAAAAAAATAGAAAAAATGTATACTGGTGTCCACCTTTAAAAATTCTTTCAAATTAGTACGACCAGTTTGCAACATAGTGATTACACTGCAATGAAACCTTAGTTTCTTCCTCGAGAAACCAATTTGATACAATTTTAAACTAAAACACAACTACAGTAGGTACTGAAAAATAGAGGAAACACTAAATATGAGTCCTGCGTATCACAAACCTATCGATCGGTTTCAGTGTGTTCACAGTCCACGGGCACTTATCAGACTGCAAATCAAAATGGAGAGCAACATTTCCCCACGGTAGAGCAAGAGTGCGCACGCGCAACTCCCAAGATCCTCATGGTGTCTTTTAAATAGTAATGTTGCTCTACCGTTAACGTTTGAACACTGGAATATTACGATTGTGAAGATTAAGCCACTCAAGTTTTAAAGAACTTTTTTAAATGAAAGCTTTTATGCGAAAGGATTGATTATTGAGATCCCTAGAGAGTTAGTAAATTAATCATTTCTAACCGGCCATCTTGGCCTCGGAATGACCCAGCCATTTTGTTTTCGAACGTCGACGCTTTTAGACGTTTGCTCAGAGAGAAACAATGCTCAAAGAGAAGCTCTTTCATCATACACATTGTTTTTAAACAATAACAATAAGTAGTAACAATAGCAATAATGACAATTATTAATTAATTAGGGTGAAAAAATAACACAAGCAATCCACGATGTTTAAAGTTACCCATCTATTTTGTAAATCTGAGGAATGGTAACAGCTTCTCCTAGCCAAATTTATCGATTTTCTTTCTGAGTGTGTCACTTCTAAGGCATAGAGTCCAGTTTTTTTAATTCATATTACTAGCAGAGAGATTGCCACGCGTCCGCCCACGCGTCCGCCCACGCGTCCTCGAGTTGAGCCAGATCGACAGAGTAAATCCATTTTGGAAAATATGGTACGGACGCCTGGCAGGACGGCCACGCGTCCGTCCGGCCACGCGTCCGTACCATATTTTCCAAAATGGATTTACTCTGTCGATCTGGCTCAACTCGAGGCGTTGCTTTCTTTAAAAATTTGGGGTATTTAACGTGAAGCTGCAGGGTATTTTCACTTTTCCAAAAATGGTTTGAAAGTTTTCTTTTAATTTCTTGTGAAAGTAGAGTAATATACGCTATTGAAGATGGCATAGGGCTTATTTTCTCGGATGTTTAATTTTTGAAAATTGTTGAGTTTGAATTGTTTCCGGAGGCTTCCTAAATTACAGAATTTAAGATTGATAGTTTTCTGCGAAGTAAATTTGTTGATTAGATATTGTTTCCTTATTAAGGTCATGCACATATTTTTTTTTAAATTCAGTAGTTTTAGCGCAATTTACGAGTAATATGTGCAATTTAAAAATATATCAAAAACAATATTTTATCACAAACGGCTCCAATTCTTTAAGTTTTTGGTACGGAGAGTACTAAATGTACTCTATGAGATGACAAACGCCATTTTGTTCTTTTGTTTTGTTTATTCAAAAATAAAAAAAAATATTTTTTTGACTCTGCTCTCACTGGTGCCACGAACTAGTAAGTCATTTTCAACCATGTGTCCGGATACTTTCTGATCACATAGAGTGCCTCCTAGCTCGGTATATCGCTTCTCCCTCTCTCTCTCAACTTTGAGTAATAAATGATGCATTCATTTGATTATGGCTTCTTGGAGAAAGCATCTCTCCCCCTTCCTTTCAACATTCACATCTTACTAAATCAACCCCAGTACTTCAAGTGACACGTCGCTTAGGAATACGCTGAAGTTAGCTCCGAGGGTGGCACATCACATCTACATTATATAACGTTCGATTAACTTCTTGTGAACGTTTTTGTCTAATCACCTAACACTTCACTGGTAACAACGATAACTCATTAAAAAGAAACAGTGATAACCGTTATATATTTATATATATATATATTTATATATATATATATATTTATATATATATATATATTTATATATATATATATTTATATATATATATATTTATATATATATATATATTTATATATATATATATTTATATATATATATATATATTTATATATATATATATTTATATATATATTTATATATATATTTATATATATATATATTTATATATATATTTATATTTGTGTGTGTGTGTGTGTGTATACGCACATACATACCCTTTTTTGGTTGAGGTGTTGAAAGTACGTTGATTTGCGCCCTGTCCGGGCTGTTCCATGTTAGTTTTGGCGTTTTTTTGTTCCCAGTCTGTATTTTGAAACTTCAGGGAAGGGGAAAGATCCCCGGCAGGACCATGACGTATTTGCTGCGGCTGCGCTGCTTCTGGATACATAAAATCTTGCTGCTGAATTTGCAGGTTTGTCTAACTCTGCTGTACCAAGTTAGTACGCAGTTGTGGCTGGGATGGCATGCACCCAATGCTATTGCGGCAACAATTGACCATTTTGATACGCAAGCATATTGTTATTTTCCACTGAGATTGTGTGGGAAGCATCTTCAACGTTTATTTATGCCCTATTTCTAACATTCATTGTTATTTTTATATGGTGCCCCGAACCGGTACAGCCGTTTTCTCACATCACTCACCTAGTGTTAATAAAAAAAATAAATTGCGCCATAAAAGTCCGCGGAGTGGCACTAGAGACTGGTGATAGTGCTAGCAACACAAATTATGTGGGTAGCACGAACTGCATCTTGTACCAGATAAAAAAAATACGTGCTCATCATAATCATTACATATACTGGAAGTGTTGTCCTCTTCACCTGTTTTTCCAGTGGTCGGGTTGTCAGTGTGAACATACATGCAATTATTAATATACGCTCCTAAACCGGCTCGGTGAGGTCTTTCCTGGCGAACTACACTTTTAGAAATAAATAAAAGAGCTAGTAAATTCTACAACTCTTTTTCCTAGAGAAACACTTCCACTAATGCTATCAGCGTCAATTTCACTGAAGACTTATCGCGAGCAGCGACTCTCGCAGAGGTCTTACCTCGACGGGAACGAACGACGGAAGCGAGAACTGGTAAATAGAAATAGAAAATACGTATTCTCAGTATAACTAAAATTACTTGTCTTACTTTCTTGCATTGACACTTACATGCAAATCTGTATGTTGAATCTCTGTATTGACTTTAAGCTTAATAAACTAATTCATTGTTACTAACTCGTGTATCAGATGAACAAAATTCTGCGTATTTCGAAACGGAATGTCAATTAATTAAGGCTATTCCACTAATGAAATTAAAACCAATAGTATTTAACTATACATACTAAATGTCTCAATCTCTGTATCTCAAAAAGTTTTATCGCTTTTTCTATTCGATTTTTCTTACGCTTCTGACCAGTTATAAACTGTGACTCGTCTAACTTAGGAGGGGGTATGCATCGATGGCCAGGTCGATGTAAATTATTTCAAAATATTTCCATAAACCCCATATGTACGTAACCTCAACGTAACCTCTTTGATTTTATCATAGCTTTCAGTTACGTTCAATATTTGGAGGATGTTGAAAATCTGTTGGACATTAATTTCATTCATGGATTAGTCCTATTAAATACTATTCGTGCTTGCAAAGTCTCGCATAAATCCCTCCTTGCTTCACGAATCGGGGATTTGTCAACAAATTCGAAATCACTCTTTGTATTACCTATGATAATAAGAAAGCGATGAAATTTACACTATACTTGGACTCGCTCGTATGAACATTTTTCTTAAAAATTCTGTTGAGCCTTTTTCGCAACGACTCCTAGCCATCTTTTGGACATTGAGCGTATACGGAATAATCCTCGGTTAAATTTTGTCTTGTAACGTAGCAATCATCGACTCTTATCCCTCCGGCCAGGGGCTTGACGTCGTTAGTATCCGGGATTTCCAAACGATCACCCGGCCACGATCCACGATCCAAACGATCACCCGGCCACGGCCACGATCCACGATGTCTCGAGTTGCTCAACTTGCGTACACTCCACCAAGGCACTGTTAGGCCCGCAGTAGACTACAACAAGGAATGTGTTTCCAGAAATGTGCGACGGGAAAAGAATGTGGAAAATCGAAACAGAACACTTATCGATCCTCACACACGTGAAGAATTTTCTCGTTTGCCTCTGCGGAGGCGAAAGAGTTCCTCGCTCGCGTCGATCAGCGAGCGAGTTTTCTCGAACATAATTTAAGCATTCGCTGCCGCTGGAAAACCAAACCGTGCGAAGAAACGAGTGAGGTTATAATATTATATTTACCAGAAAAAGATGTGATAAACAACATGTTTTTGGAATTTCTTATTTGATTTGTTTTCTTTAAACACAAATGAACTAGTAAAAAGTTTCGTGGAAAATAATATTTCTTGTAAGAAAGCAGTACAAAATGAACAATATAAAAATAAATATTTGAAGCAAGAAACTTTAAAGAGTATTATGAAAGATGTGAATCAATATTTAATTTTTTCTTAATTCACATTTATTGACAATTATTTTATTAATTCTGCATTTTATTATGAATTATTTGATCATTCACCATTTATTCTTAATTTAACCAACATATAGTAAAACAGTCGGGATAGAAATATCGGAGCTCAAGAAAATTTGCATAGACGAAGATTGTACTTCTTCCCTTTACGTCACATAGTTCCCTTTTTACATTATTTAATGATTTACACACAGTACAGCAATATATTTCTCTTTAAACAATTAGAACTAATAGACGATTTACGATTACGGCAATAAAACAAGGATTCCATGGGTACAAATTCCACAAGAGAATTTAATAAAACAAGAAATGGAACTCGTCGGTGATCTTGTAGCTAACTGCTGTCACCACTCTAGGCTTGTGGCACATAAACGCATTTCCGGTCATCGAATGACATTTCTAGTGCGTGGACGCAGCCTCCCCGGTCTCTTTCCCCATTTCTCGCAACACATCTCTCCGTGTAGTCTGTTGCCGGTTTTACAGATGACACGCCAGAACGAGGTCGCATACGGAGAAGTAGAGCGGTGAGCGCGAGCACAACCAGACACTACCAAAACAAAAAAAATAGGGATTAGAAATGCGGCAAATAATCAATTAATAAATGAAAGAACAAAATTACTTTCTACAACACACCAGAGAGTACAAGGAAAGCGTGAAAATTTTCTTATCATAAACGATTAATCAACAAGTTCATTCTATTGTTGAATATGAATGCCTATTTTATTATCTCGTACCCAAAGAATTAGTTTGCTTTCCTACAAGCAAATTCAGAAACAAATGAAAGTAGGAAATTATCGGAAGAAAGCAATACAAAAGAAAACTTACATTAAAAACTCGAAGATTCAATTTCGATTTCTAATTAGCGAGTGGAGCGTCAGTAAAAGTCAACTCCTTCCAGGAAATCGTTGTGGAAATGTGCGGAAAACATGATATTAGGTTTTTTCTATTATCTGTTAAAAATTAACAATGTTTATGTCATGTTTTTGTCTCTTCAAATACTTTAGAGTAATAGTGGAAAAATACACACTTTCACTAAAAAAAATTGTCTTAGTATTTGAAACAAATTTACGAACAAAAAAACGAAATATTATTTTCCCCATCATCTACAACTTGCTGCATTCCGGTACCTCAAACCGTTTCGAAGATATTGTGAGAGTACACAAAGAATGAAGCGGGTTTTCGCCGCAAGTGAGACATTCGCGATATTATTTTTATTTTTCGGAAGGCCAAGTCGTCGAGTGGATAATCGTGGATCATGCCGAGACCTTCAACCTCCGACGTCACATCGGGGATTATTGTCAATGTACCAAGTCTAGCAAAGCTAATCTTCACCCACGCAGTCAGTTTGATACACCTTATGTTTTCTACTTGCTGCTCAATGTCTAAGGCCTCATTCACAATGCAAACTTGAACGTAAACTTAGCAGTAAACTTTACACGTAAAAAAGTATGACGAACGTAAGCTGGAACGAATGTTTCGCCTGAGCCAATCAGATTTCAGGCTACTGAAGAGTGATCGAGTGTTCATTCGTTTTTGGCATGGCGAAAAGATCTTCTCACCATGGTTTCTAGCTTTCTCTTCGATTGTCTTATCGATTTGTCTTTATATATAAATGCGAGTACGCGTTTATACGAAATGCGAGTAAATGCGTTGTATTAGTGCTCGCATTTCCTTTACTTCATAAACCAGGTTTCTCTTGTACCAAATTCACGAGTTATTCGTGAGACGTGATTATTTTATTCGCCACGTCAAGTTAAGGTCACAAGAAAAATGGCCCAAATTCTTACTTTGAATTCACTACTCGCATCAAAACAGTCCGCAAATTATTTCAGTACATAACCGTAATGAAATGACATAACCAAAAAGTACCTGAACACAATCCGCGTTTGTTTCTTTCATGCTGCTCTGATTGGTCGTCGGTAGAATTCCGTCGTAAACTTAACGTTAAAGCTTGATGCTTGTGAACTCTCAATGCAAGTTTAAGCCTTTACGTCTACGGTTACGTCTAGGCATTGTGAATGGTCTCGCTTAATATCTAGTTTTCGCGGCTAAGTTTGCGTTTAAGTTTGCATTGTGAATGAAACCTACGTTGTACCCCACTTTCTTTCCCTCTATCTGAAAAAAAATCCTATCATTAACCTAGTTATTTACGTTTTACACTCGCCCACCCTTCGATATTTGTTTGTACAAGTCCTTTCTTCGAAAAGTTCCCGATTCACTTATCTATTTGCTGGGGCAGATGTCCACCTCCTCCATAAGCTCCAACAGCAGCATCCATCCAGGTCACGCCCGTTCAAGAGGAAGGAGAAACGTATTTTACACGGCTCCTCCCGTATCACCAAGCACTCCCACAGCCAACTTTACCACGACTTCGCCGTTACTACTTATCACACTAATGCACGTCTGCTGATTAATTCCGCTGTATGTCGTACGTGCGCAATGCTAGCTGAATGCAGGTCGACTGTCTCAGCACAACTCTCCCGACACATCTCCGTTCACTTCTCTCGTCGTTCTGTTCTGTTCAGTGCCACCTCGCCCCTCAGTCGGCCGCTCCCTTCTCGCCGACCGCCCCTCGCTCCGTTCCCAAGCTCGCTAGCCGCCCTCCCCCCCTCCGCCCTCCCGCCGGGCCCCGCTTGCGACCTTGGGCCTGACTGCCACGGTCGATGTAAACTAACGGTCTTTGCGCGTCTTTTCCGAATGCAATCAGATTACTATTTGTTCATTTGCATACGCAATGTGTTCATGCTAATATTTCACAATATTTACCAACTGCATAGGGTGGTCAGCATAGGTGGACCACAGGCCAGGACCATGCAGGACAAGCTTCCAAAGAACCGAAGGAGGTGCGAATATTTCGAAATGATTAGATTCATTAGCGATTCCGGACGCGTCAATTGCAAAGGGCATTACTCCCGTAAGTGCAGTGCATATTTTATCAAGGGCGGTACCGTGAGAGATAGCTCAAGGCATGTCCCTGCAGTCCTTCTGATGGGGAGGTCCTAGGTTCGAGTCCTAACAATGGCAGGATTTTGGACACTGGCTTGTCAACTGGTTCGAATTCGGTCGCTGTCTGGAGGAGAATTCTAGCGGCTAGCTACTCCGATCACCACCAGGCGAATGCCGGAGCAGTACCCTTACAAAAGGGCCACGGACCGCGCGCGATCTTTCCTACCTCTTCCTTGTCCTATCCTCACCCCTTACACACACACTAACATGCACTACACTAACGCTCATGCCAGGAGACCGGAGCTTAGAGCTCGTCCCGGATGGGGCTGTGCCCCGCTGTTGGGAGATATCTGGTTGGGGAAAACCCCGCTAGCCGACGGTAGGTCTGCGCCGAATCTCGCCATAGAGCATGGACAGACAGAGCAAGACGACAGGCACCTCCCGAACAAAAAACCATGCACCACACTTAAGGGACTAAGAGCCCTAGTTGTTGACGCGCCCGAAAACACTAATAGTCAATCAATGAATCAATGAAGGGGGTGGGGTTATCTTCCCCCGCCTGGGCGGGACGGATTGCTGGGTTTTCCGCAACCGGGTACCTTCCACCAGCGTGGCAGGCCACAACCGGGCAAGCTCTAAGCTACCGACGGATCTCTCGGCAAGTGAGGCAAGTGCATGGAAGTGTAAGTCTGTGCACGGCGACACTACAAGAGGCCGGAGAATGCGATTTGGCAACTCCGCTCTGGGTTGATATAGGGGCCCTACGTGTGGGACATGCGACTAGACCTAGCATTAAAAAAATACTATTTTATTTTCAAGTACACCCATGTAACTATTCTCGTCATTGTCTCGTCGGCACTTGCTATCAAGTATTGTTTTGAAGGAAAGCAAAATTATTTAATTTTTAATCAAAAATTTTTCATCCACCTGATATACACGAAAAAAGCAGAAACTTTCTTTAAAAAAATGCACAATTTATGTCACCCGTCACTACTGGAACCCTAGAACCTCCCGGTCGAAGTCACGGCTGTGAAATCAATAGGTACCCTGAGACATCTAAGCCGATACAAATTTCGTAATGATTAGATTCAAACCAAAACACCTGATTCCATCCATGAACTGCACCTCGTCTCAGACGCTTGTCCGTGTCAAAAGAGAAACCAAACATTTCCGCTGTTAATTTAACAATTTTAATTTCATTAACATGGTTTTGTATTATTTATGTGCATTGTTTATAAATCATCACTCTTACAATAAAATGTGATATTTTTGGTATATTGTTATTTTACAAAAAAATTGTTTGGCGAATCTTCCTTGAGGTGAAAAATAGTACAGGTCCACAGCTTTTGTTAAATACGTTTTGATAGCAGTTATTCCTCAGAACATATTCGTATGGCATGGTACATTTATAAAATAGTAGTACTACAACAGTACATACTTTCTCGCATTAATTATAACTACTCCGCTATATTATACTACTGCATAAACCTGCAAAAGTATTTTCAACTACCGACATTATTTTCGGGCCGAGACTCGAACTCCGGTCCTCCGAGTTTACTCGCCGAGAGTATTACATCTACGCTATCAAAACGCTGTGAGGTTCGACCTCGGCTTAATTTTTGAAATATTCCTTTTAGTGATATTTGCAATTTTCGAAAATACGACGACTTCACCGAAAATGAGACTGGTACCATATTTTCTTACCACCCTTTCTTACTTACGAGGAGAAAATATAATGCAATAAATAGAGTGGTTTTTGACATTTTAAAAAAAGTATAAATTTTAGACACAAACTACGCGAAATGTACTCGTTTTTTAAAAATGTACATGCCCTTTTTAATGATACATATGAGAAAATTTAAAGAAAAAATTACATGAATTCTACGTATATTTTCGAAAAAGTGAACGTGATCTTATTTCAAGATTTGTCTTTAAAGAACAGATTTCATTAAGGGAAAAAAAACTGTCATCAATACTGCAGATGTAGCTAGACGCCCCCAATATATTGAGCTTTTGCGATTTTCGAAAAATCAGGATTTTCAACGAACATGAGACCTGCAGCAGTCTCTTAAGCGTCCTTTGCGCTTTCGGATGACAAAATCGAATCAAAAAATTGGGGGCTATTTTTGAGAAAATTTGAAAATACTTTTGAGGCTTCATGTAAACTACCCTCAAAAATCAAAATATCCGTTCGAACCTCCCAAAGCCTTAAGTTCCGTTAGATTGATCGGGGAATATCAGTTTTGGAGAGAATTGGCTGAACGATTTAGGTTCTACTATGACCACAGAGACAGACGGGCCAAATGAAGTATCGATAAGAAGGTCAGTATTTCATATTTTTCTGCGGAAATTGCAGGTGCTATCTAAAATTGCGAAATTCATAACATGAAATCCTTCATTCAGATTAACAAGATATGGATTTTACTCTCTAATTTGCCAAAAAAGTGTAATAGTGTCAATAAAACATTTTATATATCTATACCGTATATGAAGAGGGAAATGAAACATTTTAATATAAATCACTTAGACATTATTTATGTTTGAGGATATGTGAAGCCCCTTTTATTCTTTGAAGTTAATTATTCAGCTTAGCATGACGTTGTTTACAGTAAAAACATTTTGTAAGTATAGATAACTCTGATAAGTAGATTTAATTTCTTTTCATTACATTTCTTTAATCTAATAATTGTTTAACTCGGTGGTTGAGCTGCTTTTGGTGATACAGATCATAGTTATAATAGAATTTGAAATAGTATTTTAATTTTATCGAGATGAAAGAAATGTTTTACTGATTTAATTTCTCCAAGCAAAATAATGAAAATTATTACTTTCAACACAAATGGAAATGCTTGAAAAACTTACTGGATCCCTTGAATAAATTATCAGAATTGCCCACTAACTCGGTTTCCCTGACTTGATGGTTTTAACATAACACTCATCATTCATGGGTAATCATTGCTTAACAAAAAAACGTGCGAAGTAGATGAATTTCACTGAAATTAAAACACGTATGAGAGGATCTACTTTATCCAAAGAATGTGTACAGGAACAGACAGGAAAAGGTAGGAATCTAAAAAAACTTCAAAACTCTGAGGTTTTATTTTATTACACAATTATCACTGAACAAATAAAATACAGTATACATTTATAGTGTTTGTCCTTGGTACATTTATCCATTGAAGAAATTCAGTTGTCATATTTTGAAACTGTTAACCATTAACATATACATGAAAATGAAACACCATTTTAACATTATTCAGTATGAAACATACAATAAGTTACTGCAATCACCCTTAATCTAAATCACAACCGTGGTTGTGCTGTTTTTCAGTGCAATGCGTTTCAAAAGTGCTGTTCAGTAGGCAGTTCATTTTCCTACCCACACAACCTGTGAATTGTTAGAGGGACATTGAATCGAATAAACGCAATCTTGTACCCCCAAATCCGGTACTGATTCAGTTCTACAGTTGTTTGTATTAATTTAATTTAAAAATGTATTCTTCTTGCGAGAGTATCAGTAGAAATATTTCCGAAGTTCCTGGCATAAAACAGTCGTAAAAACTGTACCAATAACGACATGGCGCTTGGAAATACTAAATGTTTTAATCCGTTATTTCTGAAGAGAACATACAAATGGGAGAATGAACCAGTAGTGAGTTTATTGTCAGTCTACTGCATCACTACGACTCATAATTCCTGATGAAGTTTAATATAACGGAATGTGTGATGTGTCCAATTCACGTGGATTGGTAAACTGACAAAATTTAGGTCAGGGTATTAGGGCACCTGGAAAGTCAGTGTAACATTCTTTAATAATACCAATGATCTTCTTAATATAAAACAAAGCAATACTTTTCTCGGTTTCTCTATAAGATTTACTATTGTTTTTCCCATGCTCTTTTAAATATGAATTTTATCCCTCTGGGCGATTTGTCTATAAAATAAATTGAAAATTGGAGATTAACTCCAAAATTTTCAAGAATAGTGTTTTCACACTGAACTTTTGGTCTAAAAAACAAAATTCAAAACATATGTCATAAATAGTGTAAAGAATGCTCATCAAACGACAAGATTTCTTGTTACGAACGATGGACAAGTGTAGTTTACCTAAGATGGCAGTTTATTTAGGCGAAATCTTAGGTCTCAAACCATTGCCATTCAGGTACCCAGAAACCAGCAGAAGAAGGGGGGTCAACTGCGGACTCCGAAGAGGTCACAATAAAAAATAGAAGAAAAACTAATGACCTACTTTAGAAATATAACACAATCTTTCTACAAGTTTGTGTCACATTATTCTCGGTTTTGGAGGCATGGGAAAGTCATAAATATTTTGAACATTTTCTGTAAGTAGGTTCTCTCTGTCGGGACACAAAACCCTAAGTCCTCTTTTCCTTTTCTGTTTGAAGTAATTCACTAAGCTGGTTCAAATACATATCTGTTTTCAAGATCGACGGATGCTAAAATAGGATTGCAACAGGTTTTGGGCGGCCTGGTTGTAAGAGAACATCTGAATCTCAACATGGGGATCAGGCATGATCTTAGTTTAAAATTGTTTTCTTGACTTTTATTTATTTTATTTATTTAAACTGTTGAAAACTCTCTGCCTTTTACGGTTAGGAGAGGTTCTAATTAAAAAAAGTTGCAAAGAAACAGTAACTCTCGACATCTGTGGTTAGCCTTCCTTCGGTATGCGTCTGTTCAGTAAGACCTCCACTCCATGCCCGCCCTATCCAATTCCCCTCCCGATTTTACGACATCGGCCCTTTCCCTTTCTGCTCTTTGCTTCGTCCTCCATCTTCCACACGACGCCGACTGGTCAAAGTCTTTTCTCACTTTCAGCGTCAGGTTCTGTCGTCACAGGAAGAGCTACACGGAAGATGGACATTTATTGCTATTAGCGTGTAAACAGGAATGGGCGGGCGGAGATCTGCATGCAAAAGACCACGACGAGTCTAAACGGATTGCCTCTAGAATAGAGCATTACGCTTGGTTCAATCGAGTGACCGATTATTTTAACACTCGTTTCTGCATAAACGTGAGGAAAGCGTGGACAGTAAAGAATATGACGAAATGATTCGCGAACATTTGTTACCTTGCGGTTGGTCTGTGGTACTTCCTCCTATTTAGGAATTCCGCCAGCCGAAGAATGTTCGCATGATAACTATTTAATTATGTTGCTAGAATGCACATCAAGACTTCTCTTCAAAAGAAAAATTATTTACATAAATTATCACTTGATGAAAAGTATGTTGAGAGTAAAATAAATCATTAAAGGGGCCATTTCAGCATTTGCTGTATAAAGAAACTGGGTTCTGGTGAAGATGGGGATCATTGACCTAGAAGCTAAAACAAATTATTTGTTGCAGACATAAAGTGCATACAAGTGTAAAATAATGCATTGTGTATCACTGTAACTTTTTTGTAAAATAATCTGTGTTGTAAAAATAGTGTACAGATAAACTATATAATGTATTGTATTATTTTTTTAGTAATTAATGAAATTTGAAATAAAATAGATAGCAAGTATTTTTTTCAACATACGATAAAAAAGATGTCGCATTCTCGCATGTTTCGATTATTCTCCACGCTTTCCGTTCAGTGGTCTCTTGGGTATATGAGTATATCTTGTCTATTACTACCAAACAAAGAAGTAGAATAATACACAGACATATTTTAATCCCACATTGTCCCCAAGATATAGTATTGCTGGAATGAAAAGAGCGATCGAAATCCAATAGTCCAGGAATCGTTACTGAAGAAACTGTGAATGTGTAACTTTCACCAGAATTTTAAAAAATTCCCACCAGAATTTTAAAAAATTACAATATATGCCCGTGTTGGTTCCTTATCAGAAAGGAATGTTTGGTATTAAACCATACTGAATGAAAATTTTGTGGTATATATAATCCCAAAGGATATGTGGATCCTATTGCTATCTTGTTCTCATATGTCAAAAAGGATATTTGTAATCGTTTGTTTAAAAAATCTTTAGTTTTATATCTCGGATTCAAAACACTAAGTAGAATATAATCTGATATGTAGAAGGGAAATATTCAAATTCGAAAGTTTCAATGTTATATCAGGTGTTTTTGATAAGACAACGCTAATTAAAATTATAAAATAAGAGTATAAAGTGTTGAGGTAGCATTAATAAAATCAAAATAAGGTAGAGAATCAAATATGGCGAACATCGTATGAACATCGTCTGCAAAAACTCAAAATTTGATTTGAATTTAGGTTCAATTAGATTTTGAGTGTAGATTATTACAAAGTCAAATTAGTTAAATTGAAGATGGCGAACCCAATGCCGGGCATTACTTTTAGATCAAATATTACACAATTGTTTAGAAACGATATTTTAAAAACTCATATTTTTGAAAAGAATGAATTGACGGGCTGTTATAGAGTAGAGGTTTTAGAAACTATCCATAAGAAGTAATTCAGCAGAATGGCGGGGGTAATTCTACGACTGAATATCATAACTAATTCGATTAGAGATTTTCTGACGAGCATTTTCATCGAACAACTATTCGGAAATGTGTAATATCGTTACTTGCAGCTTCGGTGGTGTAATAGCATATCGGAGTGGTTATAGCTAACTTCACGGATGCAAGCCCGATCGAAGACGTTGGTTCTTTAAGGGCGAAAAAATCATTCGTACTAAAACTATTGAACGATTTTGTAATTGGTTTTTGCCTCGTACATATGAGAAAGCGCGTTGGATCCGACGTCAACACTATAGCCTTATTTCCATATTTTTCAGTTCAGAAGTTTTGCCCCTTCCCCTCCACAGTGACTTCTGCTTCTGGTTAATATATTTTCTTCTGTAGGAGAGTTCACCTTTCGCCACCATAAATCAGCACGTTCCTCTCGAAACCTTATAGGTAGTTTCCGATTTCTACTTTTAGGTTATCAGTGCTAAATACTTTCCTCTATTCAACTGTCTTTCTAGCGAAAAGAATTTGTTGTCTAAATACTGTTGTGTTTGTATTCTCTTCAGTGAAAATACATAAGATAGTTTATATTTTACCGGACCTGAGAACAGAAGAGAGGTAAAAGAAACCCCAGACCCCCCCCCAAATAAAAACAATGTCTCAATCTGCCCACCGAAGCACTTGGTAATCTTATTTGATGACGGCGTTGTGGGGACATTGTAACTAGAAATCCCAAATAGCAATCCCGCTTTCTATTGTCCATTCTCATAACTCCTCCAAAAATGATTATTAAAATAATTGATGACATAACGTTGATTGACTGATTAGTCATTCTGGGCGCGTCAACTTCCAAGGTCATTAGATCCGTAAGTATAGTGTATGTTTTTGTTGTGGTAGGCAGTGGTGGCCTTCCCCGGTTGGATGGCGAGATCCGGTGCCGACCCCTCCGTCGGCTTGGGAAGTTTCCCGCTCCCATCCCCCCCATGGGCGGGCACTGCCCTGGCCGAGACAAGCTTTCCACTGATCTACCGATATGGGTGGTAGTGTGCATGTAAGTGTGCATGTAAGTGTAAGTGTGCATGTAAGTGTAAGTGTAAGTGTGCATGTAAGTGTAAGTGTGCATGTAAGTGTAAGTGTGCATGTAAGTGTAAGTGTGCATGTAAGAGTAAGAGTAAGTGTAAGTGTGCATGTAAGTGTAAGTGTAAGTGTATATAAGTAAGCGGTAAGGATAGGACAAGGAAGAGGAAGGAAAGAACGCGCCTAGTCCGTGGCCAGTGTTCAGGTACAGCTGCGGCTTTCACCTGGTGTTGATAAGAGAATTCAGGGAAAACTACCGATCAGATCAGTCTAGACCACTGGAATTCACCACCTAAATTCCTAGCTTTCTAGTTCGTTTGTGCTTTGAAATGAGGTAGACAAGTAATAAGTTTTATTTTAGGGCTAGTTAAAACTTATTACCTTCCCTGCGTTATACAGTATTATGAATGTAAATTTGTAGTTATTTAAATATATTACGATTAATTATTTTTATGCATATTCGTGAAGTGTATAGAGAGATTTACCTGCCATAATATTCTTGTAGATATCTATGATTAACACCTTGCAATTTAGGTATATTATTTGTTTTTCAATGAACAATAATAAATTATAATAATTATTATTTTAATAATTTGCGTTTAGTAATCCTGAGCCAAGAAATTCAAACGCAAATATTAAAACATTTAAATTGTTACTTAAATATTGAAAACAAGAATAAAAAGAGAGAAAAGTGTTTTCAAATAGTGCAAGGTAATCAGTCAAATTAAATGTTTCTATGAAGAAGTCAATGACGAACATACAAATAAACGTTTCGTTATATACGGTACCTTACTAAGCCAAGTGTTCAAAAGAAGTCGATGTGCAGGGATTAAACTTTTTCAAGAGATGCAGCGAAGCGAGGAGACTAAACAAGATGTGTTGCAAAATTAGCTGACTTCGAAAACAAGTCCTGTACAACAATGCAAACAGGAGAAAATGAATAGGAGTGCATTTCGTAACACAAGTAAAATTTTCAAGGTAACATGGCTACAGTTGTCATACTGGCGATGCACCGTAAAGAATTCGTATTTAAAGGAATGCGATTTAATTGGACAGGATCAAATGTATTTACATTGTAATGGTATTCTGACCATTTATCATAACAGATTCTACTACAAATTCACTATAAGACACTTATAATAGGTCAAAATACTATTACAGTTATCAATCATTTGACTATAGCAGAGTCGCTCAAGACTGTGAGTGCCGTGAGATAGCGTGCTGACCCCCCGGCGGCAAGACGACTCAGCACTTGGAGAGGGGACATTGCAGTGCGGTCTCCAGAGAAGTGATGATTAATCACTTGGAGCCACCTCGTACGTTCTGGAGCCAATTCCAGCACCTGACGTCCCTGCTCCAAGTCAATGCGCTTACACCCCGGGGGCACGATCTCTGGGCATCAAAGACTGGAACCGTTCTGCGTACGGAAGTGAACAAAAATTCGAAAAATATATGGAATTATGAAACTATCAACAGCTATTTTAAAAACGGAGCTAGAAACGGTTCTCCTAATTGCAACCTACAAGTGAAATTCTTTGTTCATGTCATAAGGCACATTTTATTCTCAGTCAGTGTTACATGAATGAAGTGGTAGGTTTTCGCGGCCCGAGTCATGTGAATGATCTTGGCTGTCCGGGTGATGACGACGTTTCGACCATCTCCTCGTGGTCTTCCTTACATGTTGATTGGCCCTTTACGCTAGCCAGAGCTGGTCTGAGAAAAGCGCCGCCGTAGGAAAGACCAGTCCAGCCCCGACAAACGCAGAGGAAGACCACGAGTTGGTCGAAAGGTCCGAAACCCAGCCTTCGAGGCGGCGTTGGACAGCCAAGATCTAGTGTTACATGAACTTCTCGGAAAAGAAAACTAGCAAACCCAGGCAAAACTTGCAGAATAAACTAATCAACAAAGGAAATTTACATTAGCGAAATAAAAATGTTAACAAAATAATAACCAGCTTTTATATCATACGAAAAAGGAACTCAAAAAGTTTTTTGGATGCTACAGAAAATGCTTGTAGTTCCCAAATTCGCCGTAGTTGGGAGTTTTGTAAAAATGACGACTCTGGCTCTTTCTTCCTGGGTGCAGGAGTTTTACAAAAATTAGAATGCTATAGACAAGGGAGCGGTTTGATGGATGCAACGAAAGTTCCGAACTCTGTATGGCAAAGACAACTCTTGCTACACTCTTTGGAGCATATGCTCAGTTACGGTGTTGGTGGTAACGGTGGCACATAGCCACCATCTTTGAAATATCCTCTTATAAAGAAATCATGAGGAGTGATGTCCGGGGTTCTAGGAACCCATATTACCTGCTCATCTGATCCCCCGTTGAGACAACTCGCTTTTCAAAATTTCGCGAACATCTTGTGGTAACGAGGTGGGGTCCTGCTGGAATAGGAACGTTCTCTCAATCTAGGACGGCAACTTTTTTCTTAGAACAGAATCAACCAGTACTTACAAGTTTGTCATGCTAGGTATAAATAGGCTTTGCTGGTTGATGTTTCTTTGCTGTACAAAGTTCTAAACTTTCGATGCACCACTGTAGCACTCTTATTTTTGTAAAATTCCAGCACATAGAAAAAATGTTCTTCGCTAGAAGTCGTCATCTTAAAAAAAAACAATTACGGTGAATCTGCGAACTGTATGTATCTGCTGTGGCATCCAGAAAACTTTTTGAGTTCCTCTTTTATATGACATCCATATGAAAGCAGTATCGTTTTTCAGTTTTTCTACAATAAATGAACAAAAGTGGTCCTGGACTTTATGAACACTACGCAATGGCGCTGGAGAACTTAAATATTGCTCGATGTTGTAATAAGCCACGGTCCTAAACCGCAATAATAGAAAAGAGGAAAAGCAAATTTTAAAGCATCGAACCGGTTTGCTACAAGTTCAGAGTATCTGGATTCGTGCAGGTAGGCGAATCTCAGATTGAGGCAGCTTAGTTTGGAAGACAATGCTCGATTATAGGAACATGATTTATTGGTCGGTTGCCTTTAGTGAGAGCCTTGGAAAAATTATTAATATAAGCAAAATTAATATTTGTATAGAACTTATTTTGAGTCTAATTTCACAAGAAAGAAATTTACAACTTTATTCTGCAACCCTTGTTGAATTCAAGGTTGTGATTTTTTCCCAATTGGGAAAGTTCCTTCTAGAAATAATGTAAAACACTTATACCATTTTCTGTTGTTAGCATTGTTGTATTTTTACATATGTTTCATGCAAAGGATGGAGGACTGTCAAACTGACTATATATATATATATATATATATATATATATATATATATATATATATATATATATATATATATTATATAAACAAATTGTAAGAAAATTATGGTCAATTTTTAGTTCGGATATTTCACCGAGATGAAGTATTTGAGATACCTGCAATATATTTTATTTATTCTATGGTAAACTCGCTATACCTTGACTAAAACCGCTACTTTTCTAGTGAGATATATTCTGAAATTCACCAGAGCTTTAATGACCTTCATAATGAATTCTAATAAGTTTTCAAACTGAAATTTCAAAACTGAAAGCTGCACCTATAACAGTATAGCTGACCCACTGGACTAGCTAATCTAATTCAAAACGAGAATGTTTTAAAACTTTTTCAATTGCGTTTATATTCAGGTAAACAAACATCAATATTTGTGGTAATGCAAATAGTAAATTTTCGGTGAAAATTACAAGCTTGTTTAAATTAAGAATTTGAATAGGTATGAAAATGAAAAAAAATTTGAAAAATAAAATAAATTAAACCACACACCTTTGATAAATTTAGCAAAATTACTACCATTTATCCTCATTTTTACTATTTGCTCGCATAAAATTGTTCCTCAGCGTTGAGTCATCTCATTTACGTGGGTATTTTGAAATGTTTATGTATGATTAAAGTTATTGTAATGTGTTGTAGCGCTCTGTTTATATTTCGATTGCGATGTTTTTTCAGATTCATTCAGTTTATACAGATAATTCTCTTCTTTTAAGAATTATAATTTCCCTTTTCTATTTTACTTGTATATTGTATGCGTTAGGAATGTTTGACATATTATTACAAATGTGGAGGTGGTTTACCCTCTCAAAGGAAATGGCAGACAACTATCAGGAAAATACTTTAAATCCATTCAGCACACTTTTGACATACTTTTCAATCTGTTCTATTAGTAAAACGTTTGTCAACTGAAAGAAGCTGCCCGCTTTGTGATGTAGCTACCCTCCTAAAATGATTTTTTGATGAAATATTAAAAGTCTCCCACATTCTTTTAAAAGTAGGTCCAACCTTCTTATAATTTAACGTTTTAGTTATAATGCGATTGTCTACATGTACATAACTCATTTCGGGATGGTTTATCCTCGTTTCACGAATGATGATTTATGAACTATTTAATGATTGTCTTAAGGTGATTCTGTCACTTTCTCTGTGAATATGCCATTTTGGCATCAGGTTTTGTGGCTAGTATGTTATTTAACTTCCAAACAATTACAGTGGACATTCTGCGCTGCTGCACTTGTATTAGACAGATTTTGAGATACCGCGTCAATTGTGTTGTAATGGAAGTCTCACTTTTCTAATTTTTTAATATATTTTTCAATTTTTTTTATCTGATTAAGTGTGGTTTGGGTGGTGAGTTTATATTGAGGAACAGGGTTAATTCATAGATCTGAGACTACAACAACTTTTTACAATAGACTGCAACACAACCTACGGAGCCTCTACGTGCATTCTAAACATGCCCGATCACATCATTACATTTATTTTACAAAACCGGAAAGTGAATTATTACGTTTGGAAACTTAGAAACGAGTACCTACTATAATAAATACTTCCCGGCCGCGCAATGTATTATGCCTTATTTTATATTATGTCGCTTTTACCAGAAAGTACAGAGCACGTAATGAAACTTAGACGACCCACAGGAAGTGGAACCGTATTAAGAGAATAAAGACAGTTAACATTCCGGAACGAAAACAGTAACGGAGTGCGTTCTTTAATTTCAATCCAACCGATTGAAACATACAATGAATAGCTATGTACCGAATTTCTACATCGGTTTTTACCTGAAAATGCAGAGTACACTATATAACATAGGCGACCAACAAAAGACAGAACGTTATTAGAGGAGGCAGTAAACAATACTCGAAAGCAATTATTTTTCTTCGTCCGACGCGACCGATTGAAATGTAGTTAGAAGGGCCTAAGAATATCTTCTTTACATGAAAGTACAGAGAACATAATAGAACATAGGCGACCAACAGAAACGGGAACCGTGTTCACAGAAGAAAACAGCTGATCGATACATATAACATATAACGCAATGCGATCTTCAATTATTGACCTGGTTCATCCGACCAAAGGGAACCGAATTGTTGGATAAGTGTAGCTGTATGTTTAATTACGAAATAGGTTTTACCTAAAAAGTAGATATAGTTCTAAAATCAAGAACTGACAACTGGTCATATGGAACTTCCAAGCATCTGTGACCTGCGACGTAAACAAATGAAAAGCGACATGAAAAAAAATAGACACGAATACTGTAGAAGAGACCTAGCATATTTAGCCTAAGCCATTACACTAGGGGAATGGAAGCGCAATGATCTCCATTTATATATCTAATTCAAAAAATACGTTCGCAAATTTTATTTTTTAATTCCCTCCTTCCCATTGTAACAACTCTTAACACTTACAAATCCCACTTAAAAGAACATTCCATTTCAACCCCTCTTTCCTCAGTTAAATAAATAATAACTTTATAAAAATTTGGGTGAAATTGTATTAAATATTAATACGATTTTTAAACGAAATCTATAAGAAACATTTATAAGTTGCACCTCAATGTTAACATTACAACCAACTCACATAAATAATATTACAGAAATAAATAAACGATTATATTATTTAACTGATAGAAAATATTTTTCACAAAAATATTATAAGAACGTTGATGTTTTTGTCAACCCCTACTTTGTATTTGTCATTGTAACGGTAACCCCTTCTCCCAAAAGCGAACGTATTTTTTAATGGCTACTAGATTTATCTCTAACAGAAAACATTGAATCTACTTCGCTACGCAAAATGTACAAGCTCTCGCCTGAATTGGGAGAGGCGAACGCAAACTGGGCGAGCCTTTGGGGGCGAAAGAAAGCGCCCTCGCTCTTTCATTTCTTCTTGAATGTGACTTGACGGTTAGAAGTAGGTAGAGCTGATGCAACTACGAATACAATGAAGCACATTTTCAGATAAGCTTATGGTCTAAGCGAAACTTGAGAGACTAAACAAAATTGTGAATCACCAAACCGAGTGTATCTACGTTGTCGTAGACTTGGCCAACCGAGCTTGCGTTCCATGAAATGAAAACATTATCAATATAAGTGCCAAACTGCAACAAGATTTTAAACTTTTCCAAAATATCGCAAAAATTGAGCAAACTTTTTCAATGTAATAATGTGATTATTACTGCCCATACATTGCAACAAATCGTGAACAGAAATCCCATTTGCAAATGGGATTGTATAATAAAATTTTTAAAAAAACAGGTACTTTTGTGACTTATTCCAATAACGTGCTTTACATTTTATACATATTTTTAACAATTAATTGAGACGGACATTGAATTTTAAAAGTTATGCAATACTCACAGAATAAATGAACAATGAAAGTTTAATCGCATGCAACTAATCTTTATTCTACGACAAAGAAAAAAATACCGAAAGGAAAGCGACGTAAGGAAAATTATGAAATTATGAAATTTAAAACGATACTGCGAAATGACAGAAATGATTGTGTGTGTGACACACACACACATTTTTTGTATGAAGGTCATGTAAAAGTAAGTAGAATTTTTATCAACTAAAAGCTCATACTTCATGTAAATCCAAACCTTGCTGATGAAGAAACAAATTCCAATATACACTCTCTGATGAGGCATCGGTGTGTCTGCGATGCATGTCCCTTTATCCTGAAGTCTCCCATACGTCACAACATAAAGAACATCAACATATTCGCTCACGCATTCACTCTCACAACACAGTTTTTACTACTGCACCCATACATCTACAGAAGCGACACTTTACACGTAATTAGTATAAATGGGTAATCTTCTAGCTCTGAGTTAAGTGTATGTACAATAAACGTTAAATGCACCCAACGAAAGAAAAACAAATATCTAGAGCAGTTTCTCATACATTTTTAATCATGTAAGACTTCGTTTTATGTAATGTAAATGGAACTCATAGGCATTGACAAACATATTTTTTACATTTTTATGTATGCGTAAAATAAATATTACATTGTATATACTATTTTTAAGTTATTAACTTAAGAGCATTTGTTTATTTGGAACCTACAATGTCTTTTATTAATATCGACTGAAAATATCTAGAGCTGTTTTAACGAATAATTACAATATTCAAATTTGAATTTTCCAAATGAATTTCCCCGCCCAGATACTTCTGAGAATCCTTCCACTGGCTACTCGGCATCTACATCCTAAGGACCATGAACAGGTATGCAATCAAGACTACGATGGGGGATCAAAAGAAAATGGAGTGGCCCACCATTGGAAATGTATAGGTTTAAAAACAATAAATAATTTTAAATATGCTTCGCAATTTTTTAAAATATAGCGTTTTGATCGTCACAAAAGTAAAACTATTTGTAATAGAAAATAATATAATAGTAAGATTTTTTAACAAATAAGCTTAGTTGCATTTTCAGATTTTTTATGATTTTAAACACACACTGAAATTAATGAATACTCGATTAGTAATTACCAAATATAAATTTAAATAAGAAATAAATTCCTTCAATTTTTTAAAATGCCAGCGCTGTTAAATGTTTGAAGTCCCGTTTGCAAGACTCCAGGAGACGGCCGCCAACACAGGCACACGCCTTTCGTAATAATAATGGGGAGACAATTTATTTATGAAGATTGATAAGCCCCAAATAAACACATACACAATTTATTGTGATATGTGTTAGTGTGGTGCAATGTTGTAGGAATAATAAGTGATGAGTTTATGCACATTGCATGATGTCATGTTATCACAAATGTGGTTTATCATTATTGTTAATCCAAAATTCCAACTGTAGTTTTAATCTTCATTAATTTATGTATATATTTATGTATTACAGAATTTTACCTGACAATGGGGCCACAATGAGGTCCGAAACGTTATGAAGGAACTGACGTAAATGTTAACAACAATAATAATTATCTGTCAGAAATTATCAAGGTGTATAAATGGAAATAATGTTGTTATATTACATCCCAGGTACAGTTATTGTTTGTCAAGCTTGTGCAAATTTCGTTTTATCACTCTGACTTGAAATGTCCTTTTTAATAAACAATTAGCTTGCAAATTGAACGAAATAAATTATATCTAAATAAAAACTTGAGAAAGAAATAGAAAAGTCGAAAGGTGGCCGGGAACACTAAATTCGCCAGTGTCGTGATTAATAGACCAGTATCAGATATTGTCCACTTCAGTCAGAAGTATCTTATGTTTCCCACAATTGCGTTCTTAACGAAATATTGTATGTCAGAATTTATCTTAAAACAGAAACCTACTGACGAACACTTAGAACATACACATACATATTCCTCAATAAAAGCAATAAAACGTAGTGGACGATAGTTAAAATTTTCATTTTTTTAAAAATTTTCTCTTTTTATGCAATGGTCAGTCATATCATGGTATATTTCATTTCTTCCGAGCTGATAATCAAATTATTATTATTATTGTTATTATTGTTATTGTTATTATTATTATTGTTATTATTATTGTTATTATTATTGTTATTGTTATTATTATTGTTATTGTTATTATTATTGTTATTGTTATTATTATTGTTATTGTTATTGTTATTATTATTGTTATTATTGTTATTATTATTATCCACATACAATGCGAATTTTCTGCTGTTGGTTCAGTGGAGGCAAGCATATACATATTTGTTATCTCAATTTACAAACTGTACCCTTTGTTCTCTATTTGCGGATGTCGAAAGTGTAGTGTAGTTACAAGTAAACGGTTTATTCAAGTTCTGGAATATTCATATATTTATTGATAGTTAATGTTTCAACTAGGTTTGTATATCATTGTAATGTTGTTATATCATTAATGTTATCATGCATTAATGTTACTATTTTTGTTTAGTTGTTTATTTGGGTTCACATATCTAGTATTTGTTTTCGTACAGAAAAAATAACTTTTAAAATTTTGAATGGAATTTAGTTTTTTCCGATGAATTTCGAGCAGACCTGTAAATGTTACGTTCTTTACAAGATAAGTTAAAAAATATTAAAATTAGGCTTGTATTAACCTCTGAACGCATGCTGTACTAGAAATACGTCATACGTTAATATATTGAGAGAACGCGCAGATCAGATTAGGAAAAGTATTTTTGCAACAATATTTTTGATTGAAACTAATGCTTAATTTTGTACTAGTACAAAATACTATTTCAACTTTTATTTAACTTTTCCGGGTACATTGTGAGTAATTTTGGGGGTAAGAGGAACATAAGATTATTATAAGATTATTTTTTTCTTTCTTCTACTCTGCAAAATTAAGTAGGTGATCATTATCCCCCTAATTATCCAAGAATGACAGAAATATTGTGCTCTAGCAATGAGATTCACATCACTTTATTGACAACTGAAATCGTCCGCAATTAGTTTAAGAAATATTCTCCTACACGTAGGGAGCAACAGTACTAATTAAGTTGGTTGAATCTTAGGTTGAAGTGTGCGTAGTAAATTTACTTTTATTTAACGGAAAAGGGAATTATATTGAAGTATGCAATAAGTGAATGAGACAAGAGTAGAATGTAAAAATAACAGTGAAGCACGATTTTCAATATTTTGAAGAAGCAACAATATTTTAAAACGTATGAACGATTTATGTAAATGTTCTTAGCATGCGTTGCTTTGTAACATTAGGTGACCCATTTAAAATAAGACATCAAAATATCCCGTGCAGCAGGACAGCTGTTTGCATCATGTACGGATTTCCCTCTTGAAAACTGTTTGTTGAAACCGTTTTTTATAAGATGTTAATTTTTTTTCGAAGATTTCAGATGTCTCAATTCTAATCGACCACCAGATATAATAGCGGTATCGAGAATTTTTCAAGATATCTAACTGATATACAATTCCAATTAGATATGTAGTAATTCCTCAACAACTAATCGTACACCCCCATGATCACATTCATCACACACACACTCACACGACCTCATACATCACACATACACACGAACACATACACCACACACATGCGACCACTACACCACACACACGACCACGTACGATTGTCCTGTACACAAAATATGAAAAAAATCTTTATGTGAATGAGGTAGTATTCGGTTTGACAAAAGTCTATCCCGACGATACTAGTCGCCAGTCAGCTTTTAAGTGTACCGCGTAGAAAACGGTCCTGAAGGTAAAATTGCCTCTCGAGGAGTCGAGAACAGAACCTCTTTCAGGGTGCAGCGGACGTGATAACTCTATGGGTGGAGTATCTTGGGGAGTCCGTTGCGTGTGACACATCACCCACGGGGAGCATCTGCTAAAGTCGATACATAACGCGTGTGAAATTCAAGTCGATTTATTGATAAGTGATTCCCGGCACAACGGCTAAGGCCATTAGTCCTGTAAGGGTACAACTCTCGTCCAGACAGCGACTGAACTCGACCTTGCTACCTAGCCAGTATCGAAAATCCTGCCACCGTCGGGACTCAAACCTAGGACTTGCCGGTCAGAGGCACTGCCGTGACATCACTTGATGCACTGAGCCACCTTCCCCGGTCAAGTTGAAAAACGGAGATGAAGTTGCCTGGAAGCACCGACAATCAATCTTTAACCGAATACTTAGCTTCATCTACAGGAGTCTCAGAACAAATAATACAATCTTGTAGGGCGTGTAAAGTAGCCGGAAACTCTTCGCTCGCTGCCCGTCTCGTCACTCACTGCCCGTCTCGTCACTCGCAGCCCGTCTCGTCACTCGCAGCCCGTCTCGTCACTAGCAGCCCGTCTCGTCACTCGCTGCCCGTGATCATACAGTTGAAAACTTCATATAACGAAGGTACGAATGTGGCATTCGCCTCTAAAAGACACGGTAATGTACATGTGGGATATTGAAACGGAGCGCGCGCTCGAGGCGCTCCTGCCCCGAGGAAGGGCAGGAGTGTCTCGAGCGCCCGCTCCGCCCTAACGAAGAGATGTGGGTGCGGCGTCGCCCAGCGTGCAAAGGGCTCTGCGAGCCCCAGGGTGGGCACACAGCGATTCGGAGAGGGTTATCCTACGTGCCAGGTTGTGTGAAAGAGCTGCTGATTATGGTTATGAACACGGATTTTTCTCCTGGGTGTACTCATTGGCAAAGTGTACGGTACTTATTTGGAGACGGAATATTGTAAACCTTTGTCACAATTATTGTTGTCAGAATTGTCACTATTGTTCATATTATATTTCGTAACTTCTCACTTGCAACTTTTCAAAAAAACAATCCAGAATGCTAAGCTGCTCGGCAGGTAAACGAAACCTCTTTGCATTAGAATGTGACCCACAAAACGCCTGTGCGAAATGAGTTGCCTACAAATCAGGAGCAAATATAATGTGTAACTTCGTTATAAGAAATTCCCCACTATATGTTCACTGGCTAAAAGTTATCATTTTCGACCATTCTACAAGGCCTAGAAATTTGTAACATTTATTGAGAGAGATATTGAGATGTTAATCATATAATTTTTAATTACTCATTATTTTGCCACATGTTTAATTTGAATTTTATTAATGTAGGTTTTAGAATTAAAGTTACACCCAATGAGGATGCCACGCTGGAGCAGTTGAAATGCACTAGTGCATTAGTATTTTTAGATTTATGTTAGATTATGTGTTCTGATTTATTTATTGATATTAATTTTACGGGTGTACTTTAATTAATAGGAACTATTTGTTAGGTATATTCGACGAAAATAATGGTTTTATCAAAATGCTTGAACACGCGCTGTACATTTTTCTATGCGATAAAGCTATTGTAGCTAGAACTCCGTGGGAATAGGCCTTCTCCCTGTGGTCTGTTCCGCCCCCTAGAGTTCTCTAGGTACAGTTAACAAGAGCAAATGAAAAAACAAAAAAGATTTTGACGGAAATTGAGGAACGCAGGAATGGAGGGTCACTTAGTAAAGCATATCAAATGTTTCACAATATTGACCGAAGGGATGAAGGTAGAACGAGCGATTCGTAGGCTTCCGCGTCCGGAGTGAATACATTCCTCGCCATCCGGTATGAGCCGCGTCTCGGTCAATTGTGCTGACGTTTTGGCCATCTTGCTGTGGTCTTCTTGCAGCATACCTCTGAAGATGGCCACAGCAAGATGGCCGAAACGTCATCACAATTGACCGAGACGCGGCTTATCCAGGATAGCCAAGAATGTGTAGAACGAGCGAAATTAAACGAGGATGGATATCGTGAACGCAACAATGGCGGGTATGTCATGTCCGGAAATCAGAAGACTGGGTCCAGGAAATAAGAAATTGAAGTCCTACTAACCATTGAAATAAGAAGAAGAATACCAACAATCGTTTTAATGCGTAGCGGAGGATACAACTTGACGCACGTACTAGTCTGTGTGCTGACGTGAAAATCCCGAGATATTTATAGCAACTTCGAGATGACTGTCGATTACGGGAGAGAGAGAGTACAAGAAAAGGATTAAGAAATGTACACGGGGTCAAGCCATTATTTTAAATGTCAGAGTGAGAAAAAGGTCTGTGAAATTGAGTCTTCTAGTTTTAATTTCATACAATACAATATTGACGAAATTTTTCCTACACCACCTTCCAAAATAGTATATTTTTCAACGAATGTACAATTATAGCTATTGTTCATGAATTTATGTTTACGACACACATTCCTACGTCACTCGTGTCGTAATTTCTACGAGGAAATAAAATCCATTATGCGCGAGTAGAACAGTACACTTTCTCTTGTCCTGCCACCCGCTTCCCCACAAAATAGGTTCTTCTCTCTTCGACAACCAATGATTTTTTTCTGCCTCTACACTCCTCACTGCTTGCACAGTAGGGTGGGTAATGTTTTCTCAGAATTATTTTCTTTCTAACATTGTAATGTAGTTCATATTTTATTTCATTTATTGCAGATTTCTATTTATTTTCATGATTCTACTTATCTGTATAGGCGGGACACCAAATTAGCAATAACTGTCGAGGGACAGCTAACGCTAGTGCCAATATTTTATGCAATGACGACATTTTAGAGCTCATATGAATATAAAAATGCTTAATGTCTTTGAGTTCGTGAAGTGATGTGCCTGCGCAAAGCGTGGGTTCAGCAGCCGAGTAACTCGCGCCCACGGCTAGATACCCGTCTTGAATTTCGAGATGACGTTTGACACGTGCGAAAGCAACTGAGCGAAAGTAATGAAGTGGAGATAAGAGAAATGATGGCGATACATGATGTCGGAGTTGAGCTGGAATTCATGGCCAAGGGAAACGAGAACCCGGAGAAAACCTTCCGGGAACCCGTTTCGCCCACCACAATTCCCACATAGAGGGAGCAGGAGTTGAACCCTAGTGCCCGGGAGAAGGTGAGCGATCTGATCACTACACCACGGGTCGCCCAGTTTTAAGGCAGTTTGCTGGTTTATAATAAAAAAAATTGATTCCTTGAGGAATATTTGACAATTTTAAAAGGTCTCTTCTACTGAGCAACGAATCTTGGCAAACGAGAAAGATAATGAATTTATTCCCCAAAGTAAGATTTATTATCATCCATCCCAATGAAATTACAGATTAGCAAGAATGGATCTAAAGCATGGTCGCAGGTACGTTTGAATTACATTTACACACAGGGTGAGAGGGAGAACACGTAGACTAGATATGAAGACTTAAAAAAGTTTGCCATGAAAAAAAAACTAGGTGGAGGGAAAATGAAGAATAAAATTTATCCAAAATGGAAGATCTATATATATATTCTTCATTTTGTAAATAAATCACGAAACCATAGAAAATTCAGGAAGCAGTTGTCGGCCATTACGAATCTTTGTTGATCGAGATGAGCTGCGCCTACTTTGGCCGTCTTCAGAGGTTCACCGTTGCTAGTTTGTCGCTTATCAATAGAATATAAAGCGATCACAATCGCCACCTGACAGTAGTTTAGCTCTCTAGAAGAATCACATCGCATTACGACCCAGAAACGATACGTCCCAGACAGCCCGTATCATTAACTCATAAACAAATCACACCGTGAACTCGTAAACAAATCACACCGTGAACTCGTAAACAAAGCACACCGTGAACTAGTAAACAAAGCATACCGTGAACTTGTAAACAAAGCATACCGTGAACTCGTAAACAAAGCATACCGTGAACTCGTAAACAAAGCATACCGTGAACTCGTAAACAAAGCATACCGTGAACTCGTAAACAAAGCATACCGTTAACTGATAAACAAAGCATACCATTTAAACAAATCACACCATTAACTCATAGACATATCACATCATTAACCCATAAACGAAGTATATCATTAATTCATAACAAAACATACGATTAATTCATAAACAAAACAACATTACGTCAGAAACAAAACACATCATTAACTCATAACAAAACATACCATTAATTCATTCACTAATTCATAACAAAACATACCATAAACAAAACGTACCATTAACTCATAAACAAAACTCAGCATTAACTCATAAACAAAACTCACCATTAACTCATAAACAAAACTCACCATTAACACATAAACAAAACTCACCATTAACACATAAACAAAACTCACCATTAACTCATAAACAAAACTCACCATTAACTCATAAACAAAACTCACCATTAACTCATAAACAAAACTCACCATTAACTCATAAACAAAACTCACCATTAACTCATAAACAAAACTCACCATTAACTCATAAACAAAACTCACCATTAACTCATAAACAAAACTCACCATTAACTCATAAACAAAACTCACCATTAACTCATAAACAAAACTCACCATTAACTCATAAACAAAACTCACCATTAACTCATAAACAAAACTCACCATTAACTCATAAACAAAACTCACCATTAACTCATAAACAAAACTCACCATTAACTCATAAACAAAACTCACCATTAACTCATAAACAAAACTCACCATTAACTCATAAACAAAACTCACCATTAACTCATAAACAAAACTCACCATTAACTCATAAACAAAACTCACCATTAACTCATAAACAAAACTCACCATTGACTCATAAACAAAACTCACCATTGACTCATAAACAAAACTCACCATTGACTCATAAACAAAACTCACCATTGACTCATAAACAAAACTCACCATTGACTCATAAACAAAACTCACCATTGACTCATAAACAAAACTCACCATTGACTCATAAACAAAACTCACCATTAACTCATAAACAAAACTCACCATTAACTCATAAACAAAAAATTCCTTTAAATTAACGAAAACCATATCTTTAACTCATAATGAAAACATACCATTAACTCAAACAAACCACACCACTCATGTTTATGCGGAAAGTACCGCAAGGACCCAGAATGTTCAAAACACACGTGTCCTTGCCATATTTCAAACCAGAAAATTAACAAATTGCAGAAAATAGTTGCTCTCTACGTATTACTAGTTCTAAAAAAATAATAAATCCTTCAATTATATTGCAATTTATTCTGAGGTCTTAATTTGACACCCCATTGGAATGACATTGGTATGTGACTTGACTGTGAAACAAACCATACCGTTAACGAAGAAACACGTAATGCCGTTAGAATTCAGAAAACAATTCATTCGGTTAACACAGAAAACAAGTAATTTGCATAAGAAAGAATACAATTCATGAAAGAATACAATGCAAAACACAATGCAAACCATTAACTCAAAAACAATATATACTCTTATCCCAAAACCAAGTCAACCATTAACTCAAAAACAAATTGCTTCATTAACTCAGAAAACAAGTCAACAGATAACTCAAAAAGTCATTTATGTACTAAACGAGTCAATTGTTAACTAACGAAAGTCAAACGTAAACCTCAAAACAAGCCAACTGTTATATCAGAAATCAATTACAACGTTAACACAAAAAACATTTGGTTAACCTACAAACACAAGTAATTTCCTCTACACAGAATATAATCCCCTTCACTTTTTAAACAGATCAAATCGTTTACTCAGAAAGAGGTCATACCATCAACCTTTCTGAAGTCACATGCTGTTTCGTGCTATTTGTTGTCGTGTGGGTATGCTTGGCATCCCCTCTCTTTTCTTTCTAATTTTACTCAAATATATTGTAGTTTTAATTAAATTAATATTTGAATTTTAATTATTTCAAATGCAATATAATCTAAGTGGAGATCGCATAGTACCTTGCATACGGTAACTCCCACAATATATGTTATTTTTTATCGTGTTTGAAAAGCATGAACAGTAATACTAAAATTTATTAAGTACCATAGTCACTAATTTCTTCTATTTCTCAAGCATCACAAATTACTCAATTTCATGTAACATCTCGGAAGAATATGAACGCAAGTCGTCATTGCAAGGGTTTCTCGTCACAAAGAATGCGATTTTCTTTTCTTGTTGGGAAGGTAAACAAGCTGTTGAAATTCCAAAAGAGTAGAACAAGAGTGTTTTATTTGGCAGTTAGCATAAATGATCTCAGAACGCTTATAGTTCCAGCGCGACTTCTTAAGGATTCACTCAGAAACGAGTCACACCGTAAACTCAGGACGAAATTCACACCGTTTACTCAGGAAGAATTCATACCGCTAACTCAAGAAGAATTCGTACCTTTTACTCTGGAAGAAATAATACAGTTAATTCAGGAAGAATTCATACTGTTATCTCTGGAAGAATTAATGTCGTTAACTCAAGAAGAATTAATATAGCTACCTCAGAAAGAATTAATACAATTTACCCAGGTACAAGTCATATTGTTAACTCAAGAACAAAACATACCGTTAACTCAGGAACTAGTCACATCGTTAACTCAGGAATAAGTCACGCCGTTAACTCAGGAACAAGTCACGCCGTTAACTCAGGAACAAGTCACGCCGTTAACTCAGGAACAAGTCACGTCGTTCACTCAGGAACAAGTCACGCCATTCAATCGAGAAGAATTCAAACCGCTAAAACTCTCTGCCGTATATTTAGATGTAAGTCTATTTTAACGCTAGTTTAGATACCCTCAAAGTTACCCCTATCCCATTCACATTCCCACTTTATATTCTATTGGAATATCGACCCATAAGCTAGGCAGATTCATGGCAGACATCCTGCAGGTTTTCCATATTTCATCTGCTTCTCATTCTGTTCAAAAATTCATTTCAATAGGCAGGTTTCCTGGAGAATCTTCTGCTTCTTAAGCATTATATTAATTATTGTCATACATCTAATCTCATCACTATCACCTCCGATTTTTTTCCAGACTTTAATGTTGTCAATAGCTCAGGTATAGCAAATATATGATTCAGGGATTCTAGGCCCTGTTCTAAATGATCTTATGGAAATTATCAGAATATTTTGAAATATTTTGTTTCGACTTACATTTCTCATTCACATATTAACATGTGAAATTATGGTCACTAATTGGAGTTTGAAGCATCAACTCTGTAATAACTGTTCTGTAAACATGACACTTAATTAGTAAAGACGCCTCAGAAGGCCTATTTTTTATTTTATTTTTTACGATTTTTATCTATTCCCAATCATGTTTGTCTTCAGGATGAGTAGTAATTGAAAAGAGTTCCATTGCATCATGCTTAATCAAGTGTTCTGAACTTAGTCCAAATTTAACTTAAAAAAAGAATCATAAACACTATTGTTTTAAGCAAAGAATTTCATAAAATAGGCACAATATCTTTAAAAACAGTAATGAAATACACTGAATGGAACATTTGAGCAAACACTGTCGAATAATGCATGATACAATTTGGAATGGAGTATATATTCAATTATGGAAATGCAATAACTCATTGTCATATTTTCTTACTGTACATTGAACAACATTAAACATACCTAAACATATTCCTTATCAATACAACATACAACACAAACTCCAGGGAGCTTAGTGAAACTGTGGCACAATTTCCAAAATCCCATAACAAAATCCTACTCACACTCCATTTCACATTTAAAAAATAGCTAATCACAATAATTTGGTATCATTTGCAATAAAATCATTTGCAATCTTCTAATAATTTATAAATTTTTGAATATGAAGTTTCTATCTGTCTTTGGTAAACAGTTGAGCAATCATTTTTTATAATATACAAATGTATTCTTATGAATACTTCAAATTTTAAATAAAAGGCCTCATGGTTATCTCTCTTACATTGTCCTCCCATGCAAGGACAATTGAAATACTGATCATTATAGAATATAAATGGTTAATAACTGAAAACAGGATTCTTCACTACATATTATTATGATTTGCTATTTGTAAAAACATTGAGCAATAGTATTTTGCATTAAAAGATGCAAGTTTTCACAGTTTTTATCAATTCAGAGTATACAACTTGAAACAGCCAACATCGTCAACAACAAACATCACATACAAGAGTACAGTGTAATCATAGCTTGCAGTCTATAGTTATCGGAGCCTGAACAATTCTACTTGCAGGAATATTAAATTGCATAGAGGAACCACCATGCCCAGCACACATGAATCCCTTGCGAAATGAAAACAAACCTCCCCATTTCATTTTTTTGTTTGGGAGCCATGATGTGTGCTTCACTATAGTTGGGTCACCAACTACAGAAAGGTAATCAAAAAAATCCTGGTGGTCATTAGTGTAAATTTTTGGACATGTACCACCGGTACATCACTAATTGAACTCTTTCTTCATTTGCATTTCAGATTTCCTCATCTGGTGCACTAATCCAAGAAGGACTCGAGCTTTCTGTAGGTTTAATTTTAACATGGATCCGATGCAGATGTACAAAATGTAAGAAAAATAAATAATTTTGTTACGGCTTTGCAGATGTACTATCCTATTTGTAACAACTGAACATATAACTACCATATCACTACCCTTCTCTAAAAATCATATAAGTATTAGTTTCTTTTGCTTTTGTTTTATACAGTGAATCTTGGTGAAAAAAAAGTCTGCAGAATTTGATTGATAAAGACTTCAGTTGGCATAAAAATGTCATTGGAAAATCCGTGTGTATAATTTTGCCTAAAGAACTTGGAATAATAGATGTGGTAGCTACAAGAGGGGCCTACAGGGCTATTATTCTGGAGAATGTAGAAACACATGTTTTAATCTGTAAACATATAAATCTTCATAATATTTTAATTTGTTAGGTAAGTAGAGCAATGCGAAGCATCATCTATTATTTAGATTCCTTTCAGTGGATATCTTTTGTTTGTTACTGAATGCATTGTGAATAACACTGTTTTATTAAATATACATTATGTAGCCATCAGTCTAATTTAGATTATTCAGTAACTGGAGAAGTAATGAAGTCATCAAGTTCTGACTTAGATGAATGACAAGAAGTTCAGCAAAATCTGACAGTTCAGAAAAAAAGTACTGCAACGACAAGAACAGTTAATTGAATTGAATTGAATTAATGCCTTATTTTACGTGGCGAGACTCAGGCCATTAGGCCTGCTCTTCCATCTGACCAAGCAAATTTCGCTACGCTTTCACCAACTAGCAGAGAAATGAGGTATTTCTTGGGCGAGAAACAGGCGATTTGAATTTGGCTCAGAGGCATCATTTAGGCTTGAGGATCTTTTACATGCAAGTAAATCTACAAACATGGGACAGCCGGCTTTACTTCCCCTCCGAAGAAAGGCCTACGAAGGATTTTTTCGCCCTTAAAAATCCACTGCTTGGATCGGGTTTGAAACCACCAACTTGGGTACAACAGTCTGAAACGCTAACCGTTACACCATCGCATGTAAAAGATCCTCAAGCCTAAATGACGCCTCTGAGCTAAATTCAAATCGCCTGTTTCTCGCCCAAGAAATACCTCCTTTCTCTGCTAGTTGGTGAAAGGAGCGTAGCGAAATTTGCGTGGTCAGACGGAAGAGCAGGCCTAATGGCCTGAGTCTCGCCACGTAAAATAAGGCATTAATTCAATTCAATTCAATTCAATTCAATTCAATTCAATTCAATTCAATCGCCACGCGCGTTAATCAGATAAGTTTCATGTAAAATCAATAGAATTGATAATAAAAAGAAACTAAAACTGGATAATATCTTTGATTTATTCCCTTTTAACAATATTTATAGTGTTCTCCAGAAGAAGTGGCTACAACTCATATTTTCTTTAGAATATATGTTTTAAATCAAGAAACTTTTAATCAAGTTCTTACTGAAATATACTTTCTAAATAATTATAATATCTTTAAATTATTTCAAGTAAGCAATTACTTAGAACGGAGGGTAAAATACTGTGATCAAAATCTTCAAATATTTTTTTCTCAAAACACTGAGGGCCCTTCTTCTAGCTACCATCTCAATTCAATTACCAGTGATGATGTAATTATCATAATCATAATCATAACCATCATCATCATCTTTCTCATCTTCATCCTTACTAGAGAGTATGCACAATTGCAAACACAGGGGTGAGCTCCAATATATTCCCCCATGATGCATCAGTGCTGTGACCAGGATTATTCTTTTGATTACCAAACTGTAGTATTTAATGTCCAACTCCTTCACAGAACCCCGAGATAGATTTGTGTCTTTATCATCTGTGTGTGACACATTTTTATATAGTCATTGTAAAGACGCAAAACTAGTTAGTACATTAATGACATACTTCACAATTGTTTTACACCACAATTAACACTAACATACACCACAGAGTCAGTTGAAACCATAACAACTGCAATTGGTTAATTTGTACCGAACAGTATTTTAAGATGGAGAGTTTGTCACATCCTCATCAAGGTTTGTCATCATTAGAGCCATGCACTGTACATCCATCAGTTGAGAGACCTAACTGGAAGTTATTGAAAGGTTGCTAGCATTGCAAGCCAATGAAATATGTCATCTTGATTAATATCAACAACATGAATACAATAATACAACAGCTATTACACTTCGATATTCATCAACATAATTATAATCTAATCATCTTTCATCATCTCTTTCAAAGGATGCATCTCTTCACTGCTTCTAAAAGCGCCTATTCCCACGCACAACCCCTCGCTTTTGATAATATACATGCTTTAGACATGTTCCATGCATCTGGCAATCTCTTTTTTGTCTAATCTTGTCTCCAATCCCCAGTTCCCACTTTTCCACAAATGTTACATATATAACATCATTATTACATTTAAAACCACCAAATTCATACATTAAACAAATATTTAAACACAGACTACAACAGAGATTCCCCACAATTACGTTTAAAGAGATTTTATTAACAGTGATATACTAGACCACATATCTCATTGGCTGAACATTTGATTGCTTGTCTCTGGGAGTGTATTACTTTGTTTCTTTTCTTGACTTTCATTAGGATACCTTGGGGCTTCCAGTTGTACAAAGCATGAAACGACCAGCAACATCACCTGTATCATCTGATGGGTGGAACAGCTATCTGGGACCACTGCCACTGTTGAGGGGAAGTGGGACCCGCAACCTTGAAGCTATACTCACTACCATTCTTGGTTAAAGATGACTATCCAATTACTTGGTCACCTGGTCACTCTTTCTCCATATTTCAGTGACTGCATCTGTGTGCACTACTCCATCTATGAGCTGGAAACGAGAACATTAATGGAAACATTCAAGTGTATTGTAAATCACATTTAAATATTAGATTACATTAATGCACTTTAGACAAAAATTCTCGTAATAGGCAAAATTTCCATAAATTGAGCCACTCCTGAACTTGTAAAGTAATTAACGTTTTCCGATCCTGAGTGCTTGACTCAAAACTCTCCGTTCCTACCCATAGCTCCCAAAATTGTCTTACCCTCTGCCTAACAAATACACCATCCTGCACCCAAAACACAATCAGCACTACAATTAATGACCAATTAACATTGTAATATACAATATGTAACTGTACTCTACACATAATACATAAATGATAAGGTATATATAATAAAATATGCATTATATGTAAATCAAAGCAATAAATTATGACACTATTGTGTGAATTAAGTGTTCATCCATTAATTAACAGTGTAATGTCAGTATAATAATTAGTTTAATTGTGGTTAATTTGTATAATAAGCATATTATACTGCATTCTACTCAAGAACAAGTTAATAAATTATAGACTCTTCTAAATCACCAGAGTACTTAAGTTAAAAAACTTGCTTATTTATATCGTTTTCTCTCTCTCTCTCTCTTTCTCTATGAATTCAATACCGCTGACATTGTCCAGTGTGTTTATTAAAATACGTCAAAGAAGTAGGGTGGGATTTTACCCAAAAATAGCATACTTCTTGGGAGATATGCAGCTCTGAAAATTTGCAAAGGTGTAACAAATTGTACACAAAAAAGTTTTCATGATAACTAAGAATTATTGATTTGAAGAGGGAAAAATTAATCAAATCGTTAACTAAACCAACGAAACAAAAACATACCTCCAAGTAGTGGATTAATGGAAGTCGTGTGCAGATTCACATGTCATAAGATGTAAGTATATATAGTTGAAATGATTTTGCTGGAAGCAGGCAGCAGAATTTAATTACTGACAAGTGAGAAACCTATCGAAAGTGAAATATTAGAACATTTAAGTGGCAACATACACATAAATAATATTCTTTATGAATAACACTAGCCTGCGAATTTAAACTTTTTGAGCGTCTTGGTCGTTCTTCCACGTCAATAAAATCAACACCCTGGTGTGTAAAAATCGACGTCTGACTGTCAGGGAGCTTTCTAGACGGCTAAGGGTGTGGGATTTCGGCTGGATCTTGTCACAAGGTTTTGACCAAGAAATTGAAGATGCACGCCTGATGACGGAGGCACAAAAAGCCCAGCGTGTCCAGCTTTGTCAGGAACAGCTTGATCGTTCATATGAAGATAAAAACGTCTTGTCAAAGAACATAATCGATGATGAATCATGAGTTAATGGTTATGACATTGAAAGAAAAGTCCAATCATAACAGTCGACGGGTGAAACGTCTCACAGACCCAAAAAAGCTCGCCATGTTCGGTCCAAGGTCACGGTTGTGCCCACAGCCTTTTTATTCTAAGGGTGTTGTTCACCACAAGTATCTCTAAGGAGGCTCCACAGTGAACCAAAATTACTATATTAGAGCTCTGAAACGTCTCGAATTCATCGGAGGTCAGAAATGTAGAGGAGTGGTGACTGGTTTGTCCATCATGAGCAAGCTCTTGACCATTCAGCCCTCAGAACTCGTGAGTTTTTGCTCAAACACACCATTGTTCTTCCCCACCCTCCCTACTTTTTGACCTTGCTCCGTGTGACTTTTTCTTGTTCCCCAAACACAAAAGATCCTTGAAAGAAAGAAGATTGAGACGATTCTTGAGAAAATGGGAAATGCGACGAAGGAAATTAGTGAGACCACAAAAGAAGCGCTCCAGGACTGTTTCAACGAGCGGAAACACCGTTAGGATAAATAACTAACACTTGTCAAAGAAAACAACAAACAAACTAATTACCTGTTTTAGGGGATTTCCATTTTATGTATACTAGGTGTTCTATTTAAAACTTGTTTTAGTGGCATCTCGAAAAGTGCGCAGCGGATCAAGAAACGCGGGTAATAGATGTTGTTCATAATGACGCGGACCATCCAATAATACCAAAATTTACCCCAACCGCCAGGGGATGGGGGTGGAAGGAAATAAAAAGGCAAATGGGAACCCACGTTTGTTATTGCGGATTCGGATTCTCCTAAAAAACGTTACTTTTGTATGTAACGTTTTTTCCGTTTCGTGATAGAGCTGTAATCGACAAAAATCAAAATAAGTCAAAAACGTTTAAAAATTAGTTTTATTCGACAATTACACTTCAGAATGTAAGAACGATATGTATGTAAATGAAGGTGAAATTAATATTTAGTAAAAAAAGTTGTGTATAAATACATTTGGTTATAATAATGTATGTAATAGGGAAATGCAAGGAGAATCAAGGAAAAACCTTCTAATATGTTTGAACAGCTGTACAAAATTAATAAACATGAACATGTATTTATTTCTACATCAGATTTTAAATTTCTAGAAAGCAAAATCAAATATTTTTAGATTTTTGTAGTAACAAATTTGCAATTGCTTCATTAAGGCATTAGCAACACATTGCGGTTCTGCCAAATCCACAATTAATCAGTCAGTAATTTATTCATGTTAACTATACAAATTAAATAACAAAAGAATGGGTGTTCACGAGTTATGAATTGTGTTCGTCATGCAAGTGATTTTTTTTAAAATTTAATATATCTAATAGTATCTGTTTAGGACTTTTACCCCGAATCTGGCTCAAAAAGGAAGTCCGAAGTGCACTTACTTCTTTAATATTTTTTTAGACATCAAATTTAAAGATACGCCATTCTTTTTCGGGCAGTTTATTCTTTTAAGCGTTGCTCTGTGTAAAAACCGAAGCAATATACCAATTACACGAGTGTAAATTTACGTTTTTATAAAAAGTGCGGACTCCTGCCTCACGTTACCCTAATGGGCTAATCGAGAGTCAGGGACAGGAAATTGACTTTATTCAAATAAATTTTCAAATGATACCTTCCCAGTTACAAGAGCTAACCTATATATAGTGTCAAAATTCAACTCAGATGACTAATGTTTATTGCATCTTTCTTCTATTCAGGATACCATATAGACAGAGTTTTATGGTCAAGATTATATATTTTACAATTACACTAACATTTATTAAAGCCGAATATCTTACCATAAACTCTTTATTTCCTCTCGTCTTCATCTGTCATCAATAGTCTCTCCGAATGCCTGTTCATCCATTATACTGGTTAGCTGTGGATCTTGGAGCGTAAGTATCTGAAACGAGTACAATCGTAGGCAAACTTTTTACAAACAGTTACAAAACATGCAATCACCAGATTTATGTTTGAAGTGTGTCCAAACCATTTGCGTTGATTTTTTAATGAAAAATGTTTATTATCTTTTAATGCCCTAGTTTTCTATGCGAGTGGCATCAGTCCCAAAGGAGTGAATGTTCTACGCAGTGAATTTTCAAACAAAGATTTCTCTTTTAGTCATGTGGTGTCATTTCTATATTTCTATTAACGCTACAGCGGTAGGAGAGAGAGAGAGAGAGAGAGAGAGAGAGAGAGAGAGAGAGAGAGAGACAGGAGAGAGAACGGAAGAGTTGCGTGAGGAGAGACAGGAGACAGAGGACAGAAAGAGAGAAATAAGCGAGAGAGGAGGAAACAGAGAGAAAGTGAAAGAGAGGAAAAGAGGAGACCGAGAGAAGACAGAGCAGAGGGAGTGAGTTCAAAAGGGGCAGAGATTGTTATGCCCAGAAAGACATAGCACAAAGGAATAAACAGTAAGCAAATGTTTATTGCACAATTGATACGATTCAGAATTTCAGCCCGTGCCGATAACAATGCTTCGACCCATATAACCAGAAAATGTACCATAATCAGAGCACTCATCGCTACCAGGAGAATTAAAAGATCCCAGCCGAAACCACCAAAGACTAAATAGAATATCCAATTAGCGGGCACTCTCGGGGAAGGCAGAATTACAATAACACCTACATTTCGGAGCGCACTCACAAAACCACACCGCCTGCGCCATCCCACTCGGCTGCTTATATCTCCCCCCCTCGACGTCACAACAAGTGACTGGCTGGAACCTCGTGTTGCAGTGGCTGCTTCCACTGCCTAGCGAACCTGTACACTTTAAATTACTTTATGTTATTAGAGAGAATTCGGAGCGCGGCAGAGAGATACTGGGGCATTTAGGAAACCGGGCAGACAAACACTAGTGATAAAAAATTGAGAAAATTCCCAATATTAGACAAAAGAGTATCCGACACGTGATCCAAGACCCCGATTCATGGAGAGGCCAGAGAGTTCGATTCGTGGGAGAGAGGGCAGAAGGAAAACATAAGGGAAAGAGAGAACGATATAAAAAACGAAGCGATTTACGGTTTACAATGCTACTGAGGCTGACACGTCGAGAAAGTATTCGATACGCAGGGCGAAATAAATCACGAAAAAATCCAGAAAATGAATATTTACGATGCACTAGCAACTAATCACAGTGTACCCCAGTGTAATCATTTCAAAAGACCATTCCAACTCACGGGGCAAGAGGAGAATCCAACAAACAACACTCTGAACACGGAATCAAAACACTCTGAACACGGAATCAAAACACTCTGAACACGGAATCAAAACACTCTGAACACGGAATCAAAACACTCTGAACACGGAATCAAAACACTCTGAACACGGAATCAAAACACTCTGAACACGGAATCAAAACACTCTGAACACGGAATCAAAACACTCTGAACACGGAATCAAAACACTCCGAAACACTGGTCGAAACACTCCGAAACGCGGATCGTGCCTTTGTGACAGACGGGTCGAAACAGTTCGAAACGCAAGTCAAAACCACTCCGAAACACGAATCGACACACTCCAAAACACGAATCGACACACTCCAAAACACGAATCGACACACTCCAAAACACGAATCGACACACTCCAAAACACGAATCGACACACTCCAAAACACGAATCGACACACTCCAAAACACGAATCGACACACTCCAAAACACGAATCGACACACTCCAAAACACGAATCGACACACTCCAAAACACGAATCGACACACTCCAAAACACGGAACGACACACTCCAAAACACGGAACGACACACTCCAAAACACGGAACGACACACTCCAAAACACGGAACGACACACTCCAAAACACGGAACGACACACTCCAAAACACGGAACGACACACTCCAAAACACGGAACGACACACTCCAAAACACGGAACGACACACTCCAAAACACGGAACGACACACTCCAAAACACGGAACGACACACTCCAAAACACGGAACGACACACTCCGAAAAACCCGGAACGATACACTAAGAAACACGAAACGCCACATTCCGAATCACGGAAGAACACTCTCTGAAACACGGAACGTAACACTGCGATACACGGAACTAAACACTCCAAACCACGGGACGAAACACTCCATAAAATGGGAAGAAACACTCCGAAACACGGGTCAAAATACTCCTATGGACGGGACGAGAAACTCCGATGCACGGGTTCAACTCTCTCAAGTGGAACGAAACACTCCGAAACGCGGAATGACACTCCGAAAGACAGAATTTAGCACTTCAAAACACGGAACGAAACACTCCATAACACTGGACGAAACACCGAACGAAACACTTCGAAACACGCAAAGATACTCTCCGAAACTCGGAATAAAACACTCCCAAACACGAAAAGAAACCCTCGGAAACACGGGGACGAAACACTGCGAAGCACGGGACGAAGCAGTATAACACTCGGAATCACGGGACGAAGCAGTATAATACTCGGAATCACGGAACGCAACACTCCGAAACACGGAACGCAACACTCCGAAACACGGAACGCAACACTCCGAAACACGGAACGCTACACTCCGAAACACGGAACGCTACACTCCGAAACACGGAACGCTACACTCCGAAACACGGAACGCTACACTCCGAAACACGGAACGCTACACTCCGAAACACGGAACGCTACACTCCGAAACACGGAACGCTACACTCCGAAACACGGAACGCTACACTCCGAAACACGGAACGCTACACTCCGAAACACGGAACGCTACACTCCGAAACACGGAACGCAACACTCCGAAACACGGAACGCAACACTCCGAAACACGGAACGCAACACTCCGAAACACGGAACGCAACACTCCGAAACACGGAACGCAACACTCCGAAACACGGAACGCAACACTCCGAAACACGGAACACAACACTCCGAAACACGGAACGCAACACTCGGAACGTAACACTCGGTAGCACGGAACGCAACACTCCAAAACACGATTCGCAACACTCGGAACCATCCGGATACCTGGAAAGAAACACTCCGATAAACGGAAAGAACACTCCTACACGAAAAGAAACAATCAGATACACGAAAAGAAATACGGGACGAAACACTCCGATACACGGGACGAAACTCCCCGTAATACGGAGAGTGGAATTAAATTGTACCAAACAAGGGAGTATTTAATCTCGCGGTTTGTCGCAAATACGAGACTAAACATTCACAAATATGGGACTTAAGAATCTAAGTTACTACTAAACAGTGTAAACCATGAGACTAAACTGCCCCAAACATAACAATGAACAGTCCGAAACAAGACACTGAACAGACCCAAATATATCACTTGACCGTCCCAAACATGACCCTCGACCGTCCCAAACATGACACTTGACCGTCCCAAACATGACACAGAAGAATCCAAAACACGACTAAACAGTCCCAAGCACGACTCTTAAACAGCCCAAAATACGACACTGAACAGTTCAAAAAATAATACTAAACGTAGACACTAAACAATCCCAAAGAGAGGATTAAACTGTCCCAAAGAGAGGAATAAACAGTCCCAAAGAGAGGATTAAAGTTCAAAACACGGGATTAAACTGTCCCAAACACAAGATTAAACAGTTCCAAATTCGGGATTAAACAGTCCCAAAACTTGGATTTAAACAGTATCAAACCCGGGATTAAACAGTCCCAAACGCGGGACTGCACAGTCCCAATCATGCGACTGCACAGTCCCAATCATGGGACCAAATCGTTTCAAACGGGGGAATACACAGTCCCAAACATGGAACTAAACAGTCCCAAACAACGGACTAAACGGCCCAAACGCGGGACTAAACATGCTGAGCCAAAGAGCTGACAAATGATAGAAACATGTATCAAAAAAGATACAGAGACATTTCGAAACTGAGTATAAAAATAGTACAAATGGCTCAGAACCTGAGAAAAATACCTGATCATAGGAAGTGAAACACTCAGAAACAGGGAGCCACAGACTTGCCAAAGTGAGAAACGTACGGTAAAAGCTTAGAAAAATGGGCAATGTGGGTCAAAATACTCTGCAACATGGGGGAAAACTGTCCAACATGGGGGAAATCTGTCCAACATGGCACAAAAATCTCTGAAATATGGTTAATGGGGCATGGAAGAGAGCATGATACAATGAGCAAAAGACCCTGAAACACGGGAAAAAATATTGAGAAACATAGGGCAAACGACTGAGAAACATAGAGAAAAAAACCTGAAAACAAAGGGCAAAAGAGAGACTAGGCAAATGGTGGGGAAATCTTAGATACATGGCAACAAAGACTCAAAACACACGGAGGCAAGGAGAATCAGAAGTATAGGGAGATCGATATTTAGAATAACGACTAACAAAAATACTCAGAATCGTGACGTCAAAGAGGCTCTGAGATATGGGCCTGAGGAACGTAGAGCAAAAGACAAAGAACTATTGGAGGAAATCACACTCAGAAGCATGGCCAGTTTGGAGAAAGGAAAGAAGGGCAAAAAAAAACCTCACAAACACGGGACAGAGGTTAAGAAAACTGGGCAAAAAATACTCAGCTATGAGGCTGAGATATATCTGCCCTGTCAGGCTGCTATTCATCAGACTAATAAGATTCAGGGAAGAGGAACTAAAAAGACTTGGAAAAGAAGTTCGAAGACTCGCGGAAAACAGCAAACCAAATATACACAGTTAAAAGGAACCAGCGACACTCAGATAAATGGGGCCATTTGGAAAGAAAAGTGAGAGAAAGAAAAAAGATTCAGACTCAGAAACATGGGACATGTAAATCAAAAACACACGGAAAAAGACTCGGTAACAAGAGGCAAAATATTAAGATACAGGGGAAAAGATCAGAAAAATTGGGCAACAGAATTAGAAATACGGGTCAAAAGACTCAAATACAAAGGGGGTTTAAGCAACTCAGAAACAAAGAGCAATAGACTCATAAAAAAGGAACAAAAGAGACTGGTAAATACGAGCCAAAGAGATTCAGGAAAATGGGGTCAAATACTTAGACACATGGTGCCAAAGAGTCAGCAACAGGGATCGAAAGACGCAAAAACACATGTCAAAAGTATCAGAAACATGGGACCAAAAGCATAGAAACATGGCAAAATACTCAGAATCAGAAACACGGAAAAAATAATATTGGAAAAGACCAGGTATCAAAGAGGCTAACAACTCACAACTATGGGGGAAAAGATTCAGTATCAAAGAGAATAGTTTAGAATCACAGGGCAGAGAACTCAAAAAACAAGTGACAATTATCGGGAAAAGAAGGCAATGCACTTAGAAACAAATGACAAATAACTCAAACACGGAGTAGAAGGCTGAGAAACTAGCACAAAATGCCAAAAAAACAAGAGAAGTCACAGGAACCTTAGATTACATACTCACAATGCACCTTCTGAGCGAAGAAATCGAATAGGCTACCTGGTATAGGTACTCAGGATTTTTTGTTGCATCTCATAAACATTATTTGAAGCAAGTACCATTTAAATAATATTAAAATCGCTAATATCAGCGAAAATGCACTAAAACGGACGGGAAAAGTATAAAATGACTTATTAGCTGAAATAGTCGAAAAAGAACAAAAAATTACGAATAAAAACCGGCCATTTTTTTGTCATAACATAAAATGAATTTCTATAATAAACAGCATTTTTCTAAAGTGAAAGGAAACAATGACATTTCATTAAAATCCGCCCCTAGTCATAACGCTTAGCCAGTTCCTTCTAGGATATTTTGCATAAATCATGAAAAACATGTGTTTTTGATTGATTTCATACACATACGAGTACATTGGTGAAACGCTGTAAATTACTACACTTTCTGTCTCTGACCTGAATCGTTATGACTTGATTTCTGAGATTGACGATAGTTAAATATAATTTTGCAATGAAACAAAAATTCAAACAACTATTTTATTCCATACTTTTTTATGAAACTTTCTATGCTCGGGAATGGACGAACCGGGAAACTACAATATGTTTATTTACGTCCTACATAATGAATGTATATAAAGTTAAATTTAGTACTTTGTATTAATAGTTGAACTCATTATTAATTATTAGAAATGGCTGAACGCTACTTCGAGCTTCCGATATACCAATCGCACTACTCCCTATTCTCCCTATTCTGCTTGCACGCATTGATCCACAGAAGTGGCGCACCATTACACCATGACCGCTTTTTCCTGGAAGGCATTGTCGTCAGAACTGAAAGGAACTCTCATGGATCCTGCACCATCTCTACCGAAGTTAATATGACAACACCCTAACGTGCAAAACTCTTTAAAACGTTTTTTTTATTCGGGCAGGAACATACTCAACACGTTAAAATATGTCGCTTAGTTTCCCAGCAAACACGCGGAGACAATTTTGAAGATACATGTCAATACAAACGTGATGAATTTAATACGTCAAATTTAATCAGAGGGGACCCCTGATGGTAGAAAATATCCAGATATAACTATGATCTTAAACTCTCTATCGTGTGCGGATCGTAAAGACAGAATAAAAAGGAGTATACCTTGTGCTCACGAATAAATTCTAAAACTTATTTATATGAATTTAGTGTTTGGGGTAAATGAATACACTACTTACCACCGATGAACCGAGACACCACCAATGAACCACATATGGAGAACACGAGCTTGCCGCACATCTTTTTTCACCATCAACTACATCTCTACTTCCACCGAAAACTTGGAGAACTGCACCATCAGAGCTGGATTCAGCGAAAACTCCGTATACACTGCGTTCGTGGCAGAATCTTGGAGTGATTTGCTGCTGAAGAATTGTACTTGGCTGCATCACAGCCGCTAGAATATCTTCTCTTCGGGCTATAAGGCCTCAAGGGCACAGTAAGAGAGAAATCAGCCCCCTCTCTTAGGCCACTAGAGACGGAATACTTCTCAGTATTGTTCACAGTCTTATCCACACAAATATAACATATAAAATAGTTTACCATTTAATCATATATTCCACATAATGGTTGCAACATCAATACACTTATTGATTTAATTAATCTATATCTATTGCAAAATAGTTTCTGAGTTCAGAGTATATTCTATGTTCTCTACATGTAATATTTTATCATTTAATGGCACCTTCTGCATAATATGTAGTCCAAAATGTAAAAACAAAAACTTAGTAAAATAGTGAGCAATTTAATAAACATTTTATAAAATTATGCACTCGTTACTCCTCTGTTATCATTCCGTCTATTTTATACAGAAATATAAAATAGTTCATACTACATCTGCCTTCTGAATCTACACAAAATATTTCGTTCTTTATTTAACACCGCAATACAAAATAGACCTTCTTTCCAGTCTTCCTCGTGAAGTAGTTGAAACTATAATTTCCATAAAAATGGTTTCCCGCTAATTCACTTCAGAAAACAATTCGTTCCTTCAAAACCATCATAACAAAATTCACTCAGTCAACAGAACAAATTTATTTGTGTAAAGGTTGTAATAATAATGAGCACTTCAGTTGACACATTAAGGGGCGATGGGAGGTATTCTGATTACATCGAAAAATAAAGTTACGACAGAACTCTTGCTCTGACAAAAGACTATTGTCATTATCAAGACTATTGTCATTATCATCAAAAAGTTTTAATATCCCAATGACATTGCAGTAAAATGCTGTTATAAGTAGAAACTAACTTAATGCACTTAGGTTGCTAAACTAATTAAAAACTGCACGTCTCAAGATGATAAGCTCCGAAGGTTCCAGTCCTTGCTATTTATTGGAAAAATTCTGTTGTTGAATGCTGCGTGTCTCAGAATAATTGTTGCAATCCTCTAGGACATGTAAAGAACGACGTTAGATGTGACATTTGCCTCTGAATGATAGGATACTGTTGGTGCAATGATGATCGGCACGTGGAAGCACTGCGTATCAATCTGACCTGCGCATAACCAGTGCGCATGACCTGTGCAGTGCCTACCAATCAAACCACTCAAGGGCAATGTCACAAGTGCAACTTCATTATTTTGAAGAAAAAAAAAGCATATTGAATTATATAATAAATTGAAGGGCCAAGTAGAACAAGAGCCTATCCCACATTTTTTGTGAAATTGAGTTATTAGCTTTATACAAAACTTCGGTTATTTTTTTTGTATGTAATGTGTTATTTTTATTCTGTATGTACTTGTGTAGGTAGGTAGGTAGGTAGGTGGGTAGGTAGGTAGGTAGGTAGGTACTGTAGATACTGTATTTAGAGGTTTAAAATGTATTGAGATGTAAGAGAGAAGTTGAAATAAAAATAATCATTATCTCAGAACTATGTATATGTGAGATTGCCCCTTGTTCTACGGAGCCCTTCAATTCTGAATAAATAGCAAGGCGTTCCTTGGTGCGTTATCTTTCTGAAAGTTTCAGTCATTTGTGGCCTCGTAAGAATATATAATCAGTTGAAGACAAACAAATTTCAATAATTTGTTACTTGACATGAGATCAACGTGATACAGCGAGTTAACATATACTCATCGCCACGTCACTAATTTCTTTTTTAAATTAAAATTAACTATCGTTCGGTGTTACTAGGCATATCTAGTAGTATATCCACATTTTAAAACAATCTACTGCAGTCATGGGCGAAATCAAACTTTAGAATGACATCACATCAGCCCTAGAGTAACTCCCAATCGAATTAAATCGGTTTGAAAACGCGAGTTTTTCAGTCCTACATTTCATTCGTCCATTATCTTCTGTTTGTCTACAACTTACATTGCTCAATAAGAAAAAAAAATACATCAATTATGAGTATTTAATATACAGGTACCTTCTACTTGCTTCCTCATTTCTATCTTATATAGATTTTGTTCAAAGTTTTATTCATACCCTCATTATTGTGAACTGACCAGAAATAGTGCCTTAAAGTCACACATGTAAATCAACACGTAGACATCAATTTTTACGAGAACATTCAATAAACATACATTTACACTAACCACATACCCGAACCAAAGTGGACAAATAATAGACAAAACTATATATTTTATCATTTCTTTCGTTCGGGCACTTGGTAAAAGACCTTTGATAACAATACCAAACTACTCCGACTAAAACTACTACTATACCTCCGGCATCCAAAGACAAATAATAAAAACAACTTAGTATATACCAGGAGAATCTTCAACTTGCGAATAATTGATTCCCCTTTGCTCAAGGAATATTTAAGTTATTTCCTCCGAATCACTGTCTCCAGGTTTATCTCACTGAAAATTTGCTGCTATTATTATGACCCTTATCACACACTTGATGCATTCATAACATATTTCTAGATGTTCTGCTTCCAATACTGCCATAGATCTGGAGATGCTCCGTAATTCCTCTTTTTGGCTTAGGAGAATTCCATTCCTCCGTCTTCAACATGTGTTTTTCACAACATTCTGTCTCAGCAGAGACCATTTCATTATGAATGCAAAGAATAATTCCATATATCATCGTATCAAAAGCTTTTTGAACTTGCAAAGAGGAAATGTTATTAGATGGTGATTGTATGTGCACAGTTGCATCAAGCAGATATTAAAGGTATTAAATCAACGTTGATTTATTTAAAGAATCATCCACAGGTGATTGCCTGCGTTGAAGTTAAATTAAGAATACGCTCAAAATATTAAAACAATATAATAAGTTGCCACCGGCGTGAATAAAGAGACGTACCGTCCGCTGTCAACAACTCTGCATTTGGTTTCGGTATACCGCGTCAATTTTGTCAGGCATATTCTTCTTCTCTTGCATGAAAAACATCTCCAACTCAGAATTTCTTTGGCACTATGAGTATAATTTTTGTCAATACCAAAATTCGATTACGGTATCCTCGTGTTTTGACCATTGCCACTTGCTCGTAGCCACAATAACAACAAAGCAAAGCTTTTCTTCTTAGTTCCAAAAATTCAGTGAGATAAGTAAAATTGCAGCACGTAATTCCCCTGGTATACTGAGACTACAATAAAGCACACATTTTGTTGTACACATATATTACGTACACATAAGATACTACAAGTCATTAACGTGAATGAATAGTATGATAATTCACCATGTGCAGGTAATTCGTATAGAAAATTAATTTTTCATTATTTTCATGTAACTCAATGTGCCTAACGTAACAAAATTTTGTTTCAATATTTTTTATAAATTCCCATTCACTTTAAAGTGATAAAATGTATACTGGAATGTCATGTCGCCATTTGAATGTAAAAAAATATGTCTGATGTAGTCGCCAAGGTATTGTGTTTTAAATGAACACTGGTATCTATAGCGAGGAAAACCATTATTTATCAAAATAGAGTTTAAAAATTAGTGAGCGTGTTGTTTGTAACTTTTCTAGTCTTAAATTCAGTTTTAACTATCAAATTATTTGAGCAAATTTAGGAACATAAAATCTTTACGTCAATGCACCTTTTTGCATATCTTATCAAAATTCTAAAAAATACATTAAAACCAGATGTTTCATTAAGCCAACTTGGCAAATAATCTGGAATTTATATCGATCTGAAAAACATGATGTATTTTAAAGAGTTACAGATTAAATTCGCGTTCTGCATTCATAATCATGTACTATTGTGTATGATATTCATAAAATGAATTTCCAATGATACTTAAGTGTTAATAATAAACTTGACAATTACAAAATTTCAATTATCTCTTGAGTGGTCTTGGGCCTCCAATAAAAAAATCCGGTTCTGGTCCTATGCATTCACGAGTACAACAGGCATGTCAAACTCTCAACCTGCTTGCCGAATGCAGTCAGAAATGATAATCTAAACAGCCAACAGCGATTTACAGTTATCTAGCACCATTGTAAATGACAAAAGAACCTTTCAGTATTTTAAAACTTCACAAGTAAGTGAGGGCAAGTATAATAAATATTTGACACGAATATGCGAAATTAGTATTACCGAAATGTTATTACACGAATTATAATATCTTAAGTTTATCAACAAAGCATATCAAAATATAATAAAATAGACAATTTAGGAAATTTAATAATTACCTTACATATTGTCTTTCTCATTGGGTATTATAAAAGATTTCTCTTATTTGTGTTTTTTCTGAACTGTCGTAACAACAAGTTTTTTTAAAATTTCGTTATTAATGTAAGATAGTTTTAAAACAATTAAAATTGGCGAATTGAACATAAAATATTGACAATGGTGTAAAATACATTACGACCGGTCTCGATCCAGTTTTACTTTATTGCAAAACATGTTCATTTGAGTTTGACATCTCTGTTGTAACAGAAGAAATGTATGAGATGTACAAGAAAATACACAAGTGCACAACGCATATTTTGTACACGTATTAACAGTTTCTTTAAATATTCACATATTATTTGTAAATTACCCTGTTCTAACTCTTTACGATCAGAGACACCAAACACTAATCTCTTTTTTTACATATGCATGTTTTTTGTTTTTATAATACGCATTCAAATTATTTTTAAACATAGCAATTTGAATTTGTATACATGAAATTTTATACGTTCAATCCAAGACACAATAACTTTGTACATTAGTGCCGCTACTGCCAATATCTGCCAATTCATAGAAACAAAATTCAGATATAGAAAACGATAAACTCATAGTAAATAAATGTTTAATTTCAACTTCTTGCCATTGCATAATAGCAAGATCTGAATTAAAGCACATCTAACATGCACACATTTACAAGTACATTTTCGTAATATAAATTCAAATAATGGATACTTATTTTGTAGGCCAAATAAAATATCAAAAAACCGTAACTGAAAAATGCTTCACATAGATTAAATATTGACAGTACTGTACACTTTCTCCCCATACTACTGCATTACTCAAAGAATTTGATTATGCAGTTAACAGAGTTTTCAGTTTTTCGTACATCAACCCACAAGATGATATGAAATTCATCAACCCTTCATTTCTGATATTACGTGAAACATTCTGAGAATGTTCAAACGGATCTTGAATACAAACTGGAGTGTGAGACGGAAATATTTCACTTTTTCCGTTCTTGACGTTGTCGAGGTAGACTGAAAATTCAAAAGCTAGATCATCTCCTTCTCCTTCCGGATGGACAATGTTGTCCAGCTCCTTCCTGCCGATGGATCGCCCCAAATACGGGCAGATAATAAACCAACGGTATTCGTAGAACTGGTAGAACTGCAAAAAGCCCAGGGCCAAATCCATGACCGACATGGTGTTGCGGGTCTTAGGCACCGCCCCGGGATCGCGAGTGAAGCTGCAGGGCCAGCCGGCGATCACCCGCTGGTAGCCGGCGTGCAGATCCATCAAGTCGCGGATCGGGGGCAGGACGGGCTCGGGCAGCTGCTGCAGGAAGAACACGACCAGCGTGGCCAGCGCGTAGCTGGTGAGGCGGTAGTTCTCGGTGAGCAGGCTCAGGCTCTGCAGGCGCGCCCACCTCTTCAAGAAGAGCAGCAGCGGCCTCACGCGGTCGTCCAGCGTCTGCAGGAAGCAGAGCAGCCGGGAGTTCTGGACGCCCAGCCCGTTGCGGAAGGCCACGTCGCCGTGCGTGCCCGTGGGCACGTGCAAGAACTTGAGCGCGGGCACGCGGGCGTGCAGCACGGAGTGGATGCGCGCGAAGTCCTCGCTCTTCAGCAGCCGCTTCAGCACCGCCTCCGCCAACATGCGCTGCTGGATGGGCGTCTGGCCGTGCTCGCCGTTGAACATGTTCCCGCAGTCCAGAAAGAGGTCGAGGTCGCAGCCGGGGAAGCCGAGGTTGGCCAGGCGCGAGCCGAAGGGGAACGCTTTGCAGTGAGGGTGGAGGGGCCGCGTGATCTCTTCCAGTTGGCGGCACACGGCCGCGCAGTCTTCGGCGCTCATATCCATAGCCTCCTTGCACAAAGCGGTCACGTACTCCTTGAATGCGTCTTCGGTGTCGAGCTCCGACAGCTCGTTGTGTAGATTCGCCTGGAACTGGTTCGACTCGAGGTGGATGAATTTACGCAAAGATTCGCAGTGAACTCGTGATCTCTGCACCTTCAGCAATTTGCATTTCAGTATGTCATCAACGGCTGCCCAGTTGCTGAATTCGACAACGGCCTGTTGCTTCTTGACAGCTAAGTAGGTGATGGTGCCGAAGTTATTAAATACCGTGTAAAGATGGAACGGCTTGGTGTTGCGTCGAAAACATTTGACTAGGACGCGCGGCACTCGGTCCTGTTCTTGGCCTCTAAGCTTCCCTAATGAAGAGAACCCGCCTTTGATCCGTCGCCTACGGTGAGGAAAGCCCTCGACATCGTCATTGCCCATGAACACGCCGCCTCGACCTTCCATTCTGTATTAAGCCGATGTCCCGATGGTTGGTTTTAAGAGATTAAATTTAATAACACTTACGTGAGTTGGTCCATTTTCAGATTAAGAAAGAATGGGGATACTTGGTTAACTTCACCCTTTGATGATTAAATTGCCATCATTTAGTTTTTACGTCATCTCGAGAGTTACGAAATCTTCATGACTCTAGTGACGGTTTGTTGATTGGACAATCTGGAAAACAAACACATTATTGTTAAAGAAATATTTAAATAGATGTTTAATAAAAATGTAAGAGTGAGTCACAAAAACTATGTTATTTCATGTTTCTACTTCTTTTTTATAAATAAATATTTAACTTATGCTAAAAGTCTGTAACTAATTACATTCAACTCAGAGAACTAGATATATAAATGCACAAAAATCTTTGGTTCTAATATTTGATATATAACGAATTAAACCGAAAAATGCCAATTGAAAAATCCCGTACTAAATACGTCTAAATATTTGATTGCACACCTTTCTGGTCATTTAAAAAACATATTTTTCAGGCATATGTATTGTTGTTAAAAACACGATTCCATCTCAAACTTTTTTTAAATTATAGTGTTCTAATATAGAACCTTCCAACCAGCGATGTGGCCCAGTTTTGTCGATTTCGGACCAAACTGAAACTTGCACTAAACAGCATTTCTCTCCAAAACGCTTTGACTGAAGAGAACTAGTGCATAGTCCGGGTCCGAAACTCATTTAGGCCGAGGTCGCAGCGTCGACAGATTTTTTTGTGGTTCAGTTTCGGTTTGTGAACCGGAATTGAAAGTCAGGTCGGTTCATATTCCTGAGGAAATCGATTAGTTCGCCAAAGCATATCTCAGCAAAGCTCACGTATTCTCGTTAAGTTTTTTGGGGGAGAGTTCGCTTCTCGGGTGGCCAAAAATAGTATGCAAGGCGTAAAATACCAACAGAACTCAAGAATGAAATTCTCACAGTGAAACACGGCAGAGGTATTCTCATAGAGCCACTCTGCTTGACTCCTTTCAGTGTGGTAAAATTCACTGATATTTTGGAAGACAATAATTTTATTAAATATTTTGTCAGCTTCAATAAATTCAAAATTAAAAATACTGTTACCAGAAAGAAAGAAAGATATCCACAAGTTTTCTTTGTCATTAAGGTTATTAAGATCAATTATTGATTATATTATAACAAATGAGTATTTGGCTGGCAAGATTACAAATGTTAGAGTTTACCTCTATTCGTATAAAGAGGTTTTGACCGTATTCATGTAATTTCTAAATTTAACATGTATACAAAGACGCTGGTTTCTCGTAGAATACAAGTGTTAACAATCTGGCAAAGTTTATAAAGTTCATTTATTACTTGATCGAGATATTCAGTACCTATATCAGAAACAATTAAATCGAGAAGCTCATGCAAAGAGAGAATGAAGAAACAATACAAGAGAAATGGAATAACATGCAAGAAGCTGTACGTAAAATATCTTATGAAGTCTTTAGCAAAAAGAAAAATGTATAAAGAAAGGCCTTAACATATGGACATATTAAATAGAGAATACCATTAAAGTAAAAATGTATTCATATAGAAGATATGTTAATAATCTCACAGAAGAAAATAAAGAGCTCTATCAGCAAAGACGAAATTTTGCACAGAGGTTAGTGAGGAAAAGACAACAGGAGACTTGGGATAGATTTATCTCAAATATTGAAGACGACCTTCACGGCCGACAAACCTTTGCAAACGAAGCCCTGAAAACATTGTGCAGCGACCAGCGAGATCCGGTGAAGTTAGATATCATTAGCGATAAAGTATGGTCAGATCACTACAAAAACGTGTCGTGTGACGAATCTCCAGAAGACATACTATCGCATATAAGTACACATGGTTTGGATAACATCTCAATGGAGGAAGTAACAGGAGACATTAAAGCGTTAAAAAATAGGAAAGCAAGAGGATTTGATAAAATAAATGCTGAGCGTTGACAATATGGCTGAATCCGTCTACAGCTGAATTGTTACATTGGTTAACATGTACTGGAAACAGAGTATACAACAAAACTGGCTAATGTTGAAAGTAATCCCATTATTTAAGAACGATAACAGAAAACTATGAGAATTATAGAGGCATCAGATTGTTGGATAGTCTTGAGAACACGATGTGGTGCTAAAATGAAGTGGTGCAGTAATCTGGAGCGAATGAGCAGAAACCGAATTCCTCGACTGGCGAGGGGCTACCAATCAGCCAGTCAAAGGAGTATCGGTTGTCCGAGTACAAGATGGTTTCCGGAATAGGCAGTCCTGCCTAATCCAAGAAGGAGAAAAAGAAGGAGAAAAAGAAGGAGAAAAAGAAGGAGAAAAAGAAGAAAAAGAAGAAGAAAAAGAAGAAGAAAAAGAAGAAGAAAAAGAAGAAGAAAAAGAAGAAGAAAAAGAAGAAGAAAAAGAAGAAGGAAAAGAAGAAGAAAAAGAAGGAGAAAAAGAAGAAGAAAAAGAAGAAGAAAAAGAAGAAGAAAAAGAAGGAGAAAAAGAAGGAGAAAAAGAAGAAGAAAAAGAAGGAGAAAAAGAAGAAAAAGAAGAAGAAGAAAAAGAAGAAGAAAAAGAAGAAGAAAAAGAAGAAGAAAAAGGAGAAAAAGAAGGAGAAAAAGAAGGAGAAAAAGAAGGAGAACAAGAAGGAGAAAAAGGAGAAAAAGAAGAAAAAGGAGAAAAAGGAGGAGGAGAAAAAGGAGGAGGAGAAGAAGGAGAAAAAGAAGAAGAGGAAGAAGAAGTACATGGATGCGCTGCCAGGATTCTCTCATTCTCATGGATGCCTCTCGTGAGAGAGTGCCATCAAATTGGGACTCGATGATCCAATTATTTTCAACTAGACCATGATTCATATTATTGTTGTTTTCTCCAGTACGGCCTGAAATATTTTTTGACGAGTGGAGAACACTTATTTTGTATTTTGTTATAAATTAACTCACTCCAACGCCCTATAAAGATTCTACTTTGAGTTCAGCATTAAATAAAAATGCTTTTGCGTAACTTTGTTTACCTTTTTCACGAGAACTCCACATAATTGCTGGTGGGCAAATGCTTTTTGTAGCCACTGTAGAAACAAATTAAATCCCAACTTTGAATGGCAGGCCCGAAACTACGCGTTACATCACATCATGTCCAGTATTGTCCAGAAAGCAGAAAACTACGTCTTTAAAAGAATGCATTTTGCCGTTTTTTAAAGTTTTACGATGTTACCTTTCTGCGATTTCCAAAAACACAAGAGTTTGCCGAAAATTATATTTTATTGGGATTGGAAATGGGAATGTAATTGAGGCTTAATGCCAATTACCTGTTAAAATTAAAATATCCGTTTCAAACTCGCAGGATCTCGAGTTCCTTTAAATCGATCGGGGTATATTTTGTGTCAGTTTTGGAGAAAATCGGCTGAACGGTGTAGGCTTTAGTTCTTATCACACGGTCACAGACAGAGAAACACGTTTTTTCATCAATCAATCGTTTGATGTCAAGGACCAACAAAACGTCCTGGCTACAAGCGTTGGAGGAAGTAATTTACTATGTACAGAAACAAGATTTATCCACTTTTTCATTACCAGAGCCCCGCAATAAAAGGTTTACCTGTTGTAATTTTGCTGTTTTCAGCGATTGTTAAATAAATAAATACATAAATAAATAAATAAATAAATAAATAAATAAATAAATAAATAAATAAATAAATAAATAAATAAATAAATAAATAAATAAATAAATAAATAAATAAATAAATAAATAAATAAATAAATAAATAAATAAATAAATAAATAAATAAATAAATAAATAAATAAATAAATAAATAAATAAATAAATAAATAAATAAATAAATAAATAAATAAATAAATAAATAAATAAATAAATAAATAAATAAATAAATAAACAAACAAATAAACAAATAAACAAATAAATATATAAATAAATCTCCTCTCGGGGCCACCCCAGCAAGCCACCGGCGCCCAGCCGCCCGCCGTGGAAGGGGGAGGCTTCGGCGCGGGTAGGATTCGCCGCCCCTTCGGTGACGACGAACAAAGAAATGTATCCCGTAAAAGGCCCGAAGCCTGACTCGAAAAGCTGAACGAAAGGCACGCCTTGGGGATTCCACACCCCTTCCACTGATCGCGTTGGAGGGAGCCCTCAACGAGGGGGGGGGGGTTGAAGCAGAGCTTGTCGATTCGTCTGGGGTGAAAATTCTTAAGCCGAATTTTAGCCAAATTGAGTGAAGTTCTGTACTTTTGAGTTAACTATTGTTTGTGAAAAACGACGAGCGTCAAACATCGCAGTCTCCAACCAAAAAAAGACTTTGGAAAGTTAAGCTTTTATCAATTTTTTCTTCATAATTCAGTATATTTACTTAATGAAAAGAAGAACTTTAAATTTAAAGCACTTCGTAAATATTAAGTCAAATTAGATACGTATATACATATACGATACCATGTCTGTGACAAGAGACCCTCTTCAATCCCTTCTTGATGACTCCCCCTCCGAGGATTTCGCGTTGAAGACCCCGGCTACTAACACATCTCCTGTAATAGGACGCATGCTATCTTCTAGGTTATGCAGTTCTAATTCGAATGTAACAGGGGATCATTCGGTGAGAAGTAGCAGCTACATATTCGAACACAACCTACTTCAATCTATATGAAGCCCTCGTTCGTTTCTTCGACCCTTCGAATTTTCAGATCGGGGTTGGCGATGAGGAGAGCTGATTTACCGCATAGGTCCTGGTACCATGTTCCTGAGACTGGCTTCCTGTATAGTTCTGATATTATGGCTATATCTATTATTTTCTCTTGTACCATTTGCAGGAGTAGGTCGTGCCTGCCTGCCTTTCCTCACGTGTATTTGCACGTCCATCTATCCATCCATCCATCCAACTATCTATCCATCCAACTATCTGTCCATCCAACTATCTGTCCATCCAACTATCTGTCCATCCAACTATCTATCCATCCAACTATCTATCCATCCAACTATCTATCCATCCAACTATCTATCCATCCAACTATCTATCCATCCAACTATCTATCCATCCAACTATCTATCCATCTGTCTATCCATCAATTCCAGGCGGATATCTGTTGTGCGAGCGTAAACATCGGTCCTTAGAAACGAAACGTTCTTGTTCGATAGGCGGTGGCGTGTGCAGCTGTTTCGGCCACTCTCCGTGTGATAGGAGGAGTGGAGCAAAACCGTGGCCCTGCTGGGCAGGCTGCTGCGATGACATGCTCCAAGTGCAATGGGAGCGACCCGAGAATATGCAGATTAGAAGCAGATCTGGCCCAGGCTCATTCATATATTGGTAATTGATCAAGAAGTTGGAAGATGTGAAAGGTAAGGAACAGCGGGACGCCCCACGCGGGAAAGAGGTGAGTACAGTGCGGGCGAAGTGAGTCTCCTCAGTCAGCTACTGGAAAAGTGAGGGATAGACAATTCTACGCTGCGACACAGCGGCGTGTGTGAATGAAAACTAGTGTTGCTACAACAGAACATACCTTCTAGCATTATTTCTAAATTTGCAATTTGCGAAAGTTCAGAGAGTTTAACGAAAATGAGCAATTATGCGTCCCTTGTTTTATGTGTGGTAAAAGTTTAAAGAAAAAAGTCGGAGTGGTTTTTGAGAAAATATAATTCTTATAAATTGCATTAATTGTAAGCACCATATACGTAAAAACGACTAATTTTATCAAACAATTCTACATGATTTCTATTGAGATATTTTAGAACCTATTTTGTTTAATGCAAACATGTCTATCTTCAAGTTTGAAACGTAAACTTTATAACATATTCGAAACCACAGTTTTCGCCGGAAATGTGGCACCAATTTCTTTTACCAGCCATTGATACATACGAAGATAAAATTTAAAAAAACAAATTGGAGCGTGGTTTCAGAAATTTTGATCCTTCACGTACAGTACAAAACATTGATGCTGACTACACATGTTGGAGTAATTTCCTGTATATAGTGATGATATAGTGACAAGATTGATTCACTTTTCGTTACCAGGGCTGGGTAATAAGAGTCTTACGAATAGTAAGAAAGTAAAAGGTAATGAGTAAAATGAAATATTTGCAAGCGCGTCATTTACGGCCATTAATCATTCCAGGGTAGTGCATGTTATATCCCATGATGTGTCACTATTACTTTCCCACTGGAAAGCTGATTTCCAGTGCCATTTCGCACGTCGAATTGTGGGGGTGTTCTAACTCCGGGTATCTCTTCCAACTTCAGGAGGAACGTCTAACCTCTCTACATGTGAAGTCGTGTAGTGCATGAAAATGTGTGTGAGGGGACAAGGGGGAGGGTGGCGATGGGTCGAGTGGTCGAGTGGGCAAGGAGGTGAGGGCGAGTTGGGGCCGAGTGGGCAAAGGGGCTGAGGGGTGAGGGGGCGAGCGGGCAAGGGGGCGAGTGGGCAAGGGGGCGAGTGGGCAAGGGGGCGAGTGGGCAAGGAGGCGAGTGGGCAAGGGGGCGAGTGGGCGAGAGGGCGAGTGGGCAAGGGGGAGAGTGGGCAAGGGGGCGAGTGGGCAAGGGGGCGAGAGGGCGAGGGGGCGAGTGGGCAAGGGGGCGAGTGGGCAAGGAGGCAGGGGGCGAGTGGGCAAGGGGGCAAGTGGGCAAGGGGGCGAGCGGGCCAGGGGGCGAGCGGGCAAGGGGGTGAGTGGCCAAGGGGGTGAGTGGGCCAGGGGGCGAGTGGGCAAGGGGGCGAGTGGGCAAGGGGGCGAGTGGTCAAGAGGGCGAGAGGGCAAGGGGGCGAGTGGGCAAGGCGGCGAGTGGGCAAGGGGGCAGGGGGCGAGTGGGCAAGGGGGCAAGGGGGCGAGCGGGCCAGGGGGCAAGCGGGCAAGGGGGTGAGTGGGCAAGGGGGCGAGTGGGCAAAGGGGCGATTGGGCAAGGGGGCGAGTGGGCAAAGGGGCGATTGGGCAAAGGGGCGATTGGGCAAGGGGGCGAGTGGGCAAGGGGGCGAGTAGGCAAGGGGGCAGGGGGTGAGTGGGCAAGGGGTCGAGTAGGCAAGGGGGCAGGGGGTGAGTGGGCAAGGGGGCAAGTGGGCAAGGGGGCGAGTGAGCAAGGGGGCGAGTGGGCAAGGGGGCAAGGGGGCGAGTGGGCAAGAGGGCGAGTGGGCAAGGGGGCGAGTGGGCAAGGGGGCAGGGGGGCGAGTGGGCAAGGGGGCGAGCGGGCCTGGGGGCGAGCGGGCCTGGGGGCGAGCGGGCAAGGGGGTGAGTGGGCAAGGGGGCAAGTGGGCAAGGGGTCGAGCGGGCAAGGGGGCGAGTGGGCAAGGGGGCGAGTGGGCAAGAGGGCAGGGGGGCGAGTGGGCAAGGGGGCGAGCGGGCCTGGGGGCGAGTGGGCAAGGGGGCGAGCGGGCCTGGGGGCGAGTGGGCAAGGGGGCGAGCGGGCAAGGGGGCGAGTGGGCAAGGCGGCGAGTGGGCAAGGGGGTGAGTGGGCAAGGGGGCGAGTGGGCAAGGGGGCGAGTGGGCAAGGGGGCGAGCGGGCCAGGGGGCGAGCGGGCAAGGGGGTGAGTGGGCAAGGGGGCGAGTGGGCAAGGTAGCGAGTGGGCGAGAGGGTGAGGTGGCATCGGGAGAGGGTGCGAGGGGGAGCGCAGCGATGGGCGATGGAGGTGGGGTAAGTAGGCGAGTGAGAAAGGGGGCGAGGGGGCGAGAGGAGAAGGAGGCGAGGGGGCGAGAGCCGTGGGGGCGAGAGGGTGGGTGTGAGGGGGATCGTGGCGATGGGGCGAGTGGTCCAATGGGCAAGGAGGGACGAATAGGCAAGGTGGCGTGTGTGCAAGGGGGCGAGTGCTAACAGGGCGAGTGCGTAAGGGGGCGAGTGGCAAGGGGTGGGGGCGAAGGGGTGAGGGGCGAAGGGGTGAGGGGCGCGAGGGCGGGGGACGAGGAAGAGTCAGGCGATGGGTTACGGGGGGTGGGGTAAGTGGGCGAGTGGGCAAGGGGGTGACAGAGTGAGGGATGACGAGGTGGGGTAAGTGGGTGAGTGGGCAAAGGGGGAGGGGGTGAAGGGGCGAGAGGGTGAGGATGCGCAGGGAGAGGTGGTAAGGGGTTGAGGGAGTGAGGGGGTGAGGGGGTGAGGGGCGTGGGGGCGAGAGCCGTGAGGGCGTGAGGGAGGGGGCGAGGGGGATTGTGGCGATGGGGCGCGTGGTCGAATGGGCAAGGAGGTGAGGGGACGAATAGGCAAGGGGGCGTGTGTGCAAGGGGCCAAGGGGGTAAGGGGGTAAGGGGGCAAGGGAGCGAGAGGTAACAGGGCGAAAGGTAACAGGGCGAGAGCGTAAGGGGGCGAGTGGGCAAGGGGGTGACGGGTTGGGGTAAGTGGGTGAGTGGGCAACGAGGTGAGGGGGTCAAGGAGTGAGCAGTCGATGGGGCGAGAGGGTGAGGGTGCGCCGGGAGAGGGCGAGGGGATAGGGATAAGGGGGTAAGGGGGTGAGGAGGTGAGAGAGAGAGGGGGTGAGGAGCGAGGGGAGAGGTGGCGAAAAATCGTGGGAGCGCAAGGGGGGAGAAAGGGCGAGGAGGCGAGGGGTTCAGATGACGAGGTGGCGAGGTGGCAAGTGGGTGAGGGGCGAGGAGGCGAGAGGAGAAGGGGGCGGGAGTCGTGGGGGCGAGGGGGTGGTGGCGAGGGGGTGGGGGCGAGGTGATGTGGGCGAGGGGGTGGGGGCGAGGAAGATCGTGGTGATTGGGCAAGGAGGTGAGGGGACGAATAGAGAAGGGGGCGTGTGGGCAAGGGGGCAAAGGAGCGAGAAGTAACAGGGCGAGTGGGCAAGGGGGTGAGGGGCGAAGGGATGAGGGGCCCGAGGGCGGGGGAGAGGGAACGAGGGGAGCCCGGCGATGAGTTACGGGGGTGGGGTAAGTGGCCGAGTGGGTAAGGGGGTGACGGGGTGACGGGGGGTGGGGTAAGTGGGTGAGTGGGTAAGGGGGTGAGAAGGTGAAGGGGCAAGAAGTCGATGGGGCGAGAGGGGAGGGTGCGAGGGGGGAGGGGGCGAGAGGGGGAGGGGGGAGGGAATGAGGGGCGAAATGGGAGAGGTGGCGAGTAGTGGAGTGAGCGCAAGGGGAGGTGAGAGGGCAAGGGGGTGAGGGAGTGAAGGGGCGAGAAGTCGATGGGGCGAAAGGTGAGGGTGCGAAGGGGGAGGGTGCGAGAGGGGAGGGAGTGAGGGGGGCAGAGGACGAGGTGGCGAGGTGACAAGTGGGTAAGGGTGAGGGGGCGAGGGCCGTGAGGGGGCGAGGCGCGAGGGTCGAGGTGGAGAGGGGGTAAGCGCCACAGGTGGCAACCACAAAGAGCGCCACCTGTGGAGGGATGAGGTGGCGGATGGTTGGATCGATAGCAGCGGCGCGGGGTAGCGCGCAAAATAGACTGGATGCTGCGCTCGTCGCTAGGCGACGGACACCGAGCCCGGGATTTCCAGGGAGGCGCCAATCACGAATCGCAAAGAGCAAAGAGCAAATTGCAAAGGCAAAGAGGGGAAGAGGGAGAATATAACGAAGGTGAAGATGAAGGAAAACGAGGAAAAATGAGTGAAGGAGGCTACGTGGAAAGGAAAGAGGAACACAAAACTACACAAAGAAAGAGCGAGAGGTGGAGAAGCGGAGAAGAGGAAGTAAGAGAGTGATACAAGGAGACGCACACAAAGAAAGAGAACACCGGGAGGTAGAGAGTACGAGACAGAGCAGATCAAGCAGATCAAGGAAAGGGAGACAGAGGGAGATAAAGAAACAGCGGAACAAGAACAATGAAAGAAATGGAGAAAGAGTGACAAAGAATTTTAGAGACAGAGGAAGTAAGAGGTTAACGAGAGGGAGAAGGAGGGAAATGGAAAACGAGAGAGAGAAAGGAGAAAGAGGGACACAGAGAAAGACAGAGGAAAAGGGGAACACACATAGGGAAAAAGAGGGAAACACAGAAAAAGAAGGAAACGTAAAGAAAGAAAGAGGTACACATTGAGAAAGAAGAATGGACATCCAGAGCAAGAAAGAGGTAAACAGAGAAGAAGGATGCGGCAAATAACGCGAGTGAGGAAGATGGAAACGGCGAGAGCGGCGGTGCCGGAGGGAGACGGCGAGTGGGAGATAGCGAAGGGGAGAAAGAGCGAGACAGAACAATCAAGGGAAAGCGACAGAAAGAAAAGGAGAGATGGAAACATAAAGAATTAGTAGAAAGAAAATTAAGAGAAAGAAAAAAATACGCGTTGTCAGTTTGAGCCTCGGGGGGCTACAAGTCGACGGATTCCCCATATCGGAAGTGCAGGAAGCGGGCGCGCCGCGAGGAGCAGACGAGAATCTCCAAACTAGTTTCTCCTCCGTCTGCTCCTCTTCCCGCAAGCGGGATACGTTTTCAGTGACGGCTGCGGGGAACAGTGAAAACGAGGGGAGGGGAGAGAAAGGGAAGGGATTTCAACCAAATCGAAAGGCGGGAGAAGCCAATCATTCTGCTGGAAAGCGGTGCTAATACTGCGTGGAAAAGTGAATTCAATATCACGCAGTCAACGCACCGCGACCAGGCCGTGGGGAGCGGGGCTCTGAATGACGCGAGGTTGCGCAACAGGTTGCAGGGCGGAGGATGGGCGGAGAAGGGAGAAGAGCAGTGTCCGCGATGTGGGTGGATGGCGGAGACGATGACGGTACAAAAACACGTTAGTATCAATAACACGTTATGAAATGGAACATCCCACTTCGATTAGGTTTTTAGTTCAGTTTCCATAGGTATATGTTAATATTTTGTTAGGATCATTAAAAAAAATCAAGTCTGTTGTTCGTTTAGTAATGCAAATAATTTTTCGATAACTCTGGAGTAAAAATATATAGTTTTGAAAGTTTGCTATCCTTACTTTATTGGTATTTTTATTCATTCAACTATTTTTTAGTAAAATGGTTGGAAAGGGATTCTGGAGCTCAAAAGAACGTGCGCGGATTGTATTTCTCCCCCCTATACGTCACAGACAGTTCTTACTGTTCTTTGACGACCAAAAATCAAATCAATCAAAAATGAGAAACAGAGGTGTGAGAAAGAGAGAAGAACGAAAGACGGTAGGGAAACAAAAGAGGAAGTATCATTTAATAAAAAGAGGCACAGGTGCGTCAGAACGACAGGTCGAGGGCCACTGGGCGGAAGGGTAGTCATCATCTTAAGATCGATGTATTCCAGGAAGGGAAGGACCCCAAACCGTGCCCAGTTATGCGATATCAGGATTAAAACGTATTTCAGGATTCCAGCGGGTGCACGGGAAAAGCAAAGTTTCGCTTGAGGTGTCGTAGGGATCAGCTGAAACCAGGGGACGGAGAAAGTTCGTGCCCAGGCCCACAGCTGACGGACCAACAGAATGGCCGGTTGGGGTAGGGCAGTTCTTCAAAATGGAATCTCAACACGAATAAATTCTAAACACTCCATCCAATGCAAATACACTGAATACAATATAAAATCACGGATACGATAAGACACCATTCCAAGTTCAGTTTCAACTCGAAATCCATATTCCCTAATCACAAACATAATTACTTTTTTCCCATCGACGAGACACCTAATGCAATGTCTCCAAACATGCAGATATGCACCAAGAGACCGTCCAAATAATTTCCTCTCATCTTAAGGAACGTAATTTCGAACTGACAACGAATCTAACTAAATGCCGCACATGTTAGATAGCCGTTATTATCGTTGTTATATTTAATAATTGGTGTTAATATATTAAAATGTAAAGACGAACGTCACGAAGCACCAACTGTGATCGAAAAAAAAAGGTTGAACGTCATCTACGTATTTGACACACGAACGCACGATTCGCTGTTAGATACCACACAATAGAATAACATTGTTACCTACACTAAGTATTCAACTAAAGATCGGAGTCATTTGCCGAAATCACGTCGTGACCTGCTCTTGCAGTAACCTACACGAAACAAGATTTATCCCTCGCGAACTTAGTGGACGGCAATAGCTTCTCCAAACTTACCTATATTTGAAGAAGGGATTCTGGATCATCCGCCAACGCAGCAATTCAACGTCGCTGGACTGCCATCGCTGCTCGTTAGCGAACGCCAACGACTGTTCTCTCCCACCTTCCAATACCGACTGACGCCGGAGAGCCTGTGCGCAGCTCTGATATGGGCTCCGGAGGACCGGATGCAACGCTAAGCCTGCTCTCTGGTGGCGGATGTCGGAGTGCGGCACATTAAAAAGGTAGCGGCAGAAAAATCAATATTTCCTCTAATATTGCACTATTATAATGTTATAAAACAATAAATTCAAGACAATCGCCGACTTTTAAGGTATTATTTGATCTTCAAAATGATTTATTAGCTTAAATCTGATTTCTTAATTTAACACAACGGCAAGCATTTCACAACTGTAATTTTAAATATATTCATGTATTTATTGTTATTATTAAATGTACATCATTATTATTAATAATAAAAATTTTAGATGTGTTATTTTTGCACAAGAAATAGAAAATTAAAAGATTTCATGGAGATTTAACATGATAAACATTTCCGATTAAAAACATTAACATGGTACGCGGTGATCCAAGTAAAACTATCATACAATAATATACACAAATTAGTATTTTCGTATATATGATTTCTATGATTTCTACACTTTTTTATATATATTATGTTACTTATACTATCTCAATACTACGTTTGTATTGGATTTTGCGACTTCAGATATTGTTTCGACTCTGTTTGGAAATCTCGGAGGGGGGTGCATGGAAATTGTCATCTCTTGACCATAACAGGAAAGGCAAAGAGAAAAACGATGTCCCTTACTTTCGTTCTTATTATTGGTCATTATTTTTTACTGGAGCGGCATCAGAGTTTTGATACTTGCTTACCTAGGGTCGTCCTAGAATTCGACACTACTAGAAGACGAGGGAACCAATTAATGAAACACATATAGAATATGCAAAATACACTTATCTAGTTGGAAAGTATGAAGTGCAACTGAAAAATAACACCTTGCACTGGTTATAACAAAACAACAACAACAACAACAATAATAATAATAATAATAATAATAATAATAATAATAATGAAAATGATGATGGTAATAATAATAATAATAATAATAATAATAATAATAGTAATAATAATAATAGTAATAATAATAATAATAATAATAATAATAATAATAATAATAATAATAATAATAAAAGTTTTGTTGCGACCAAAAGCAATTCTGAAGCATTTGACGTTTAGAGGAGTTAGCCTAATGTGTTCGTCCAGAAGCCAAAACTGAGCAAATCACAATTATTTTCGCATTTGGCGAGAATTTGTAACGGAAAGAATGAAAGATTAATTTGGGACGAGAAAAGAACTCAATTAATTTATTAAATGAGAAGACCGAGATTTCACGTCATGTATCTAATGACGCGTTATTTTTCGTCAACAGAACAGTCGCGAAAATCAATACTGAGGTCGGACCATTTCATTTCTCTGAGCGGGGAGCGTCAGAGTCAGATGGACCTGTTGCGTATTAGAAGTTAAGAGTTAGGCGATAACTTACAAGCAACGAGCGCTCCGGGCAGAATGTCTTCAGAAAACAACCCGACATAATAGAAATGCATTCGACTCCGCGGGGCCCTAATGTGATAAATGATTTATTAGATAATGGTTCCTTCACATGACCACCTCTACACAATCACAGTGTAATCTCCTGCAACCAGTATTTCAGATGAATGACGATAGTTACACATCTGTGAGATAGTAAGACTTATTTCGATATTAAGAGAACTGTTTTTCTTTGTTCGGAATGGTCAATTAAAGATAATACAAACTTTTAAAAATGGTGTCATGTCCGAACGGTTTCGTACCTAGCGAGATTTTGTGTATAACTCCATGGGTAACCTAGTGTGATAAAAGCAAAATATACATTCTCGCATTACTTGTAGCTTTTGCAATTATGAAAAATTGAGAAATTTCAACAAAAATATATAATTTCAGTATTGTTGTTCCAGGATGACTCCGAAAAACACGTGCAATTTTTCAAAAAAAAAAAAAAATCACGGATTTCAACGAAAATGAGACCCAGGCCAATTTTAAGAGCCCTTTACGATTTAGGAAGACAAAGTTGAATGAAAATTGGAGCCGGTTTTGAGAAAATTTTTAAAACGTTGAGTCTTCGTATAAATTACTCCCAAAGATCAAAATAACTCTTTCAAACTCGCAGGGCTTTGAGTTGCGTTCCATCGAATAGGAAATATAAACTTTGGGGAAAATTGTTAGAACAGAGAGACGAACGTTTTGCCGTCAATTAATTTTTCGGAACCAAGGTCCCAGATAACATAGATTCTGATCACACGAAGTGTTAGAGGAAGTAATTTACTACAAATAGGTGCTACTTAACCACTTTTTTATCAACAGAGCCCTGCAATGATTTTTTTATGATATGAGATGAGATTACGATATCAATTTTCAAGATATCAATTTTTTATGATGACACAAGGACATAGATGGACACAAGGATTAACGAATGTTTCGCCGTAAAGCAAATTTTTGGTGTCAAAGACCAACAAAACATGGATACTCACTACATAACGTGCTAGAGGAAGTTATTTATTACGTTAGTTACTAAAATACTTATTCGATATACATAATTTATTCTATAATTTGCGAGAAATTAAAAAAAACAATGTGTCTATGGTGCCGTATTATTATTATTATTATTATTATTATTATTATTATTATTATTATTATTATTGTTATTATTACTATTATTATTACTATTACTATTATTACTATTATAATTATTCTTGCGATTATTATTATTATTGTTGTTGTTGCTGGGGTGGTGGTGGTGGTGTTGTGTATCTTTGACGCCTGTTTCGCTACCGCTGCGGACGCACACTCATACGCACCGCTGGAAAAACGTAGCATCTCTTCCCCTTCTGTATGTACTATGCTCGTTTCTTATATTTATTTCCTACAACAGTTAAGAATTGTGTGTTACATACTACGTGGAAAAGTGTAATCCGCACACGTTTTCTTGAGTTCTGTAACCCCTACCCTAATTCGTACACAAGTTAAACTACGAATACAGGCGAAAACTAAAATTTTTGGCAAGAATGGATAGGAAAATAATCTCTCCTATATAATAAAAATTATTTGGAAAGGGAAATCAGCTACAGATTTTGGTTATTATCCCTCATCGCTTCGGGAAGGAATCAATATTCTGCCGCGATGACATGGAGAACGAAATAACTAAATTCCTCACTGATCGCTAGAAAACGTGCGCAGGTGACGAAGCTACAATTATTATTATATTATTACTCTGTATTAATATTATTATGAGCTATTATTATTATGAGCTATGTGTTGAAGGACGTAAAAGAGACATCAAACCTCAGCAGCGTTTGATAAAAATTCGGCCTGGACCTACCCGTTAAAAAAATAAATTAAATATTTTTACTTTAAATCCGTCAGTACGCCAAATGTATTTGGAATATCCAGGCGACAGACATTTTCAAATAGTTGAAACACGTGATCTTCTTGCCGATCTGAGATTTCTTGTATTCTCTTATTGTTAATTTCGGAGTAGTCCGGTGTCACTCATTTTAATAATAGTTTTCATGGTAAGCTCTGAAGAAGATTAAACATGTTCCCACGATGGTAGACACACAGGTGTCTCACATCAGTGAATGTACCTTGTTGAGTAGTGTCCTCGTAGGTCGTTTTCAGTGTATGTTGTAACATATTTCGCAAACTGTATGTTTTCATTGAAAGTCATAAAGCCATATGTAAATTTGGCTGAACCTTTGACCCATTATTTAGGAAACTAATATACCCAGTGATTTGATTTATATGGATATTTTATTTGAGTTGAGAGGCTCAGAAATACCTTTGAACCTCTCAATTTATCAAACAATTCACAACCGTTCATTTTCAACGGCGCGTACGATTGCCTGTTTAGATGCGCAGAAAGAATTTTCAGGATGGAAACGATTAATGGATTACTAAACATTTCTTACATATAATACATTTAATTTCTATGACGAAGACGTACTGATGGACAAGTCAGTTTGAGATTACTTTATAATCTCAGAATTTCTAATTTATTTCTGATCGATTTCTTTGCAATTTATGAAATAGTTCGTAATTGAAAAGCAGTACTTTGTCCGAAATATTGCAACTATATAACAGGGGGGAAAGCGATATTTAAACACTAGTATATTAAAAGAAGTCGATCCGGATGGCTGAGATCGCTATGGCAGTAGTGACGTGTCGATCGAAGGATCGCGGATTCGAATCCCGCCTCGGGCATGGATGTATTTGTGTCCGTCCCTTCTCCCTTCATCATCGTCCTGTCACTTCATTAAAGAATAATTAATAATTTTCTGCGCGAGCAGGAGGTTCTTGCTCATCCTGGGATGTGCAGTTAGCTAATAAAATAAAGCATTAAAAGAAAAATATCGACATGAAAATGATCTACAAAAATTAAAATTAATTATATTCCATAAAATACATCTATTAGAGAGGCCTCTAATTACGTCTTGGTCACGATAATTTGACGAAAGAGTATTTGACTGGGCGATCAATAGCAGCGACGCCCAAAATAGACTGTGAGCCTGTGCTGGTTGCTAGGCGACGGACAGGCGAAGCCTGGGAATTCCAGGAAGAATAGGCAGATGGGCAGTGCATGAGAAGGAACCATGGGTAGAGAGAGAGGGAAGAGAGAGAAGGTAAGTGAATTGAGAGCAAGGAAAAGTGAATGAGAGAGGAAGAACAACGAAAAGATGAGAGGAGGGAGAAATTATGGAATAAAACGAGAAATGGAGAAAGAGAAGAAGAAACGAGAAGGAAAGAAGGGAACAAGAGGGGGAACCAGAGAGCCAAAGCAGGAGCGAGAGACAGTGCGATAGAGAAAGAGCGAAGAAGAAACGAGAGGGATAGAAGGGAGCAAGAGGAGAAACGAGAGAGCGAAAGCAGGAGCGAGAGAGAGTGCGATAGAGGAAGAGCGAGCGCGAGAGAGCGAGAGAGAGAGCGAGAAACAGAGATATATGGCGTTGGAAATCAAAGCACAGAGCCGGCCCGGGACAGAATCTATTGTACGTAGTTCTAGTATGTAGTAGTTTGGACGTTGTGCTCGTTGCTAGGCAACGGATGAAAGGGCCGGGCATCCCAGGAAATGGAGCGGGAAAGCCGAATCCAACGGAAATCATTGATTGAGATGAACGTACAAAAAGAAAGAGGAAGGAAGATATCGAGAAAACGAAGGTGACGAGAAGACAGATTTAAATATTGTTTTTTTCTATCGTATGCGATTATTAGCGGGGAGACTGGCCTTGGGCAGTGTTCCGTTCCCGAGATTTCGACCCAGGCTTCTCTGGAAGTGCCCCTCCGACGCGGGTCTGGGGACACTGGCAACGAGCTGGCGCACCTTGTCTTCGGTTTTAACTCTGTTTATCCGCCAGATGTCGGTCTCAGTTAACTATGTCCGAACTATCTGGTTGGGAAAAAATGATATCTCCTTAGAGCGGGATGTTGTCGGAGGGATTCAATTTTGCCGGGCATCTGCTAGGGTTCTTTTACATGCCACAAGAGTGACATGGTTACTGTTGATTTTCCGACCTTCGAAAATTAGCAAATGCGTTGTGTTGTGTGGGTCACAGCATGTTCATGTGCGTCTATTTCATAATTCATTATCATTATCATAATTTAATTCCACCCTCACGGCTAACAATCCTGTGAAATAAAAATGGAATCAATATTAAAATACTGAGTCCCCCTTACAGAAAAGTAACGTGCACCTACCCTGATAATCAAGTCAGAGCCCCGATGTGATACACGTATCGCGTGGCCCCATCATGGCCGATTCGCGAAACAAAACAATCATCACAATATAATAATTCATTGACGAAGAAATTAACAAGAACCTAGCACAATTCCAAGATTAATATTTCCAATAAAATCTTCAGAAAGAATTCTCAGGTAGAAGTAATGAATGGATTACTAAATATCTCTTACATATAATACATGTAATAACTCTTGACTCGATGTGTTTTCGTTCGTATGCTGACGATATTCCCCACCTTTCTTGTCTTCTTTAGGGGTAATTCAATAATACTTACACAATCTTAGCTCCTTCAAAACCTATGTGTGAAACATTAGTGATACTTAATAACCTTTCACTGACATACAAGATCGGTCCAATCCTTTCTGTACCTAATTTTCTGAGTCATAAAATATAATTTATCTAAATTTGAGTAAATTCTTATAGCTTTCTAATATATTTATTATTAACATTAACACATCCCTAACTTAATATAAATAAATAAATTTCATTTCACAAATGCTGAGAGAGTATTCCCTTTTTTATATACTACTTCCTCCCTCGCTTACATTCCTGTCCTCAGTGTGAAACCCCCCCTCACCCAAATTGTGCACGTATTTCTCTGTGAATGACCTTCTTTTCATTAACTAATGTATTAATAATTTTTTGAAAATGGTCAGGCGGAAGACCAAAGTAAATGGCCTGAGCCTCGCCATCAATAAAGATTATTTATTTTATTTATTTTATTTATTTATTTTATTTATTTTATTTATTTTATTTATTTTATTTATTTTATTTATTTTATTTATTTTATTTATTTTATTTATTTTATTTATTTTATTTATTTTATTTATTTTATTTATTTTATTTATTTTATTTATTTTATTTATTTTATTTATTTTATTCATTTTATTAATTTTATTAATTTTATTTATTTTATTTATTTATTTTACTTTTTGTTAACTTTTCTGCTGTCTAATACTGTAACCGAAACACGAAGCTCTTATGACTTTTATAGAAGTGCCCTGTATATGAACCCATTTAAGTACACTAATGAATATATCGACATGAAATTTAAATCAATTATGAACACTAGCTATCTTCCCAACTCAGATATCCCTAAAGGTTCAGAAATTATTACTTTCTCGCCTTACGAATTTTTAAAAAGAGAATGTTATGTAATCGTGCGCCAGTAAACGCCGAAATTCCGTCAGAATAACTCTCATTGCCGGGTTTTGGCAATGAAAAAGTGGATAAATTATGTTGCTAAATTTAGAAACAAATCTCTAAATCGTGGTGTAGCCAGAATCCATATTTGATTGGTTCTTGATACCTAAAAATCGATTGACATGTCCGTCTGACCGTTTGTCTGTCTGTCCGTCTGTGGTTAACGCTAGCGTCTAAGCTTATTTTCTTAAAAATTGATATACCTTGGTTGATCTTAACGCATTGGAGTCATTGGGAGTTTCTAACGGATATTTTTAATGTTGAAGGTTTTTATTGCACAAAGCGGGTATTTACCTTCTTTTACCTTTGTCACCGCCCGAGTCATGCAGCATTTCTATGGCGTAGTGGTATGATTGCCGGTACGTTGACTCTGAGGATATGAATTTGAGAGTCGGTGCGGAAAAAATAATTAGCTGCTTGACAACACTTTTGCTAGTCATGTAATAGTGTAATGTTGCGGAGCATTTAGAAACAATGCGAGAAAGTATGTGCTTTGGCAGCTCCACTAGGTTTTCCTTTTCATAGTATTTAATACATACATACATTGCATTTATTAGAACTGCAATTGGGTATGACCCGGTGGCAGTTAAGTGACAATAATTGCAAAAATTACACTTACATTAATAATACTGATAATGATAATAATGATAATAATAATAATAATAATAATAATAATAATAATAATAATAATAATAATAATAATAATAATAATAATAATAATAATAATAATAATAATAATAATAATAATACCGTACAATACAGTACAAGACGAAAAGCAGCATTGAAAATAGCATTGATCGCGTTCACCGGACTTCACTTCACTTCACTTCACTTCACTTCACTACACTTTTTTTGCTTTGAATTACACTGACCAGCACTTCACAGCACTTCACCGCACTACACAGCACATACTCTTTTAATATCGGTTACTGTCATCTTGTTCTAACTTGTTTCTAAAACTTCGGACACTGAGAGGAAAAGCTTTGAAAACTGCTGCAGGTAAACTGTTCCAATCTCTAATTGTTCTGTTACAAAAGGAATACTTCCCAAGATCTGAATTTTGTTTTCTTGCTCGAATTTTGTGGGTGTGATCGCTTCGGCCGAAATAATTTGGTTTTTCTAGTCTAATCTGAATTTCCTTCCAAGCTGGTTGACCTACGTACGATTTATAAAGAGCGCAAAGCCTCGCCTTTGTTCTTCTCGTTTCTAGAGGTTCCCATGACATTTTTGTTGCGTTACTTCTATAGGTAAACGTATTCGCTTTTCTCTGTATTCTATCTAGATTTTTCCGGTGCGCCTTTCTGTATGGATCCCAACACGCAACTCCGTATTCCATGAGAGTGCGAACCAGCGTAAGATATGCTAATTCTTTGGGGTTTGCAGAACTTTTCTTTAGTATTCGCATTACAAAATGCAAAGACTTCCACGTTTTACTTACTGTCTGATTTATATGCATCTCCCACCCTAATTTACTATCTCGATGAATGCCTAAATACTTGCAGGTTTAGACTCTTGGGATGATAACCTCACCTAAACGATAGTCTGGTTCCTCATAATTTCGTCCCCGCCCGAACGTTATTGCTTTGCTTTTCGATCCATTAATTTCCATGTCATTTTTTTCAGCCCAATCACGTAAATGCTCTAAATCCTGCTGTAATATTTGTTCGTCAGTGCTATCTTTGATTTTTCGGTATATAACACAATCGTCTGCAAATAAACGCCCCTTTGATTGTATGTTCACATGGAGATCGTTCACGTACGCTAAGAAGAGTAATGGCCCTAACACACTTCCCTGTGGAACCCCTGAAGTAACATTCCCCGTAGTCGAAAACTGATTGCCAATTCGAACTGTTTGTTTCCTGTTCCTAAGAAATTCGCTTATCCACCTCACAACTCTAGCATCAACTCCTGAGGTTAATACTTTCCTAATAAGTAAATTATGCGGTACCACGTCGAATGCTTTCGCGAAGTCGATTACTACTGCATCCACCCTCACACCCGCGTCAACTACGTCAGCTAGATCTTGAAAAAGAGAAACAATTTGACTTTCGCACGAATGTTCACTTCTAAACCCATGCTGTCTGTGGAAAATCCAGTTCGCCTTCTCCCATTCGCGACGAATGTACCCGGCTATTAAATGCTCCATTATTTTGCATACTACTGATACAGGTCTATAATTACATACTTTCGTTTTATCATAATTTTTGAAAATTGGAAGCACTATAGTTGCCTTCCAATCGTCTGGTAGACTTGCATTATAATGGAAATATTGAATAATCTTAACAAATAGGGCAATATCGCCTCACCTCCGAGTTTAATAAAATCTGTCGAGATACCGTCTGGCCCGCGTGATTTACCGTTTTCCAGTGATTTTATACGATTGCGGAGTTCCCATGCGTGGTGTTTGAATTGGTTTTCTATTGGAAAATAATGAACTTGCTCCTGCGCCCGTTCTGGTTTGAATACCGATACGAAATACGCGTTGAACGCATTTGCTTTTGCTTGGTCGTCGTGCAGTGGCTCCTTATCTGCGACTCGAATTTCCTGAATTTCTTCCTTATTCCCCCGGCGTCTGCGGACATATTTGTAAAAGCTTGACCAATTATTTCGTCCCGTCTCCAACATGTTTCTTAAAAATAATTCATGAGAAATTTTCTTTTCTTTTTCTAATTCCTTGTAGTATTTTTTAAACGTTATCATGTCAGGAATGCTGCGGTGTCTCCTATTAAATGCTAGCCTAACTTTTCTCTTTAAACATCGTATTGCCCCGTTAAAATATTCTGGATCAGAATTACTTTTCTGAATTTTGCAAGGAATGTACGTATCTAAAGCGGTTTCTACGATTGTTTTAAAAGCTCTTCATTGCTCCTCTATTCCCCCTTCTGTTCTTAGAAAATGATCGTATTTTTCTCTTAAGAAACTACGTAGTCCTTCAATGTTCGCTTTTCTATATCACCTGACTATCGTTCCTTTTGCCTTAGGTCGCTTAATTACATTTACCTGCACTTCTACCATCACTGCTTTGTGGTCGCTAATTCCCTGAAAGACTTCGCAGGAATATACACATAGGAGGAATAATAACATCGTACTCTACTTGATAATATAGAGATATCAGTCATCAGTATCAGATCTACCAGGTCCTGAAGAAACAAGAAAAAAAATGAGCATTGTAGGTAAAAAGGCTAACAATTTGGGCATCATTTCAATACAAAAACAATATTTTCACGCAAAATGGGGCAAATATGGACAAACATATATTAATGTTTTTCCTTATTAATTAATGAATTTAATTCATTAAAAACAGGAAGAATTCCAGAATCAGTTACTATCGAGCCTGGAAATGCTCGGAAGGTAACTAAATGACAATAGGAAAAAAAGGATTTAAACATTTATTACGTTGTGACAAATTTCTACTCGACATTTCTAAATCATTGTGTAAGGAATATATTTTTTATTAATATAGTTTTGACGTACTTACCTTCAGATGTCAGATACATAGCCCATACGATTCTGCTACTCGAGACAGCAAATGTATTTTCATCGAAACCCACACGTTTCTTCTTTGAGTGCGAGCAAACACGTGCGCCACTCATCACCTAAACAAGTTCGAACTTGCACAGCAAAGTGTGCAGTGATTACCCATCCCTTTCTTGATCGGGGAACCATGGAGGCATTTTGCTACCCTCTTTATGTAAAATGAGAACAGATGTTGGAAAATTTTCATTCACAAATAGAACAATAACGGACTGGAATAAGTTACCTATGACAGCCATGGATCCCTTTCCTCTAGGTGTACAAAGTTTTAAAAGTAGATTAAGTGAGGACATTTGTATAAGTTAGGCTCATTAAAATAGTTATTATTTTAGTTATAATTTTATTATAATTGTTATTATTTATTATTAGTATTGTGATAATCACTATTAAATGCACCGGTTTGTTAAATATACAATTATATTTAAAGTAGTAGTTGAATTGCAGTGTCGTGAAGTGTAGTGCAATAGAGAAGTCAAGTGCAAGTGTAGTGTAGCGAAGTGAAATTCAAGTGAAGTGAAGTGAAGTGAAGTGGAGTGAAGTGGAGTGGAGTGGAGTGAGTGCAGTGTATTTATTACTTAAAATTACGTGCAGGACAGTCATTAAGTTTATAGGTAATGCTGTTATTGTTATTATTGCCTTAAAATGCTTTAAAATTACAGTGTATTAGTATTCTTAGTTGTAATATGTAAATTGTAGTGTTCTGCCACCAGGTTCTATACCTACCTGCAGAAATAATAAATCTATCTATCTAAATGGAACATCTGAAGCATATTTTGATTTTGGACTTTTTGCTAACTTTCCCCTCCTCTGGCCCCGCTGTGCGGCTGGCAGGACCGCAGCTAAACTATAACTGGAATCGACCCATGCGCGAGCTACGGGTCCACTTGAGAGAAAAATCTGTAGACTAGTCTCAAATTTCGATTCGATTGTCACACGGAGGTCCTGGCAGCAGTCTCTGCAACCCCTCGCCAGCGTCCGAAACTGCAAGTGTCACAAGTCGACGAGTTCAATGCCTTCTCTCGTGGTTCAGTCTCCAGTTTTCCGTCAGTGTTGAAGGATTTTTCTCAGCACTTGGGGACTTGATAGTATTCTTGTGTGTATTGTTCATTTAAATATTTTTTTTTAATGAGCGACTAGAAAGGGATGCGAGATAAATGGGGATGGACGGACGATAAAGTGATGGAGTTAATTTATCTTTATTAGGAACACGAGTTTTCGGGGAATGTAAAATATAAATTGTATAAGAATCACCAAAAATTAGAATGTTTAAAAAATTCGCAACAAAATTTAAGTTGCACAGTTGACATCAAATAAAATTCCTGAACTATTGTGCAACTTCTAACCTAAACTCATTTTCTGGTGATGAAAAAGATACGAATTCATTTCGTCGATTCACTCATTTCTTATGGGAACATTCCTTTTTGTTTCAATATTCGCTTTTTCGCAATTTTATAGGTAGTTATAAATGCTAGGGCCTGTTTTTAAATCTATTTTCTTTTTACAGAGCATACATAGATCAGTACTTTTAATGCACTTTACATATGTTGTGAAGGCTTACATTCTAATTTACCTAAAAATAATCTACATATTAATTTGGGCGAGGAAATCTTTTGCATACACCTCTAAAATCAATCTATTTCAGAAAATTTGATTAGGGATTCATGGTATGGATATCTACTTTTAATTCTGGTCCTATGAGGAATTTTCCGGAGTCTCTGTGTGTCTAGGCTATGTTGTCTAGGTGAAGAATTTGAGGTATGACGAGATATTTTACAGTACTATTTGGAGGTAGCCAGTTAATGGGTACATTAATAGTTGTGAGCGGTGGAGAGACACGTTACATGGTGTTGTATGGAGTCCATTTGGAAACCAAGGAGCATTTGTGATAGTTCTAAGAAACTGGTTCTGGATTATTTGAAGCTTGTTAAGGTTTGTTTTTGATGCGGAGATCCGTATTGGCCAGGCGTATAGGAAGAGTGGTCTCATAATGGTTTTGTAGGTGGCTATGGCTGTTGGGAATGGGAGGTGGGAAGATCGATTAATGATGGGTTTTAGTTGATATAGCTTATTTTTTGCTTGTTGTGTTTTACTATTGATGTGTTGACTCCAGTTCAGTTTAGGGTCTATATCCAGCACGAGATATTTTACAGTACTATTTGGAGGTAGCCAGTTAATGGGTACATTAATAGTTGTGAGCGGTGCTGAGCGTGGAAAGGGTCCTAAAGTGGATATTTTGATAGCTGTTTTTGGGGGATTAAGTTTGATTTTTAAATATGGTGCCCAACTGTCTCTGAAATTAACATACAATTGAAGAGAATTTCTGATATGTACTAGCAAATCTCCGGCTAGGAAAATTGCCGTATCATCCGCGAATTTGGCCATTGGAATGTTGTCTAATTTTGGAAGGTCAGAAACGTATAGATTAAAAAGGGTAGGGGATAGTGGTGAACCCTGTGGTAAGCCTGCACTTATTGGTCTCGGATTTGAATGATGACTGTTTACGGAAACTGAAATCGTTCTATTGTTAAGGTAGGTGGATATTATTGGAGTGAGATAATGCGGGGTACCTATCTATGTTAGTTTGTAGATCATTGCTTTATTCCACGCTATATCATAGGCATGGGTAATGTCAATAAAAATCCCGATCGTGTGCTTTTTATTTTGAGAGCCTTTATGGATGTATTGCGACAATCGCAAAATGTTGATGGTTGGTAGAAAGTTTTTCGGCGAAGCCAAATTGTTGTTTGAGAATTGCATTAGTGTGTATCAGAAATACTTTTAAACATATAAGGATAGCTTTCTTGATTTTTTTGCAAGTGTAGGGAGTAAACTGATACGACGGTAACTTTGAACTTATGAGGGATTCTTATTTGGTTTGAGAATCGGTATGATGACAGCGTGCTTCCACGTTATGGCAAAATATCCAATTCTGAGACACGAATATTTGTGATGAAGGCCAGAACAGAGGGAGGAAAGTGTTTGATTATAATATTACTTATGTTATCATGTCAAGAGGATTTTTTGATTGGCAGTTTAGTTATGATATTTTTTATTTCTTTGGGTGATATTAACTTAATTTTTGGGTGTGGTCCTTAAATACGTGTATATGATGCATTGTTGATTACTTTGTGAGATGGATGGTATTGCGTGGTGTTTATGGTAAAGGTGGACGAAAAATAATTGGCGAAATTTTCTGCCATATGAAAGGGCAGTATATGCTTTTGTTGTTGCTGCTTTAATTGGAGGATTTACGGTTTTTTCCCTGAGTATCTTTTTTGTGAATTGCCAAATTATGTTGTTTTGTGTATTGACTGACTGAATGAGTTTAAGAAATTATTTTTATGATTCCTTAAAGATTTGTTTAGGAAATTTCTGACAATGTTTACTTTTTGAGAGAGCCAACAATCTTCTGGTTTTATTTTTAATATTTAGAATTTTCATGATTTCTGGGGGAAGGTTGGTGTAATTTGTTCTCTTCCTAGCATCTGTCTTTAATTCCAAGCATGTGTCTTTTGGGTTGTCGTTTTGATGATAGAATTTAGAAATGATACAGATTGGTCAATCTCGAGAGGGGTGTGTAGTATTTTCATTTTGGGGATTAATAAATTTAATTTTGTTTGAAACTTAGGCCGATTGATCTTACAAATTTTTGTTTTGAGCAATGGAGCACGACGGGGTGGAATTTGTTGGGAGGTTATGTTATGGGGATGTAGTCTGAATCTAATTCGCATATTGTGGAAACGTGAAATTTAAAAGATGAGTTTGTTATTTCTATGTCTAATATGTCGGGGACCCTTGAGTTGTCATGGGGGTAGTATGTAGGATTCGGCGTTGTTATTACTTTCAATGCGGAATTATTTATAAAATGTGCCAGGTTTTAACGTCTCGATTATTGTTTTTGCAGCCCCGTGACGTATGTTTTGCGTTCATTTATCCGAGTATTAAAACATTATTGTCTGCTTGAAATACATTTTTGATGTTGTTTATGTTTAATTTATAAATTGTTATAATTGTCCAAGATTGTTGTAATATTTCGCCATTAAGAGCAATTACTTCTATTTTCAATGAATTGGTATGAGGTGATGTTTTATGTTTGAATTGATTGCAATTAAGACTTCTCCTACTTTTTCTCCTCCTCCTCCTCCTCCTTTGTTCGGTGATCTAACTTTTCTGTATGTGACATAGTCTGGATAGTAGAACTTATTGGTGGATTTTAAATGAGTTTCCGTAATGCAAGCAACGTCAACATTATAGGTATGGGAAAATTCCGTAAATTATATTTTTTTATTAGCAAAACTATTTGCATTCCAGTTCATGAAGATTATTAAGTTGTTAGTGTGTTGTGCTGCCATGGTGGCTATTGAAATAAGATGCCAATGAAGTTTGTACGGTACTGATTTTTGCTGGGATGATTGAATTGATTATGTTACGAAATGAGTTGTAATGGAATTTATTAGGGTGTGTATGAATGAATTCTTTTTGCTGTTATTATTACAGTTTGTGTTGTTTGGTGTTGGGTGGTTTTGGTTGGTTTGATAAAGAGGATTCGAGTTGGAGGATGTAGTTGGGACGAAAGTAAAATTAGGAATGCTGTTTGTGGGTGGGAAATAAGGAAAATTGTGAGAAGGTAAGAGAGATGAGTCTAAAACACCTTAGGCATTGAATGGTTCCTTTTGTTCTACGTCTTTTTCAGCATTCATTTTTAAGTTGCAAATTTCCGTTATTTGTAATACAATGTCTATGCTCTGTTGGCCGTTAACTCAGCAGCTACCACTGGGATAGTAATGTCTTTGTGCAGTCTAGTAACACTGATTAGTGAAGGGCACTTTTCTTTGACATCCTCGAAGATTTCCTGTATTGATAAAGTTTGATGAACATTTTTAAAAACTATGGAGATTTTTTTTATTTGCGGGGTCTTTATAGGTGTGAAAATTTATTTTAGTATTTAATAAATATTTAATTGCTTTTCTGTAGTCGGCTATAGTTTTGAACATTAGCTTTATTAAGTTACTTATTAAAGTGGAGGTGAATTGATTTCTAATTAAGTTACTTATTAAAGTGGAGGTGAATATTGTTTTTGATTTCTCTCTTAAACTCTGACAAGTTTGTTATGTTATTCACATAAATTGGTGGAAACTTGAGATTTTCATCTTGGCTTGGGGTGATGTTTATATAATTAAACCGGGAATCATGATCTATTAGATTTTCTACGGGCGCATATCTATTACCCACTGGCACTGAATATACACTTTTAGCACTGTTGATTGTTTTTTTAGGGGGATTTTAATTTTCACCTGAGTCATTAAATGTTCTCTTCACGCTATATGTTGAACTGTCCGCGGTATCTTGGTTTTCAGTTACTGTTTTTTTTACGCCTTGGGCTGCATCGCTGGCAGTTTGCTGAGCACTGACCTTGGTAGCGTCGCCTGTCGTTAGTTTCCGAAATTAGAATTTCCTGGACTCCCGCGGGTATTGATTGAGGATAGCACATTGAAGACCAACGTTGCCTTGCTGTGTAGCACCGCTTTGATGTTCACCATGGGATGGCGGCGTCGTGATGAATGAGGTGTCCATGGCGCAGTCTGGGTTATACAGAGCGGCCATGGCCCCGACTATGCTTTACCCTAGGCCAGGGGTGCTGGATACTAAATCACTTTCAATGGTTTATGAATTTAGTACTGTAATTGGTAGCACTAATAATTGACAGGCCAATTGATGAAAGTACGTTGTACACTTGGAATAACTTAAACAAGCCTTAACGGCAGACACTTCACTGCTCGGAACAGAGCTGAGCGCGATGTTGACTCCACGACGGTTCGAAGCGAACTGGAACGATAGGGCCTGACGCAAATTCATTCGGAAAGAAAAGCTAAAAATAAACAAACTGCGGCCAAATCACACAACTGACTGCGAGTGACCCTCAAATGGACATGAAAAGTTCCTGGTCTCGAGACTGCAGTGACTGTGAATCTCAGGAATCTGCTCCGAGAGCGAATGTGATCTGGAATGAGACACCCTGAGACTAATCTCGAGATTTTCTCTCGAGACTTGTCTCAAGTGGACATGTTTACGGGGTTTTGAAATTGACGGGCGCCAGTATGTAGGGGCAACCGACTGCGTGCGAGCCGGCCACATGACCCGCCGGCGGTGACTTGAAATATTTTATCTAAGTGACGTTAGTAGACGTGGGCGCTATTAAGAAAAGAGACACTAAAATTTTCTTAAAAAGTTGAGATTTGTTTAAAATTATTTCAACATACAGTCATTTGATTGCGTTAAAACTGCGTGACTCCGGATGAATATAAAATAACGTTATATCATGATTCCTGAACTGTAAACGTTACTTACACTGCGTATATGGAGGCCACGCCCCTGCACAATATCCATAAAATCGCAAATGGCTGTTTCGTCTATCTTTTTCGATGTGTTAATGGAAATGCAATTTGAAGCCGAAAATGCATTACAATAGAAGGGAATTATGTAGAAAACTAAATAATTTCGCAGTAATTATATATACAAAGTAATATTAAAAATAAAAAAAATATGGTGTTTTTTTTTCATTCCTTGTAAGTATTATAGAAAATGAAAATATATAGTTTTGTAAAAAGAAATCAAAGGTGGTTCAAAATATCTAAAAAAATGAAAAACAATACCTCCTACTACACATCATTTTGTCCATGATTACTTGGATAAGATTTTTTTCTTGGCATAAAAATATTTTCGATGTCTGCACTTAGACGTTTTGTCGGCCTTATCAAATCTTGATGTACAAATTTTAAAACAATCCATTAATTTAAATAGTTTCCATAGAATTGCGAAAGCGATACTTGTATTAATACAACCAATCGTATATGGATTATATTACGTTAATGACATTTTTGTAAATTTATTATAAATATGGTTTTTAAGGAATAGGAGTGAGTTTTTCATCAAATAAATATAGTAAAATGAAAAATTAAGAATAATTTATTACAATCTTTGAAATCACAAAAATAAACATATAAATAAAAAACATAACAGTATAAATATTTAAATATTTTTATACATTGTATTTGCTTACAGAGAATAAATTTATATTTCATAGATGGTTTATTATTAATTATATTTTTAATTATTGCAACAAATTGAATGAATAAATTTGAAATTCTCATATATTTTTGGAACGAGAATTGAGGATGAACTCTTATTTAGAATTCTCCACACTGACATCTTTCCCATTAGTCATAGATTATGTTATTACAAACTCAAATATCATGACAACCTGTGGAGCAAATGTGAAACACAAATACTATTTTAAGTTTCTGCGAAATTAATCAATAATGTGTTTGTTTCCGTTTTTAAAAATTCAATTTTTCATAACAGACTAATTATTTTATTCGGGACTAGATATGTAATGATATTTATTATATATATGACCTTGTAACATATGATTCTCTTTAGATATATTTATTCAAAATAATATTATTAATAGAGAAATAAGACAAAATTTACTCACTTAATAAAAACTCTTAATTAGAAAAATGCATCTCAACATTTCAAAATAGAATATTTTTCTAAGATTAAACCTAGTATCTCAACAATTTTATGATCAAACTTTGGGAAGTGTTTTACATATTACATTCAAAAATAGTAATAAAAATGCGCCACAGAAATGAAATTATGTAAAATAAAAAATGGAAGGAATAAAATGAAATAATCATCTATCAACAATTTTTGTACAAATAAACCATTTTTATCAATAAATGTTATTTACTTTTGGTTGTAATTACATTTTATGGAAAATTATTTGGACTCATTAGACATTCTTTACGATTTCTGCTGTTTTTACCAATAAGGAGTTTGTTTCCCTTCTTACATTTCAATTTTTTCTGACCGTCTTCTTATTGTTTCAAGGCTAGGAAATCCCCCCTTTCAGATTCATCTCAAGTAGCATTAAATTTAATCGCAATCTATTTTCACGCGTGTGTGTGTATCTACTTGCGGGACTTAAATGGGTTTTGAAGAAGAGAAATGTTATATCTTTGTTTTCCGCTGCCCAGAGCATAAATAAATAGTCTGAAAAGGAGTTTAAATTTAAATCTTCCTGGCCAATCTCTGCACAGAATGTTAGTATATTGTACGACGTATACTTTTATTAAAACACAGCAATATACTGTCTGTGACAGAAGCCGATGTCATGGACTATTACTTAAATCGCATGCACCATATTTCCTTCAAGAGAGAATGAAAATATTAAGTAATAGTTTCATGAATACGAGAAAAGAGAATCATTGGAAATAATTAATTCTTTCCAAAAATGTCGCGTAGCTAAGAACCTGTATGGTGCGGTCCACTTGGCAAGAGGCAATATCTCTCAGTGGCATGAAAGTGATTGTTGTCTGTAGAGTACCAAAGCAACCCTTAAAAGGTTGCGGGGTGAATGTGTAAATTGTCGTGCGTTGTGTTGGTATGGACTCGAAGAGCCATAGTAAGTTCCCACATGATGGGAAATGAGAGAGTATTCTAATTCAGATGAGTTTTTCTTCTAGAGTACGCTGGATTAAATATGTCATTGGTTACATACAAAATCGGTAAACACTGTCTAAGCGCAGTGTAGAATACCGAAAATAAGTCCCACTGAATACATATAAGAAATCGTGTAACAAAAGTTATAAACTATATTTAGATAATAAAAACTTTCTGTTATAAATTGTATACAAAATACTTGGTCGTATTTTGCGGTGCCACGGGCATTTACTGAAATATTGGAAGGTAAATTGATCGCAGAAGCTGATTAGGTGGACCCTAAATTATTTTAATATACTTCCTTCCATTCAAGTGATAAAGATATTAACTGTTAGTTTTATGAACTGAAGAGTGGGCAGTATCAAATACCGCCAGTAAAAGTTACGAAGTGCATACCGAGTTAAAGACCGCCGTGGGGTGGACAGTCTAATAGTGTATTGTACATACTAATGCACCTTACGAATGAAATATATTCCTTATTTAAGAGAAAAACTAAAACAATGTGTAGTGTTGAGGCAATAGTTTGATATAAACATTGGTACATTAGATAAAAACAAAACTCTTACCATGGTGCATCTTTGAGTTATGCGTGAAAAAAGAATCAATACGAATGGTCCTAAGTGTTGAAGTTGGGGACTAATAGAATATCGTACACATTACCGAGACGCAGCAGGCAATCGAATATTATCGACTATTTTGAAATATAAAAATATGAAACCCAAAGAATGTCGTAAGCGGATAATAGAGATTTCGCACGTCTACTCGTTAAGCAATGTACGTTCAAAATAAACGACAAATAATATAATATAGTCCAACACGTACCATAATGGCGAAGTTCGACAGGAAAAGTGTATTGTTCAGAAGTTGAATATTCTGAACGCCGAATACGTTAAACCCTAGACGCTTTACTTGGAGACGAAATAATCGAATATTATCGAGTGATTCGAAATACGGCGTCCGTATATAATGCTACCTGGGATTTCCACGTTTAGTAAGAAAAAGGCTTCTTGTTGCACATGACATGATCAGCGCAGTCCATAACGATTGATTGATTGATTAGTGAGTCCTGGAGCAACAACTGCTAAGGTCATTAGTCTCGTAAATATAGTGCACGCGTTTTTATCATTGGAAATGTGACATTCCCTTTCTGGACGACGAGATCCGGCGACGACCTATCGTCGGCTTGCAGGTTTGCCCTCGACCAGGTACCTCCCACCAGCGGGGCTCCACCCCACCCGAGAGATTGTCCCACTCTGGGGAATCTCGAAAGTCCGGCGAATCTCCCGACATGTGTAATAGTGAAGTGCATGTAAGTGTAAATATGTGAGGTTAGGACAAGGAAGGGAAAGGAAAGATTGCGCGTGGTACAAAGCCCGTTTGTTAAGGTACTGCAGCGGCATTCGCCTGGTGTTGATTGTAGAAACCAACGAAACCTACCGATCAGAACAGGCACCGCTAGCATTATCCTCCAAACAGCGGCTGAGCTCGACCTATCTATGTAGGACGCACCTTGGACCTAGAATATAAGTACCTAGAGCCTCTCAGTAAGAGGCACTGCCTCTGCTAAGCCGGTCCATGATGTACGAGTGAATTACAATTACCATTTAGCACATTTTGTTGAAACCATTTAGGAGATACCAGAGGTATGCCTTCTCCTTTTTTAGAATGAAAATCGTTATTTTTCACAAACAATATTAAACTCATTAACATTAAATACCATTATTTGAACCCGAAAAGCTCAAATGATTCTCTACGTGACGAAAAGGCTATCGTAGAGAAATTCGATATTCCGAAAGCTCAATACTGTAAACTATATTGTGATGGGAGCGAAGCCGCTTGCCAGCAAAGCCGCTTGCCTTTCACCAAGGACGTCCGGGTTCGATTGCCGGATAATCTCATGAGAAATATGTGGGAATTTGTTCCAAGAAAACGAGTTTGCGCGCTTCACAGACGCTAGTCCAACCCTGTCAAAGTGTCTTAAACCCTACTCCTGTTCTAATGCCTTCCCCATTCTGGCAGCTGGATAGTGATGCAGGAGCGCATGTAGTAAGAGGCGCGTACGTGGAGATGCTACTTGGCGGTCCTCTTGAAAACTGATTGACGAGGAGACACATAATGAATATTAATGAAGGATTACTCCAAACGCGCTCAGTGCTCGAACAGGGGATTAGGGACGCGATGCGTCAATTAATAATACAGAATAATTACAACGATTAAGAAGTTTAAACAAATTAAAAAAATATCACGAGGAACACGAGGATCAGCATTTTATTGAAGCTGCAATTATGGGGAAAAGGCGGCTGGATAGGCGGCTCGACACGCGAAGACGTCCAGAGATTCACGACATCCCTTAGAATTTCCGTCTGATAAGGGAGAAAAACTCTAGAAAACTCCTTTTAGACAAGAGAACAATGTAGTAGACAGATGAGCACCTGCGTAAAATATAGCACAGACACTACGACTCGACATTACTGGCATGAAATAAAAATTGGTTCACTGAAGTATTGATCAAAACGAAATGAGTGGTCCGAAGGTATTTCGTAGCATCGCGCTACCTGGAACGAATTCCACCATTTTAACTACTCCAGAGCCGTTTGATCTCAAACTGAAGAAAGGGAATGTCGATGGGCTTGACACATTCAATTTTAGCGGAAAGTTCGAAATGCGGGAATGCGGTACCTGTCACGTACACCACATCTCATCCCTGCTGTGGCACATGGTGAGACGCGAAAGGGCAGGTGACAAGAAGGAAGGGAGATCCGAGGTGTGAAGTTACAAAGAACTTTAACTCGGAAGCTAAACTCGCTATTAACTTATTTCCGGGGTACCGTTTCGTGTGATGCCGCGGGTTACTTCACCTTCGAGCGGGTTGCTCGGCTAGAACCTGCATCGTGTAGGTGGAATGAAGAAATGTTCACCATTAAGCGGCGGCGATGGTGTGACGGTTAGCGTACCGGACTGTTATACCCAAGGTCGCGGATTCAAACCCGATCGAAGCCGTGGATTTTTAGGGCGACAATATCCTTCGTACGCCTTCCTTCGGAGGGGAAGTAAAGCCGGCTGTCCCATGTTCGTAGATTTACTTGCATGTAAAAGATCCTCAAGCCTAAATGATGCCCCTGAGCTAAATTCAAATCGCCTGTTTCTCGCCCAAGAAATACCTTCTTTCTCTGCTAGATGAAAGGAGCGTAGCGAAATTTGCGTGGTCAGACGGAAGAGCGGGCCTGATGGCCCGAGTATCGCCACGTAAAATAAGGCAAATTCAATTCAATTAAATCATTATATATATATATATATATATATATATATATATATATATGTGTGTGTGTGTGTGTGTGTGTGTGTGTGTGTGTGTGTGTGTGTGTGTGTGTGTATGGGTGTGTACGGAAGTGCTCGGCGATGGACATTTTCCGTCTGTGTCCACCTGCTTGAAACCCCAACCTTACCGCGGCTGATCGAAAGTAGCACAGCTATTTAAAACTAAGCCGACAAGTGGAGACGCCGGGTTTGTGGTTCAGATGCCGGCGGGGCCTTTGTAGTCCAAGAAAAGCAGGCGACGGCACGCGACAACATTGGGCGGTCAGGATTCAACGTGAAGTTGTATCAATAAAACCTTCCTCACGATGCGTGCAGAACTCAGGAGAACAGCCTTTTGCATTGATTGAATGTGGCAGTTCTTAAGGCCAAGCCATCGAACAGTACAGTTTTAAAAATAAACCCTCCATGATTTCAAGCAAAGGACTTCTGCCGTACCCATAATATACTCTGTATACTGTTTTTGACGAAAATTAGACGAATCAATTAAGACTGTGTTTGGATCTGAAGTGTTAATTCGCAATCGCACACCTACTTGCGTTCATTCTACTATGATTTCATGAAGGATCATGCAGTGCCGAAGAGTATAGTTATTTGTACAATTTCACGATGCTGTCCAATGACGCAGGCAACACTAATTGTCTTCGATTGTCAAATCGCGCTCCTAGGATTTCACGGTGAAGAAGCATTTATCAACGAACAGTCTCTTCGTCCTTTACACTTTACAAATCTTTGATTTGATGTTAAGAACGACGTTGGATATGAAAGTGATAATACAGAAGCGTTGGCAACAACGTGATTTTTCAGCTACGATTTTACGATGAAGAAATTTGAAGCAGTGAACAATACATTCGTCATTTATAAAACTATAATCTACGTTTTTAAGCTACGAACGACCTATTTGATGTGTTAGTAGAAAAATAATTACGGTAGTTGAGACGATATCATATTCACTACTTAGTGACAACTATAATTTTAATTATATAATAATGGACATTTGCAGTTACAACTAGAATTCTCTACCAATAGGAGTGAGATACTGAGGTCAATCATAGGTCAATCATCATTAATATCACCTTGACGCTACGACAAATCAGCGAAACACGTGCAGCGTGTGTTAGTAGAAAAATAATTACGGTAGTTGAGACGATATCATATTCACTACTTAGTGACAACTATAATTTTAATTATATAATAATGGACATTTGCAGTTACAACTAGAATTCTCTACCAATAGGAGTGAGATACTGAGGTCAATCATAGGTCAATCATCATTAATATCACCTTGACGCTACGACAAATCAGCGAAACACGTGCAGCGTCTTGTGTTATTCGCTTTTCTCTGGAACCTTTAAACTCTAATTTGAATAAGACCTGCAGGAATCTACGTGGAGCGGAAAATGTAACACGCGCGATAAGATTCTACCGTGTTCGAATTTATCATTCAAATTGCACGCGCGATCGGGCGTCTGCTGGTTTGTGATTTAAACAACTATGTTTTCATGGTGTAAACAAAATAACCTTCAGGAACCTTTGGAGTTTACTTTACTAAGATAGTAGTATGAATGAAGCAAAAGATACGAAGTAGAATGAAAAAGGAAAATTATTAAAACATTTCTTTAAGAATCCTCGGTTAAAACTACTATAATTCCACAATGTAAAACTAGAAAACAGAAAATTATAGTTGCAAATTTCTTTTACATATCATAAATGAACGATTTGGAATTGACGGGCACCGTTATAGTAATACAAAACTTCAGTTATCCTTGATTACACGACGTAGGATTATGAAACAGAATAGTCGTACAATAATTTTACATGACGCACTCGAGCTACTTAATGTACTTTAATATACTTTCGGCGACATCGAATGAGGTCAAGAAAATTTCAAATAATTGTAAAGAAAAAATAACGAAACCAACCACGCTCAAGAGTTGTTCAGAGACCAGAATAAAAATTTTATTTCCATTTGATTACACTGTTCGTATTTTACTTTGAAAGAACGACGATGATTACTGAAAGGAATATGGAAGCGGGGACGACAATGATATCGGTGATGGAGATAAGTGTGGCTGTTGTGACAATAATACCCCATGCCGCGATCACAAAAATAATGTCAAGAAAGCGCGATTCAGTATTGAAAAGCTTTTTTTAAAGTAAAATTGCTAAATGTAATATTTAGAAAACAAGGGAACTCCAAAAAAAGAAAATATCACCTACAAAAGAAAAGATAACCAAAAATACAAAACATGAAAAGACGCCAAAGAATAAGAGAACACAAAAGACATAACCATCCAAAAAACAAAAGAACACCAAAACCTAAAAAAACACTCCATAACAAGAGAACACCAGAAACTAAAAAAACACCCCAAAACAAAAGAACACCAGAAACTAAAAAACACCCCAAAACAAAAGAACACCAGAATCTAAAAAACACCCCAAAACAAAAGAACACGAAATAACAAAAGAACTAGAAAAATACGTCGAGCTTTCACTTTTAACTCGAAATAATGATACAAAAGAGCCGTTGCGGTTTCACAACGGATTTGAAAACCTGAAAACGGACAGTTCGGTGAGACGGCTACATAAAAACCAATAAAATTGTTGCGAAAACATTCTATGAAGAAACCACTCCACAGACAAGAGTGTTAACCTGAAAGTATGGGAAAGCCTTCAGAAAAATAAAATCCTATCTAAAAATGGAATCTCGCCCAAGATCCACGCCAGATATCAATTATTTGTACTTTATGACAATCCACTTCCAGTTCGTGTGTGTGGTGGATTAGCGTCGTTTGACAATCCTGCCAAAGATTGTTTCTTAAGACAAGCGTTGTCCGACGCAATTATTAATTTACGATATGCGAGTCATCACATTTCGTTCATCTTCACCTTTCATGCTAATTGTACCGTTTCACAAATGTCATCACTTCTTAAACAAAGTGACAACTTTCAAGGGAGCTTGTACGGCGTAAACTCAAGTGTCAGTGGAGACTTTCCAACAGTAAACTTCTCCACTTCGATCTAGATCATTGGACATAACCGAGAGACATCGTACGTGGGGACACAAACACACCCCTCCTCATCTAGCGAAAGTTATCATGAAGGAACAGGTGAACATTACAGGCTTTTATGCTTCTTAAATCCATCATTTGTAACAAATTAGGATGTTGAATCTATACGTTAGTACGCATAGGCGCTGTACTATCCTTTCAGTTCGTGCTATTTCAAAGCGAAGAAACATCACTAGCGAAAAGTAGTTTTATAAATAAAATCTCCGTGATTTGGAACAATGGACATCTCGCTCACACATCATACATTGTTAAAGAAAATTCTAAACAAATAAGACTGTGTTTGGACCTGAAGTGTAATACGGATTCACACTGCAGATGTCATTCATTCTACTACGATTTCATGATGAAGGAACATGCAACACCAAAGACTACAGTTATTTTCACTTCAGATATCCATGGTCTGGAACAAAGGAGGTCGTTGAATTCAATTCAAATCAAAGTATTAATACAGAAGCTTCAGCAATCTCATTATTCATTCTGTTACTATTTCACGATGCTGCCCAATTATATACGCAACACTCGAATTGTCTTCTAGAGTCATATCGTTCTGCTAGGATTTCAAAGCCCTTCAGAAACCTTTGGAGTTTACCTTACTATGATTATACGATGTAGAACGAGGAAAGACAATTAACAGCATAGCGGTTGTGTAATTCTTTCACTTGCCTTAAAGTGACAATTTGAAACAAATTACTTTCTGAAGAAAAACCAGAATGACAACCTGAAGCAATCTTTTAATAATTGACAGATGATACAGTACTATGATTGCACGATGTAAAATGATGAAGAAAAAAACAATTTGCAAATTATTTTTGAATGACATAAATATACGATTTGAAACAAACGAGCACCCACGCATTAATATAAATATTCAGATATTATTTGAGTTGACCCTACAATGAAGTACACGTTGCAGAATGATGAAACAGAACAAAATAGTCCTAGAATTCGTTTGCATGAAGTAAAGCTTCGATACATTACGATTTAGCGAATGGCTTAATCAATAATTATTTTACTTTTCAAAAATAAAACATATGGAACAATAAACTTGAGTAACGAGAATAGGACATGAGAGCTACTTTAGCATACTTTAATTTGCGACAGCGAATGTCATCAAAACTTCAAAAATCTGTAGAGAAAATAACAAAACCACCTAGGCGAAAGTAGCTCTGAGACGACAGGAATAATATTATTTTCTTTTTTAATACACTGCTTATATTTTACTTTCGAAGAACAACGATCATTACTAAATTAATATAAAGACAAGGAAGACCATCTTGTCGGCGATGACGAAGGTGCGTGAGGTAGTGACGGTGATAACCACTATCACTATCACGATAGCGCGACTCACTTTTAAGACGCATTTTGATGTCAAAATTGCTTAATAAGATTATCAAAAAACAACAGAATTGCAAAAAACAAAAGAATATCAAAAAATATAAAATAACAACAGAACTGCAAAATCGAAAGAACCCCCCCAAAAACATAAACAAAATAATGCTAAAAACAATGGGATGCAAAATAAAAAGACCACGAAAGTGCAAAAGAACACGAAAAAATATGTCAGGCTTTCTCTTTTAACTGCGAATACTAACACAAAAGAGCCGACTGAGTTTCTTAATGAATTTGAAAACCTGAAAACGAGTTGGAGACTTGGGCCTAAAAAATCGTTGCTAAAATATTTTACGAAGAAACCACGCGCAGACGAGATTATTAAGTTAAAGTGTAGAGGAATTGACCAAAAACACCAAAAAAATCCATTTATTTGTCATAGACTATTGATTTTCCTCGAGATCGTAAATTAAATACCTAGTTCATTACAATGACTTACTTTTCAATATGAAATCAATAAATATGTCGAAAAAAACTTGATTGATCATTAAAACACAAATGATTCTTTTATGTGGCCAAAATCCATGATTTGGAACACAGGACATCTTCCTCACGTGCCACACTCTGTTTATCCTCTTTTTGACGAAAATTAGTCAAATCGAATAAGACTGTGTTTGGATCTGAAGTGTTAATACGGAATCCCACAACAACCGCCATGCGTTCTACTACGATTTCATAAAGAAAGGGGGTAGATGGAGATGAAGTGTTAATACGGAATCCCACAACAACCGCCATGCGTTCTACTACGATTTCATAAAGAAAGGGGGTAGATGGTGACAGCCTTGACGAGGCCTACTCCCCTCAGTAGTGAGTGTGCACCGCTACTGAGAGCTAGTGTGTGGTAGAAAATATCACTCATGAAGCTAATAGTCACCACAACGATGGCCGAACGTCTTAGTACCTCCCGGCCCAGCCAGAAGCGGCAGCGACAGATACCACAGCAGTATAAGTGGAGACGTGGTAGGATGAGTAGGGAAGAATTACCAATAAAGATGAAATACCAACTTCGTATCTTACAAGTGAATGTGGAAGGCTATAGTAAAGCAAAAGGAGATATCCTCTCTAAGATGATGCACATAGAAAAGATCGACGTACTGGCTATCCAGGAGACGCACCTAGACGAGAGATCTATCCATAAACTTAACATACCCGGATATGAAATCGTTACATCCATGGGACATGAGAAATTTGGTACCGCAACATTGGTTAGACAAGAACTTCTGGACAAAGTGACAGAGATAATGGATACATCTATCCATTGTATTGGTATGAAGATTGGTGGTACCACAATATACAATGTCTACAAGCCACCTTCCCAGGAGTGGGAGCCCCACGTGCTGCCCAAAGCAGAACATCCAGCTATATATGTCGGAGATTTTAACTCCCATCATACCAGGTGAGGTTATCATTCGCCTGACAAACATGGAGAGCGCCTTGGAGACTGGGCCGACATTAATAGCTTCCACTTAGTCTATGACGGGAAAGATAGAGCCACCTTTACTTCTCGGGTGTGGAGAACATCTACCACTCCCGACCTATGTTTTGTCTCAACAGAGAGCTCGGGGAGAGTGTTGCCAGTACAGAGGACAGTACTTAGCAGATTCCCAAAAAGCCAACATAGGCCCACAGTTATCAGTGTAGGCCTCCAAATACCAATTCTGATAAGCCCCCCCATCCCACGCTGGAATATGAGGAAAGAACAATGGACCGAGTACAAGGAGTATATAGAGAAGGTGGTGCCTAGGATTCCTCCCATCCCAGCAAATTATTATAGATTCTTAAGACTGGTTATTAAATCGGCCCATAAAAGCATTCCTAGAGGGGCAAGAAAGGCCTTCATACCAGGTTGGTCTGAGGAGTGTCAAAGGCTGTTGTATAGATATAATGAATTGGAAGAACCGGAGACCGCAGAAGCTCTAACATCGCTCCTGGACGAAGAACGGAGACAACGCTGGCATGAGCTGGTGGAAAGCCTGGATTTCTCGCACTCTAGCCGAAAGACCTGGAATCTATTGCGGAAACTCGGAGGCGCACATCTACCTCAAAAGAAGGCGAGTAAGATGAATCCAGTGAAGATAAGTGCATCCCTCGCTCGAAGAGCAAGAATCAGCGTTTCAAAAAGGCAAAGGATGAAAATTCAGGCATTAATGAGGGACGCTGAGAAGAACTGCTCTGAGAACACCCAGCTGTCTGAGCAGATATCCGTAGAAGAGGTGAACAAAGGAATCCTACAAATGCAGCAAGGGAAAGCTGCCGGCCCGGACGATATCCCGCCAGAATTTCTGAAAAACCTTGGGCTCAGAGGAATAAAGTGGCTGGCGGACCTCTTTACTAATATCCTTGAGACTAGTATGGTGCCTGAGATATGGAAAGAGGCAAGAATCATAGCTATCTTAAAGCCAGGAAAAGAGGGGAATGAGACTGCAGATTATAGACCGATTTCCCTCCTTTGTACTACGTACAAGCTCTTTGAGAGAATCCTGTTGACAAGATTAGGACCTATATTGGATAAGGAAATACCCATGGAACAAGCTGGCTTTCGTGCAAATAGAAGCTGCTGTGATCAGGTTCTTTCACTGACTACATTTATCGAAAATGGTTTCCAAAATAGGAACAAGACAGGAGTCGTACTGCTCGACCTATCAGCGGCCTATGACACTGTATGGCTGGATGGTTTGTTCTTCAAACTGACAAGAACTATAAAGTGCTTAAAAATAACTAGACTTCTGAAAAATATGTTGTCAGGAAGGAAGTTTCGGGTAATATCACAAGGAAAAGCTTGTCAACCACGGTTTTTGCGAAACGGACTACCACAAGGATCGGTAATGTCTCCGTGTTTATTTAATCTCTATATAGCAGATCTTCCGGAGCTGAAAGCAAAAAAGTTTGCGTATGCTGACGACCTTGCGGTTGCTCTCCAACGTAAGACTTTTGAGCAATTGGAAAAAGATTTAAACCCGGACCTGACGAGACTACAGCATTACTATCGGAGATGGCACTTGATGGCTAACCCACACAAAACTGTATGTACGGTAATGCATCTCAATAACAAAGAGGCTAAGAGAGAGATGAAATTGAAGTTCTGCGGCCGGAACATAAAACATGAAAGAGCACCAAAATATCTAGGAGTTAAACTCGATCGAAGTCTTACCTACAGAGAGCACCTGGTGGCGACAAGTCAAAAAATGAAGACCCGAAACAACCTTATTTCGAAACTGGCAGGTACCTCGTGGGGAAGTTCTGCTGCTACTCTCCGCACATCCGCGCTGGCGCTGGTCTATTCCGTTGCGGAGTATTGTGCCCCAGTATGGAAGAACAGCGTACATGCCAAAAAAAGTGGACGTCCAGCTAAACGAGGCCATGAGGCTGATTAGCGGAACGCTGAAAGCAGCCCCCGTCCACTGGCTTCCTGTGTTAACTAATATACAGCCACCATATATCCGCAGAGAACAAGCCGCATCTAAAGAAAGATCGAAAATAGAAGCCAATCCCAAACTCCCAATACATGAGTATGTGTATGGAAACAATCGTCTCAAATCGAGGCGACCCTTTTGCATGAACCCAAGAGACCTGTACGACTCCTCTGGAGAATGGAAAAGAATATGGAAGGAGACGAAGGTTAGGAATTGGACCCTCATAGATGACCCCACTAAGCGGGTTCCAGGTTTCAACCTGAAGAGGCGCCAGTGGACAACGTTAAATCGACTCCGGACTGGATTTGGAAGATGCAAAGAGCAGCTAAGGAAATGGGGATATAGTGAGGACGGTGAGTGTGAGTGTGGACTACCCCAGACCATGGACCACATTATTCAGTGCCCGATTTATGGATTTGAAAATGGTAATCTTGAATCACTTCATAACTTAAGCGACGCGGGAGCCGAATGGCTGAGAGACCTAAAAGTGTGTTTGTAGTACTATATTACTATATTATTTTATTGTTATGTTTTATTTCTTGCATGAAGTGACTGTGTATGATTCGTGTAAGCTTCTGGCAAATCGAACGAATAAATAAATAATTCATAAAGAAAGCACATTCACTGCGAGAACAGCTATTTGTGCTTTAGAAATTCATGATTTGGAACGGAGGACGTTAAATTCAATATATTAATACATAATCTTGACAAGCTTTGTTTCATTCTGCTATTTTATGATGCTGGCCAATTGTGCAGGCAATACTCTAAATGTCTTCTATTGCAGTTTCACGGTGAAGAAACATTTATCGGTAACATTCATATTTTGTTACTTACAATGGAGTTGGATATGGAATTGTTAAAACAAAAGAGTCAGCAACCTCGGGTTTTACTCGGTTTCGATTTTACGATAAAGGAACGTGAACAAGCAAAAAATACATTGGTCTTCTATATAACAATCTACGATTTGGAGCTACAAACGACTCATCTGTATTGTTAGTAATGAAACAAAAACCTGTTATGAAAGTTGAGACGATATTACACGCCTTACTTAATAACAACTTTTAATGTAATTACGTAACATTTAAATAAGAAAGAGATGCTGAGATTATTCCCCCTCTGTTCGACATTTAAACACTATTTTAAATGAGACCTGCAGCGACCTATGAGAAGTGGAATATATAATCTGCACAATAAGATTCTACCATGTTGAAGAGTATCTTTATATATTATAAGAGCCAATAGATGTTAGCGGATCAACGTTGCCTACAGAAACGAGAATAGGACATTACAGCTACTTTCATTAATAGGTGACGACGAATGAAGTCACGAAATCTTAAAACATATGGGGGGAAGAAGGATAAGAAAACTACCATGTCTCGTGTAGCGCTAAGAAGGAATAAAAATATTGTTTCCTTTCGAAGAAATAGCTCAAATTTTACCTCTGAAGAACAATGACCACAACTAAAAGAAATTGGGAAGCGAGGAAGACAATGGGGACGGCGTTGGCGATAGAGTGTGTGGTAGTGACAATGATAACCACGATCACACCGACATTGGCAAGAAAGCGCGATTTACAATTGAATCGAAATTTTATAGCAAAATTGTTAAATGTGATTTTCAGAAAACAAAAGAAGTCCAAAAACAAACGAAGTGGAACAGAAGTGTAGGAGAAAAAGGAGTACAAAACCAACAAAAAAACTACAAAACATCACCCACACACAAAAAAACATCAAAAAAGAAAAAGAATAATGAAAAACAAAACCCAAAAAACACCAAACAATAAATGAACACCCAAAAAAAGAACGAAAAAAACAACAAAAGAACTCGAAATAATACTTCGGGCTTCCTCTTGTAACTTAAAACAATAATACAAAAGAGCCGCTCCAGTTTCACAACGACTTAGAAAACAAGAAAACGAACAGCATGATAGTTGCTAAAACAGCGAAGAAACCACTCCACAGACGAGAGCATTAACCTGAAAGTATGCGAGTAGGAAAGCCTTCAGAAAAATAAAATGCTATCTAACAATGGAATCACGACCATGATTCAAGCCAAAAACCAAATATTTGTACTTTGTGACAATCCACCTTCAGTACGTCTAGGTGGTGTATTAGCTCCGTTTCACCATCCTGGCAAAAAATGTTTCTAAAGATACACGTTGTTTGATGCAATTGTTAATTTACGATGTGAGAGTCATTACATTTCGTTCATCTACACCTTTCATGCTAATTGTACCGTTTCACTAATGCCATCTTTTCTTAATTAAGGTGACAACCGTCATGGGCGCTCGAACAACATACGCACAAGCATTAGCGGAGACTTATTAACTGCGAAAACTCTTCCGCCAAAGTCAAGACTCAAGACCGTAACACCTTCAAAAGACATAAGACCTTGAAAACAACCGAAAGACAGATCTAACGTTGATTCCTGATCTCACCAAAGTTTCGTCTGGACTCGCAACTACAGGCGCTTTATAGTACCGTACCGTCAGATTCAACTCCCGTTTACGTCAACTCCCGTGATATTTTTAAGCTTAACGTCTAACACGTTATTATAACGTCTAACACGTTATTCTTCGTTTTCATTTCCATAAAATGGAATGGAATGAACGATCTGCAAATTATAGGCTCTAGACTGCAATTCTACCTTTACAGCAATGTTCTAAACAATTACTATTACCTACTAACGACAAGAGTCTCTCAATTACACTTCGAAGAAAGACGATAGCAGCGCAGAATTACCGAAGGAACTGCATAAAAGATAAATTAAGAGATATTGCAACAAGGATGAAGACAAGTACTATTACTGACGTCATTAAGACAAAAATCAAGTACCCACATACGAGAGAATTGTAATCAGCGGTTGAAAAGACAGGATGTGTTTACCAACCACGTACGGGGATTTTTCCGGCGTATCTAGGAGTAATAGTGGGTATGAACCAATCGCAAATCTTATTTGAGGTATTTCCGTATCAAACAATAGTAAAAGTTTATACCAATACGAGTATACAGGTCGGTGAGTGATACGAGTAAGGATTGTCCGCGAGCCAGGAATCATTTGAAGAGTAATGGAATTTATTGATAAAGGATAGAGGAAAATGTGGAGAGAATCTTTGCTGTGTAAAAAGTTCTGAATCAAAACAGGACGAATAAAAAATACACCCCGGGGTTCAAAATACTCTCCTTGGACATCCCCGACTTAAGTTATATAGCTCTTCAACAATTATTAATAACTAAACAAAATATAGAAATAACGTTTCTTACGCAATGAAAAATAATTCACTTTCGTTTCGGTAAGGAAACGAAATTGCTTTCAACGATCTGTTCATTTGGTAACAAAACTAATTTTGTGTGGACTTCCGTTTAGTTACTTAGAGTTTGAAACTATCGGTCCTTCATTCATAAAGGAGGACGTTGAATCTATACGTTAATAAGCAAAGACATCTCCTTTCAGTTTGGTCCGATTTAAAAATAAAGGAACATGCACTAGTTAGCAGTAATTTTATACTTCAAAAATCATACTTCTAAAAATCAATGATTCAGAACAAACGATTTCCCCCACAAACGTCACATACTTTTTCTATTGTTTGTGACGAAAATTAGACGAATCAAATGAGACTGCGTATTAACACTTCAGATCTAAACACAGCAACTTTCCTTCATTCTACTACGATTTCGTGATGAAGGAACATGCAGTGCCAAAGAGGTTAGTTACTTGTACTTCAGAAATCCATGATATGGAATGGAAAACATTCAGTTCAAACCCGTATTATAGAATCTTGAGCAGTTTAGGGTTTCATTCTGCAACTCTTTCACGATGTTGCCCAATTATGCAGGAAACACTCTAATTGTCCATTATTGCCATATCACTCTGTTAGGAATTCACGTAGAACTCAGAACAGTATCTTGTAAACAGTAAAGTGATAATACAGAAACTTTGGCAGTATCGCGATTATTCGGCTACGATTTTACGATGAAGAAACATGAAGCAACGAACAATACACTCGTTATTTATGTAACATCAATCTACAATTTGGAGCATCGAACGACATCTGAAATGATAGTAAATAAACTAAGACTTGTTACTGTAGTTGTGACGATATTACACTCATCATGTAATGACATTTATAATTGTAAACATTTATAATTGTAATTATTAATGTAATTACGTAATAATTGAATTACTTTAGAGATTACAACAAATATTCTCTATCGATAGAAATGAGACGCTGAAGTCACACACATTACCATGAGGCTAAATATAATTAGCATAAGATGCGCAGCGTTCAGTGGTACTCATTTTCTCCTCGCAACTTTAAATTCTAATTTGAAGGAAACCTGCAGCGACCTACGAGAAGCGGAAAATATAATCTGCACGATAAGATTCCACCATGTTGAAAATTTTGGTTATATATAGCAAGGGCCAATAGACGTCACCGGCTTTGTATTTCAGTCTACTATGGTTGCATCATGAAGTAAAAATAGGTGGGGACCTGCACTTGCAGTGTCGGGAGATTTATCGTGAGTAAATATTCCACAACGCTGTCCTTCAACCCTCCTGTTTTTCAAGAAGAACTAACTATAGTAGTCAACAGGTTTCAAACATTAAAAGGCGTATCAAGATTAAGTTGCTAAAGAACAGGATTCCTGCGAAGGTCGAAGATGTAGAGGAGTGGACATGAGATTTGTATAGACGTGTTGTAATGAAAGGATAGAACAGTCTCGCTGGAAGTATTGTAGGTGCCACAACAACAAATTTACAACAGAGATTAACTATTGAAACGCATTTTTATGGCTCAGTGTTTAATGTAATTAAAAAGAACATCAAAAACAAAAAAGCCAAAAACAACAAAAGAACTAATAAAAAGGAACAAAAAGAAAAAATAACAAAAAAACTGCAAGAAACTATAACTTTAAAAACAATCGAACTCCACAAACAAAAGACCCTCATGTAGCAAAATAACTCCAAGAAGCAAAATAACTCCAAGATGCAAAAGAACTCCGACAATTACAAGAATTGCAACAAACAGAAGAACTCCAAAACGCAAGAAAGAGAAAAAATAGAAAAAACAAAAAAATACTCAAACTAAAGAATTCCAAGAAAAAATCCAAGAAGCAAAATAACTCTAAAAATACAACACCTCCAAAAACACAAGGACTCCAAAGCAAAACAACTCAAAAAAATGAAACGAATTTAGCAGAAATAACTACGTCAGTCTTTCTCTTCTAATATCAAATCTTAATAGAAAAAAGCCGCTCCGATTACTCATCGACTTTAGAAACCAGACGACTAATAGCTCAAGAGGTCGGTTACATGGACCAAGAAAATCGTTGCTAAAACATTCTACGATGAAACCACTCCACAGACGAGAGTACTAAACTCATGAATGAAGGAAAGCCTTAGAAAAAATGAAGTCATATAAAAATAGAATCTCGACCAAAATTCAAACCAGAGATAAAATGTTTTCACTTTGTGACAATCAATTTTCAGTTGGTCTATGGTGCATTAGCACTGTTCCGCCATTCAATAAACTGTTTCTTAAGTCAAGCACCGTTGGAGAGTTCATACACGAGGTGCCAGTCATTACATTTCGTTCATGTTCACCCATCATGTCAGTTGTATCGTTTCACATAAGATTTTTTTCTTAAAAAGAAGGCAACATCTTCAATCGATAGCAAAGTCTTTCAAATGACGTAAACTCCTCCGCCAGGTCGACCTCTAGACCCAGACCTCTAGACTGCTGAAAATAACCGAAGGACATTAACGTTGCGACACAAACATATCACCTCCTGATCCAACGAAAGTTTCGTTCTAGACTCGTAACTACAGACGCTATACGCTACATATAGCAACAGATTCAACTACCATTTTCTCCAACTGCCGTCATGTTTTTAAGCCAAAACAAAACGCTGCCACTCGCCCGCCCACGAACGTCGCACAGCGCGACGCCACACCGCCCAAATACAACATCGCGGACCGCTCCGGTGTCGCTTGGGCCAACACCGGCAATGACTCGAGCCCGAACTCGAGCTCAGGGCCGAGGCGCAACCACTACTGCCGCGAGCCACACCGTCTGCAAGGCGGATCAGGCGTTGCCACCACGCCACGTGCCGTCCCGACCGCCTTGCGAAGGGGCGAGGAAGAGGCAATTCACTCGAATTTACCCACAGTGGGAAGCCTAGGCCGCGTTGTCGTCTGACCGCGCTGCACCAGACGGCCAGGGGAAAGGACCGCTGCTTGCGTCACCGGGGACATGGACGCCGGAGAGGGCGCCGTCCTCCCTGAAACGGCAAACTCTGACTAGATGTAGATTAGAGAAGTAAGATAAGACAGTTTCAAGAAAGACATATTTATAACGAGAGGCTTCACGTCGAATTGAATGGATATTAAATCCACTTAAAAAATGCAGCCATGTTTTTAATGCTTTATGACCATGAGAAAAAGCCCTACCACGCATGCATCCTCGAAGAGTCAACAGACTGAGCAGCCGGGGCAACGGTGGATCCGGTATCCAGGTAATCAGGTGAGTCGGGGCAGCCAGCCGGGGGCTGGGTATTATGTAATAATGGATTCATTACATTAGCGGTAACAAGTATTCTGTATCGATAGGAATGAGACACTGAGGTCAATTACACAAACATCACCATGATGCTAAAGTAAATCAGCGTAAGATATGCAGCTTTCAGTTCAATTCGGTTTCCCCTCAAAGCTTTAAATACTAATTTAAATGAACAGCAATATCCGAGGAGTGGAAAATGAAATCCGCGCAATAAGTGTCTACCGTGTTGGAAATTCCAGTTAAATATTGCAAGCGCTAAGAGTCGTCGGCGGGTTTGTATTTCAATCCACTGAGTTTTCATGATGACGTAACATTAGGTGGGATTTAGCAAGAGTCAATACCAATCTAGATATAACACTCTCCTTCAGTCAGAATCCTCTTTCTCGACGAAGGATTCTTACTAATCGATTAACAGAGTCTGGAGAAAGTTGCTCACGCTTTGATGATAGGTTTTAAACATTAAAAGGCGCATCAAAATTAAGTTGCCAAAGAACAGCATTCGTACGAAGGACGAAGATAATGACGAGTGGGCATGAGTTTTGTGTAGTTAGTATTCCGATGAGGAACAACACCGTTGGAAGTGGCACCGTTGGAACCAACACCGTTCTTGGTGCAATCGTTGGCAACTTTCGTTTGGTTTCGGTGAAGAAACGACTCACTAGAACTGGAATATCTTCTACGGTCTGTTCATTCGGTAACGAAACTAAATTCATGCAGACATCCGTTTCTTTACTTGGAACGAAACTACGTTCACGAAGTAATAGTTTTGTTACAGCGACACAAACAAAATGTTTCGTGTCATTCTCTCTTTTTGGTTGTCATTCTTTGTGGCAACAGAAACGATGATAAAAACATACGGATTGATTCATACGAATGGATCATACCAGAATGTATTCAAAGATATTTATGTAAAAAATATTACTTAGGTATCAAATTCTAATACATCAGCTAGAGAAAAAACAAACAGAAACAAACACAAAGACACCTTCACAGCCATTCTTCATAATTTTATGTGAAACATGAATTATGGGGTATCTCCATTAAAACCAACAAGGTAGCGTTTACGTTAAAAACAACTGGCTTCGTAAGTTGTACGGTGATATGCAATCAGTAATACAGCGATCCATATGTATTCGCTTGAGAAAGTAATGTACACCAACACAAAGACTTAGAAAACATTTGACATCATTTCATAAAACGATTATGACAATTACATTCTCTTAAAATATACGGCTACGATTTAAACATTACAAAGTCATTGTTAGGCTTCCTCTTCTCCCATTCGAAAAGATGGCTGCCACCTAGCTGTAACCACCATGTTTTGCCATTTTATATTTTTGACCATTTGTGAACATTCATGGGAGATCCACGTTGCTTGAGCAGTAAGTTATTTTCTTTTTGTTATTTTCTTTTTGTATTTATATGATATTATTTGTTTTTCCACTAAAATCACTGTACACCCCCCGTTTTGTGTTCAACTTATGTTTGTTTCATTTCTCCATTTTGCTGGAGATTCACTGAAGATGGGAAAAGTGTTTCCCGAAAGTTAATTATGGAAAATTGTTAATAAAATTATTAAAACTTTTGTGGAGATTATTTCCTTTACAATACCATGGATTACCACAAGATATCTGCTACCACCACGGAATTTATTACAAAGTCATATTTGTTTTATTAATTATAAAAGGCAAACAATTTAACGGGACAACAAAATCAATGTTCTCTAAAGAGTAATTACTAAAGAACGAATGCAATTTCAGTTTAAAAGCCTCTAAGCAACTTCACTTTGAAAAGTGTTTACAAATGAAACAGTTTTGCTAGAAAAAGCAGAAAGCAGAAACACGTGCTTCAACATTCAATAACTATTTTGTCGAAAAAAAAACACTACAACAACAAATTACTTATTAAGACAAAAATGTGCCTCATTCCACTTACATGTTGAAGGAACCAGTGAAGAAAGAACAGTATAGTATTCTGTGCTTCGTAAATCCATCAATTGGAACAAACTAGGGCGGTGGGTGAAACTGTTAATACGTAAGCTCACATTAATTACCTTTCAGTTTCTGCTATTCCAAAATAAAGGAACATGCACTAGCGAAAACTACGTTTTTTTAAAAAAATAAAAACTCCGTGATTTGGAAACAAAACTTCTCGCTCACACGATTTGTACTGTTTTAGAGGAAAATTGAAATTAAATTAGACTGTGTTTGGATCTGAAGTGTAAGTAAAGCAGTCACACAGCAACCTTCATTGATTCTACTACGATTTCACGATGAAGGAACATGCTACGTCGAAGACTACAGTTATTTTCACTTCAGATATCCACGGTCTGGAAAAAAGGACGTCGTTGAATTCAATTCAAATGAAAGTATTAATACAGAAGCCTCACCGGTCTTGTTTTTCCCTTCTGCGACTACTATTTCACGCTGGGCCTCCGTGGTCCGTTGCCGTGCGCGCTTTCTATGGCGCAACCCCGGGTTCGTTTCCATGTCGGGCTCAAAACTTACTAAGCGCGTTCCTTGTAATGTCTCAGTATCTGTTGCTGTGTGACAATGAGGAAGCTAACTTTTCAGGTCGACAAGACCAGAGATACGGCATTGGGATAGCTATGTGCTAACCACACGTACTCCCTTAAACCATGGCCGCAAGGCCGGGACGCCGCTGGTGGGACTCGTAAAGAGTTGTTGTGCCAACGTACATACATACATACATACATACATACATACTATTTCATGATACCGACCAATTATGTAGGAACACTATAAATGTCTTCTACTATCGTCGCTCTGATAGGATTTCGTGGTGAAGAAACATTTATCAGCGTCATTTATACTTCACAAATCTTCGATAATTACGATTGTTTGTTCTAAGGCGATGTTGGATCTGAACACGTTAATACAGATGTGTCAGTAACCTCATGCTTTATCCTGCTACAATTTTACGATTAAGAAACATGTACAAGACATCAATTCATTTGTCCGTTATAGAACAATCTACGATTTTGAGCTACGAATTCCCTATCCGAAATGTAGGTAGAGAAACAAAAACCTATTACGATAATTGAGACGATATTACACTCATTTCTTAACGAGACCAATAAGAACGATAATTGTGATTAGTACTACAAGCATGTAATAATGGATTTATTACATAAGCGATTATGACAAGAATTTTCTGTCGATTGCAAGGAGACACTGAGATGAATCATACAGACATCACCATGAGGCAAAGACGAATTAGCGTGTGATGTACAGCATTCATTTTCATTCAATTTTCCGGGAAACTTTGAGGACTAATTTGAATGAGACTTGCAGCGACCTCCAAAAAGCGGGAATATAACCCACACGATACGATTCCTCCATGTGAGAAATTGTCACTACTATTTGAAAGCGCCATTAGACGTCGGCGGTTTTGTATTTCGATCTACTATGCTTTCGTGATGAAGGAACATTAGGGGCGGAGCCAAACATTGAGTGTCGTGGGTTCTAAGCTGAGTCAACATCATTCTAGCTACAGCATTATCCTTCAACATAATGTCTTTCTTAACAAAAACTCGACGCGTCGTATACCTCTTTATACTACTTTGACGAAAATTATACGAATCAAAATACGACGTCATCTGGTGGCTCAGAGCGAAGTCGTTCACCAAGGAGTCCGGAATTCGATTCCCGTGGATTCCCGACAATTTTATGTGAAATTTGATCCAACAAAACCAGTTTGGCTACTCAGTCTCAATCAAAGTTATCATAATTCTTGGATGCAACCACTATTATTGCAGAATGTACAATTATGAATCAGAAGTATATATTGTACACTTCTTTTACATACCATAAATCTAGGATTGCAAATAAACGACCATCTTTAGTCCACCCCCCCCCCTTCAGAAATCCTTGGAGTTTACCCTACTATGATTAAACGATTTAGAATTAGAGAAGAATTAACAGCATAGCCTTCTTGTATTCTTTACTTGCCATAAATTAAAGACATGAAACAAACGACTTCCTGAAGGGAAGCCAGAAGGACAACCTGAAACAATCCTTTAATTATCCTCGGATGATACTCTACTGTGATTGCACGATGTTGAATGATGAAACAGAATATTATTGTCGCAAATTTATTTTACACATCATAAATGTACGATTTGAAACAAACGACCGCCTTCAGACTAAAATAGATCAACAGAATACCTTGGCGTTTACCCTACTGTTCTTACGCGACATACATATATGAAACAGCGTAATAGTCCTAAAATTATTTTAGATGATGGAAAGCTACGGTTAAGAATTATGAATAATGCGAACAGAATAATCGAATTTTTTTAACTTTTCAAACACATTCAATGGAACAAATCACCTCCGGAAGCGAGAACAGGACATGACAACTTATTTAAAATACATCGGTGACAGGGCATGAAGTCACCAAAACTGCAACATTCTTGAAACGTAACGAAAATCATCAATATGCATGAACGCTAAGCAATAAAAATATTTCGTTCTGTTGATTAAATAGCTCACATTTTACCCTTCAAGAGCAACGATCATTAGTAAGAGGAATATGGATCCCAAAACGACAATGGTGTCGCCGATGGCAACAGTGAATGTTGTAGTGACAGTGATAATTACTACCACAATGACAATGGAAAGAAAGCGCGATTCACTATTGAAACACATTTTATAGCAAAATTGCTATATGTGTTTTTCAAAAAACAATAGAACTCCAAAAAGAAAAGAAGTACAAAAGAACACCGAAAAACAAAAGAACATCTGGGCGTCCCTTACTTTCAAATAATAATTCAAAAGAGCCGCTCCAGTTTCTTAATGGCTTTGAAAACCTGAAAACGGACACAACGGGGAGTCGGCGACTTGAGCCTAGAAAATCGTTGCTAAAACATTCTATGAAGAAACCACTACAGACGAGTTTTAACCTGAAAGTATAAGAAAATGTTCAGAAAAATAAAATCCTATCTAAAAATAGAATTCTGACCAAGATCCAAACCAGAGATCAAATATTTGTACTTTCTGACAATCCACTTTCAGTTCGTCTACGTGGGGTATTAGCCCTGTTTCACCATTCTACCGAAAATTGTTTCTAAAGAGCAAGACGTGTATGATGAAATTGTTAATTTACGATGTGTCATTACATTTCGTTCATCTTCCCCTTACATGTGAATTTTACCGTCTCAAAAATGCCATCATTTTTTTATCAGGCGACAACGTTCAAGGGAATTCGCACGGCATAAGATCAAGCGTCAGCAGAGACTTTCAAATGGAGAAAACTCCTCCTCAAAAGTCTATATCACTGAAAATAATCGAAAAACAGATTCTGGAGCAGGAACACAATAGAATCCAAACGCAAAACAGGCTTGGAGATTAGATTGCCTTTCCAAAAAATGTTTTCACGCCTACCGGTAAACGTCTCCGACATAATGGAAACGGACTTGTGCGAAAGGAACCAAATGTAATCTAACAACTAACAACAGTCTTATGAAAGCAAGCTTTTGCTATTGGTAAAAAAATGAATGGCACTGCAACGAATGTAGTACATTCTTAAGCTTCTTCTTAAGCAAAAGCAGGTTCTTAAGCAATAGCGAGTTGTGTACGATAAATTAGAGGCAAGGAGGTATTTTGTTCAATTGGATTTCAATAATCTGTAATTGAAATCTGTTGATTAACAAACGTCAAGGTCAATCCAAAGAACAAAACTGAGGACAAAATTGTATGTTAAAGGGAGACAAATGTACACATGTAATGCCACAAAGCATCATTCAGTTATAAGCTTCAAAAAATAGAATGTACGTAGCAGTATGTAATGATATTACTTTTTAGGAAAAAAATAATAGAAATAGAAAAGCAGGTTTGACCATTTTCAATAAACCAAAGCAAATTCGAATTGAGAATGGCAATGTTGGCAACAATTGTCACAGGATGTGAAAAGAAACTCGTCTGGTAGTTTATTTATTTTATATAATTTATTTATTATTTCTTCATTCTTTTTTTATTTATTTATTTATCGATGTATTGACGTATCGATAAAAATGGGTGGTTGAATTGATGTACCATTCCTGCTGGGTGAGCGAGTTTCACCTTGTTCACGAATCTAAGGACCACTTGGCCCCAAACGTAAGAAAGGGGACGCCCATGAACTTCACTACCTTTCCATTTTAGCGAGAAGATCAAACCGCTCCAATTCGGTATCCGTCTCGTACATCACTCTTCACACCTACCCTATGGCGATTAAGACCCATGTGAGACGCGAGAGGGCAGGAATTATAAATGTGTTTGATATATAATTTGTGGCATTGGAATTGATACTTAGACGATAATACAGACGAAATAATTATATTTTACTCCCTAGAATACTAAATGGAGACAAAATGCAAAATTAATTGTTAAAATTCAAAGTTTATTAGTCGTTCATGAATAGATAAAAGAAAAGAAAATTGTTAGAGCATATTTCATTAGTTCTGGCGCATATTTTACAAATGTTAGAGATTTTTGCTTGCATATTTTTCCTTTTGATACAGCCTTAACTTATGAGTCTGTGTCGAGAGTGACGAGTGTACGCAAAAGCTATGACGGAAATATTCCGGCTGTATTTACGTATCCTAATTCACAACATAATGGCTGTTTGAGGGTATCACAACTATTTCAAACAGTTACACCCCCAATATGGCCGATAACTAATATAAGAACAGAGTTTGTCCTTTGTGGATAGTGGAGATGCCAGGATCATGGTTCAGATGCTGGCGGGGCCTTTGAAGTCCGATGACAGCAGACGACGGCACGCGACGAAATTCGCGTAAGTCGGGACGATTGGGACGAGAAATGCGTGGCCAAAAGAGGCTTCGGAGCGACACAGTATTTCCCTGCTTGAAACCCCAACGTAACCGCCGCTGCTTGAAAGTAGCACAGCTATTTAAAATAATTAAGCCGTTGGTATGTCTGAGAACAAATGTAGGTACAAAACGTCAGTCGTTTGTCGAAAGTGCGGACGCCGGGAATGTGGTTCAGATGCCGGCGGGGCCTTTGAAGTGCGACGAAAGCAGAAGTCACGCGACGACATTCACGAGAGTCGGAACGACCTGGATCGAGAGAACTGCGGTCACAGGAGACTTCCCGGCGACTCCCAAAATTATGGATTCAACGTATTAACAGGAAGCACGAAAACGGATTGACGAGAAGAATTCTGCAATAAAAAGAATTTCTATAAACAGAACAATTTCAACGCAGAGTCCACATTATTCCTGACGATCGTTATCGCCAAGGCAATACGGAAATGCATTAAAAAATCAGACAGTGCGACAATGACCCACAAGGGCGAAGGAATGCGGCGGCGATGGTGTAACGGTTAGCGTACTGGACTGTTGTAACCGAGTTGGCGGGTTCAAATCCGATCGAAGCCGTGGATTTTTAAGGGCGAAAAACGCCTTCCTTCGGAGGGGAAGTAAAGCCGGCTGTCCCATGTTCGTAGATTTACTTGCATCTAAAAGATCCTCAAGCCTAAATGACGCCTCTGAGCTAAATTCAAATCGCCTTTCCTGCTAGAAGAAATACCTCCTTTCTCTGCTAGATGAAAGGAGCGAAGCGAAATTTGCGTGGTCAGACGGAAGAGCGGGCCTGATGGCCCGATTCTCGCCACGTAAAATAAGGCAAATTCAATTCAATTCAATTCAATTCAATGCGGTGACCGGACGGGAAAGCACGCGAGGTCGGGGCGGCTTTGGGGCGAGCGATGCGCGGCCGCAGGCGTCCTGAGCGGGCGGAGACATGCGTTAGGTCGCCCTCAGTCAGCGACGGAACTCGGGACTCCAAGCCGCATCGGCCGCATCGGCTTATCTCGGCGCCTCACGACCAATTCCGACCAACTGCTCGACCGCCCGGGGGGGGGGGATGTGTGGCAGTCGCGAGCCACTGCACCATTCCCCTCAAAACGCATTCAGGTTTACTATTCTTTTTAATAAAATAATTTTAAGAAAATAAAAAAAAGCAGCCACAATATATGAACTCTAAATTCCGCATACAACGAGACGATAATAAAAGCATTACGGGAAGAAATGGAACAACGTCACTACGCAATTGGAAGTGTTTTATGTTTGGAGAATGTGAGAATGAAACTCACAATTTCAAACCTTTCCTACTCGAATGCGTGGAAACTGAAGAACTAAAAAAAGGACTCCAAAAAACAAAATAAATACATAAAGCAAAGGAACTCCTTAAATAAACGGAAGTCCAACAGACAAAAGAACATCAACAAATAAAATTACATTAATAAACAAGCGAACGTCAGCAATAAAAATAATTTCTATAAACAAAAGAACTTCAACGCAGAGTCTACATTATTCCTGACGATCGTTATCACCAATGTAATACGGAAATGCATTAAAAAAAAGCAAACAGTCTACAATGAGAGAGAGAGAAATCAATGGACAATAATCGGTACACAATAATCCTCGACTATCAGAAAGCGATACAGTATCAAACAGCAGCATACGAGTAACTGACCGTTCCAAATGTTCCAAATTAAAATCTAATTGTCACACACATAAACAATTAAGTGTAGGCAAAGTAGTTCTTATGTTTACTAGGTTCTATGTAAATATAAGAACACTTGGTACTATGTTAATATAAGGTTATTAGCTATGAGGTAAATTTGGACGTAGGCGTGGATGTAGTAAGAGGAATTCAGGGCAGCTTATCCTGTTTAGCAATTAGCAACCTCACTGCAGTCGCTCTACAGACATCGTACGAATTTATCGTAAAATATCTTAAAATAACATTTCATCTTCCTTGTTCTTGCCATCATCTGCCAAAAGTATGTCTAAATTGTATGATTTTTGCACAAAAAAGAATAGTGTATTCTCATTTTACGTTTCCTTGGAAGTACTTTCATGAAAACGTCTTATTAGAAAGACATTTTGAAATCCCAGGAATGGTGGATTTATTTTCTAACGCTGGAATATATTGGCGTAACTTAGGGTAAAAGTTAGAGTGTGCTCGAGAAAAAGTCATTCAGTGTAATAAATAAGAAGTGAATGATTTGATTCAAAGGTCGTATATTATCATTATCTCCCCCGATGTATTGAACGCATTGGAGTAAGCCCCAAGGGATGTGGGATGTGTCACTTGAACCAAACTGTTGACGCGTGTGGCAAGTGGCGGTGAATGACATCAGTTGCAATTAATGACATGGAATAGTGTAGAGTCACTCCACATTCACGTCATCATGGCTACCATCACAACTACTAACACTTATTACTCACAAAAGCGATAGTTTAACAATAGTGCATTGCAATACAAGTGTAAAACGTAGAGCCCGGAAGTTCAGCCATTTTTTCACCTAAAATAGACGAGTAAAAATGCATTTATTTGTACTAAAATAGACATTAAAAAGTCCTTTATTCGTATTATTATAAAGTAGGGGTGTAAAGCACAGGAAACATTGAAAAATCATTATTTAAAAGCTTCCTCTTTTTAGGTCTGTTCCAGCCGACAGCCGGTTACACTTAGAGTCCCCATGGGACGCATATTTGACAATACACTAGACATTAACACACTTAACGGACTCCTCTATTCTGTGGTCAGCAGAACGCGAGATCCTCCGCGACATCACATACGTGAAAGGCAAGGGACAAACACTCACGTCCAAAGCGGGACTCGAACCCGCAACCCTTTGGGCCAAAGCACTGTGTCGACACACGTTCTAATCACCTCGGCCATCAGCTCGGCATTATTTAAAAGCAATTATTGTAAAATAAATGAATAGTTAAAATGATTCACATTTTTATTTTGTAATTAAAATTTATATTAGCACTTACATGGAAATATCTTTTCTTGGCAATCTTGACTGTACGTAACCATGCGTGACCATCCTGACGACTGCGAATTTATTTTACCCGCGACGCTGTCTCTAGGAAATGCTTATTTCTCATCTACAAAAAAGTCCTCCACCAAGGAGATTTTCTCGAAATTACAATTTATCTCAAAGACAATGGAATTTCTCAATTGATGAATTACTAGAAAGGAACAACTACATTCTTTGGAGAAAGCAAACAAAATCACGAGTGTAGGACACGAACGCAATCGAACGGGAGAAAAAAACAATACTCTACACTCTGTCCAAGAACAAGTACATGGACAGATTAATTCACGAGCAAACTCATAGAAGAACAGCTATTCCACCCGGCTAAACAATAGCGATTATGAGCGACGCATTTCAGGTAACCAACCAATATTCAATTAACTGCGATATATCACTCCAAAAACAAAATTTGCGACATTTTTTCGGGACGTCGAGTTTTAGAATTTGTGTTCCTTGAATATCCTCTCAATAATCTTTAAAATTTTAACTACTCTAATTTCACAATGCACCAACCTACGACCAGCTAGCAGCGTTCCTTTACTTGACATACGTCGACGACTTGGAAACAGGACGATCGTCAAAATTCAACATTTTATCAGACTTATACAACTCTACAGTAATGAGAACAGTATATGGCAAACACGTATAATCACGTGAAAGGAAAGCGTGAAATGGACAACTTTCGTCAAGATCATTACTTCCAATAAAGATTCATTTGAAATCTGGTCTACTATATTAATAATTGTATTCGGCGATAAAGAGAGTAATCATTATAAGAAGAAGTAGTGCTCCAATATCACATAGTTTCTCGCATTCATGCTAACTTTTGCAATTTTTGAATATTCAGAGAGACCAACGAAAATGAATCCTGCGTAATTTTTAAGGGTATTTTACTTTTAAGAGTGTTTTAAAAAATGGCATTAATTAAATATGGTAAATTAAGGTATATTATCAATAACATCAAATTCAAAGAGAAATTATGGAAAAACGTCGTTTCTTAAAAAACCTACGTGATATTATTTAAACGACTATTTTTCGAAAATATTTTTTTTAAAAAAACGTCTGCATCAACAATATTGTAATATTAATTTTTTGCGATTTAAAAAAATGTAGGGTTCATCGAAAATGCAATCAGAACAAGATTTCACACCGTCAATTGCTATATTCGAGGACATTTGAAAAAAACTAGGAAGCCACGTAGGAAAAAAATAATTACTAAATTAGCAGGGTTTTGATTTCGTTCAGATCGTTACGGGATTATCAATTTTGGAGAAAATTGGCTGAACGATAAAAGCGCTGTGTTGATGACACACGGGCACACTTAGGGCTCACTTAGGCACCGACAGTCCCACACACCTACAGTCCCACACTCTGACATCGACAGTCCAATCATCGACAGTCCAATCATCGACAGTCCAATCATCGACAGTCCAATCATCGACAGTCCAAACATCGACTGTCCAAACATCGACTGTCCAAACATCGACTGTCCAAACATCGACTGTCCAAACATCGACTGTCCAAACATCGACTGTCCAAACATCGACAGTCCAAAAATCGACTGTCCGAACATCGACTGTCCGAACATCGACTGTCCAAACATCGACTGTCCAAACATCGACTGTCCGAACATCGACTGTCCAAACATCGACTGTGCAAACATCGACTGTCCAAACATCGACAGTCCAAACATCGACTGTCCAAACATCGACTGTCCAAACATCGACAGTTCAAACATCGACTGTCCAAACATCGACAGAGCAAACATAGGCAGTCCAAACATCGACTGTGCAAACATTGACCCTCTCTCACACCGACACCCAGGCAGACCAATAAACCAACGTTTTGCCGTCAATCGATTTTTGGGCACCGAAGGCCCACAAAACATGGATTCTAACTACACAGCGTGTTGGAGGAATTAATGTATTACTCATAACAACAAAATGTATCCATTTTTTCGTTTTATGACACATCCACGTGAGCCTCCATAGCAACTTTCATTCACTTACCTACATATTTATGCACACGTCGTTCCGCGGCTCGAGCTCATGACTTCTAGGCTGTCCGTGTGACGCCGCGTCGTTGGCAGATAGGCCGACATTTCGCCTGTCATGTCGCAGGCTTCTTCAGGGTAGTCACTACCCTGACGTCGGCCTATCTGCCAACGACGCGGCGTCACACGGACACCCTAGAAGTTACATATTTATGCTTCATAAATCCATCATTTGGAACAAACGAGGACGATGGAAGTAACCGTTAGTACGTATGCGCGCTGCATTCTCCTTTCAGATTCTGCTGTTTCAAAATGAAAGTACAAGCACTAGCGAAAAGTAAAGTTTCGTAAATAAAAACTCCGTGAAGTGGAACAAAGGACGTCTTACTCAAATATCACGTACAGTTATTGTGGAAAATTCGAATCAAGTAAGACTGTGTTTGGATCTGAAGTGTATCTGAAATAAGCAATGACGCAGCAACCTTCTTTAATTCTACTATGATTTCATTACGAAGAAACATGCGACGCCGAAGGCTTCAGATATCCATGGTTTGGAACAAAGGATGTTGTTGAATTAAATTCAAATCAAAGTATTGCTACACAAGCCTCAGCAGTCTTGTTTGTTTTCGTTTTGCTACTATTTCACGAAACTTATTAATTATTTAGGTAACACTAATAGTCATCGCTCTGCTAAGATTTCACAATGAAGAAACATTTATCAACGAACAGTATTGTCGCCCTTTACAATTCAGAAACCTTCCGTTTGTTGGATTGTTTGTTCTAAGGACGACGTTGAAACTGAACACGTTAATACAAAATAGTCGGCAACCTCATGTTTCATCCTGCTACAATTTCACGATGAAGAAACATGCACAAGCCTACAATACATTTGTGCTTTAAATAAACGTAATCTACGATTTTGAGCCACAAATTACCCACACGAACTCTTCGAAGAGAAACAAAAACCCATTACCATAGTTGATACAATAAGAAAATGGTCAGGAAATTGAAGAGTATCAACCAGTACCATCATTAAAATCATTACGACCATTAAAACCTCTACCACCAGAATCTCTTATTAGAATTAGTAAATTCTAATTCAAAAAGTCAAATTACTTCAGGTTAAAAGTACACCATTAAGACCACGGAACACCGTATCTAAAAGGCTCCTAAGAACAAAACCTCAGATACCAAAATGACAGGTTCGACCTTCTCCCGCATCTAAAGAAAAAGCCTATCTCGGGGAAGAGAACTAGAAATCTTCTTTCCGCAGTCATAATCTCCAAGTAATTAACGTTGTTAACGTTGTTACCCTAAGGCCATTCACGCTGAGATGCAATAATGTACTTCAGTCGGAAAGAGAACTGAAATTACAACGTCAATGTGAAGATGCCGAGGAAATAAATGAGAGCGCGCCGTTTTTAAGTGAACTTTAATAACTTGTTTAAGGTAAATGTGATCTTAAAGGGAAGACAGTAACTCTTCAGTCTTGTGTTTTAAAGTGCTAGGTTTTCATGATGAACAAACATTAAGCAGAGAACTGTGCTGTTGTATACACGTTCACACACCCACGTGAGCCTGCATAGCAACATTCATTCTATCACCTGGATATTTATGCTTCATAAACCTATCATGTGAAACAAATGAACACGTTGGATGTAATCGTTTGTACGTATGCGCAGCAATCTCTTTTCAATTTGTTCGATTTAAAATGAAACAAACAATAAAAAGTACACTTTTAAAAATAAAATCTCCAGAATTTGGAAAAAAGAACTTCTTCCAGTCATCTCACATATTTCTTATTCATAAATTAGTCGAATTCAATAAGATTGTGTTGGCCCCTGAAGTGTATCTGAAGTACGAGTACTGCAACCTTCATTCATTCTCCTACGATTTCATGATGAAGGAACATATAAGAACTCATCTCACATTCTTTTTATTGGGGAAAATCAGTGGAATCTAATAAGATTGTGTTGGCCCCTGAAGTGTATCTGAAGTACGAGTACTGCAACCTCCATTCATTCTAATACGATTTCATGAGGAAGGACCATGTAAGAACTCATCTCACATACTTTTTATAGGGGGAAAATTAGTCGAATTTAATAAGATTGTGTTGGCCCCTGAAGTTTATCTGAAGTACGAGTACTGCAACCTTCATTCATTCTCATACGATATCATGATGAAGGAACATGTAAGAACTCATCTCATATACTTGTTATTGGGGAAAATGAGTCGAATTTAATAAGATTGTGTTGGCCCCTGAAGTGTATCTGAAGTACGAGTACTGCAACCTTCATTCATTCTCCTACGATTTCATGATGAAGAAACATGTAAGAAGAATAGTTATTTTTATTTCGTATGTTCATCATATGGTGAAAAGGACGACTTTCAATTCAATTCAAGTCAAAGTATTAGCAGTGAAACCTCAGTCGTATTTTTTTAGATTGCTACTATTTCACGATGCTCCTCAATTATATAGGTAACACTCGAATTTTTTTCTGTCATATTGCTCTGCTAGAAATTCACGGTAATGAAACATTTGTCAGCGAACCGTATCATCGTTCTTTATTCTCTACAAACCATCGATTATTTGGATTGTTTGTTCTGTGGGCGATGTTTAATCTAAACAAATTTATATAGAAAAGGCGCTAACCTCATGCTTCATTCTGCTACAATATAACGATGAAGAAAAATGCTTAAGCCAAGACTACATTTGTGCTTTATATAATCGTAATCTTCGATTTTGAGCGATGAATTGCCTATCCAAAGTGTACGTAGTGTAACGTGTAATAATTTTTTAAACGTGTAATAATTTTTTAAACGTGTAATAATTTTTAAACGTTTTGTTTTTAATTTTTAATTTTTTAAACGCGTAATAATTTTTTATAACATTAGCTATTACGACACGTGTTATTTTTCGACAGGTATTAGATATTGAGGTCAATCATACAGACGTGAAAACCATGATGTTAAAATGAGTCAGCGTAAGATATGTTGTGTTCAGTTTTATTCACTTTCCTCTCGCGAAATTACCCTCTAATGTGAGTGAAACAAGCAGGGACGTATAGCAAGCGGAAATATAACTCACATAATAAGATATCTCCTTGTGGGAAATTGTCATTAGAGTTTGCAAGCGCCACTAGGCGATTGCGGTTTTGTATTTAAATCTACTATGATTTCGTGATGAAGTAACATTAGGGGTGGATCTAAGCATTTGATGTGAGTCAACATCATTTTAGCTACCACATTGTCTTTCAACTGAAGGCTCCTTCGCAACAGACACTGTCTATACAAGTTCAAAAAAATTGAATCTGAAGAAAGTAGCATGTGCTTCGATGATATGTTTCAAACATTAAAGGTGAATGAGGATTAAGTTTCCAAAGAACAGGATTCCTTCGAAGGGCGAAGATTCTAACGGATGGACATGAAAATCAGTAATAACTAAAATAATACCACGAACTACAGCGTTGTCCTGAGTCAGGAGGAAGAAATATATCATTTTGTTTTGATTACACTACTTATATTTTACTTCGAAGAACAAGCATTACTAAAAGGAAAAACTAAGACAACTCCCGAACCGAAACAACTCCCGAACCGAAACAACTCCCGAACCGAAACAACTCCCGAACCGAAACAACTCCCGAACCGAAACAACTCCCGAACCGAAACAACTCCCGAACCGAAACAACTCCCGAACCGAAACAACTCCCGAACCGAAACAACTCCCAAACCGAAACAACTCCCAAACCGAAACAACTCCCAAACCGAAACAACTCCCAAACCGAAACAACTCCCAAACCGAAACAACTCCCAAACCGAAACAACTCCCAAACCGAAACAACTCCCAAACCGAAACAACTCCCAAACCGAAACAACTCCCAAACCGAAACAACTCCCAAACCGAAACAACTCCCAAACCGAAACAACTCCCAAACCGAAACAACTCCCAAACCAAAACAACTCCCAAACCGAAACAACTCCCAAACCAAAACAACTCTCAAACCAAAACAACTCTCAAACCAAAACAACTCCAAAGCCAAAACACCTCCAAAGGAATAACACCTTCAAAGCCAAAACACCTTCCAAGCCAAAACTACTCCAAACCCAAAACAACTCGAAAGACAAAAGAACTCTACAACCAAAACAACTCCAAAACCATAAGAAAATGAAAAACGAAAGGAACTTCAAAAACACTCAATATTGTACATCATATTCACACATTAGTTCACGCATGTCTGAACTATAACCAAGATTCTCATCCTGTGAAAAGTAAGGAACTTCAACTTCTTTCAATGTCGAGACTATGAAAAATAAATATTTTGTGTTAATATTTTTGTTTTGTTTTTAAACCGGGAGCCATATAACTGAACACCATCTTTCGGAAGTCCAAAATCCGCTAAGTCATTCGGCTTCTGTCGAGCAAAAAGCTCAGGTTTGTTCTCTGAACTGCCTGCTTCGCACTCACTGTTTGTTCCGTAATTTCCCACCACACTAGCTTCTCTGTTTCCCACTCAATACTGCCCGAGTCACGGGCGGGTTGAGAAACTGGCAATCTAGGACCGTAAGGTACCGGGCGAATGGCACATTGAAGGTTAGGATAGTTAATCTCAGTGCTTCAGTTTTAAACTTTTAGGTCCCGCAACGCTCCTCAAATTAATCATTAAATTAATAGAAATAGTTGTATATTTATAATATAATTTAATTATTATTTGCGAGTACCAAAACGCCGTTCCGTCGCGTTGCGCCGGAAATCAAGCCTTGGTCAATCGACTTCGTCAATTGTTCGACTTCGACTTCGCCGCCCTTATGACTTATGACAAGCGACTTATGACTTTTGAAATTGTAACCTTGAACATCACGAGTACAAAAGTAACGATTTTTCGCTCCCTCCACATAATACCTACTAATGGTGACTATTATTACAATATAATAAGTGTGTAGAATGTTTGAAATCGTTAAAAAAACAAATATTGGTTACAAATGTAAACATATGCATACGTAACAAAACAGGAATAGCTTTATGGACTTGAAAACAAACCTGTACGTCATGGAGAAGAACGAACTTCCTTTTATGTTTTCAGCACACCAAAGACTAAGCAAAAATTATCAAATCAAAGTTTTGGTTGTAGGACTATGTTATTGCATCGGGGGACAGTAGGGCAAATACTTAAAACACAACAAATATGAGACAAATGGTATTTATCAGCAAAATATGTGTGTATGTCAGGATTTCTCTTGTAACTTGAAATATTTATACAAAAAAATCACTACAATTTCGGACGTCTTTGAAAAGCTGAGAACGGACAGCTAATCTGCTACATGGACCTAGAAAATCGTTGCTAAAATGACCAAGATCAAATATTATTTCTTTGTGACAATCCATTTCCAGTTTGTCTGTGGTGCATTAGCACCATCGTGGCAAAAAAATATTTCTAAACGAAAGCCCTGACAGATGCAATCGTTAATGTACGGTGTGCGAATCATTACATGTCGTTCATCTTCACCCTCGATGCCAACTGCACCGCTTCCTCAATGCCATCGTTTTTAAATAGGGCGACCTTCAAGAGCGCTCGCACGTTGAAGCGTCAGCAGGGTCTTTCAGGCGGAATCAACTCCTACAGCAGAGTCTAGATCACTGGAAATAATCGAAAAACAGATCTAGGAAATAGGGGTACGAGCAACAACAAGATTCAAATTCGAAAGAGGTTTGAAGATTACGTTGCCACTCAAGTATTAAGTGCAGCTGAGAAACATCTGGGACATAATGGAAACTGGCTGGTATGATAGAAAATATGGTAAACCAACATTCTGCTGAGATAATATATTTATTATTGTAAAAAGAGGAAAGGCGCTACAACGAAGGTAGTGCATTCAGATTCTCGAGCAATAACACCTTGTGTACGATAAATTAGAGGTTAGGGAGTATTCGGTTCAAGGCCAAAAATTTTATTTCGGTGTGTTAAGACTGCATATAACTTGGATTTAGGGAGAGCTTTTGAAGAAATCGCGCCGAGGAAACTGTTATTCGTCTTTCTGACGCTTTGACAGGGAGAAATATTCTGGAAATGATAGGTTTTAAGACTGTTGGCATACCGCGGCGTTAGGTTCATCAAATATAGAAGAAAATGTTAGTGTTACCTGTCTAGGCGAAAGGAAATCGTCTTCCTTTCTGGTTTTCTCTCGGAATTCGCGCGTCGAAATTCGTGCGCCAAATTCGTGCTTCACGGATCGTATGGCGATCTAGAATCGCCCACGTAAATTGACTGAGTGCAGTCGACGCGTGCATTTCCAGCTTTTTACACAAGCGAGTCGCCATGAGACGACTCTCCTTCTCTGATCAGTGTTGCCAGATGTGTTTAGAGGGATTCCGCCAAGTTTGTTTCAGTTTCCGTCGAAAATCCGCTGAACTGGTTTTAAATTTCCCGCCTAAATCCGCTAAACTTAAAATAAATTCCTTTTTCCATATTTAAATGTATTAATTTATTCTATTAAAAAATAATTGCGATTGTATTATATAGTGGCTTTATTAAACCTGCAATTCAATTTTTAGATAATATAGAATGCATTACTTGGGTGAAAATTTGCAAAATAATAACAATAGATTTCAGGTATTATATAAGTATTATATTATTTATTCTTGCTAGTAACATGGATTTAGAAATTTTAAAAATATACCTCTGTGCAAAGCAACTTATTAATAAAGATTAACGAAAACTGATTCGTTACTAATTTTACTGCTTTACTAACTTTATTAATTTCCGCCGTTTATTCCGCTGTCCGCGAAACAAATTTTTTTCCGCCGTACGCGTTGAAAATCCGCTGAAAACGGCGGGAATTCCGCCGATATAGCAACACTGTATCTGATATTCAAACAATGAGATTCCACGGCATCATATTTGGGAAGGAGTTCCATTCCCCGAAATTGAAACAATGTACAGTGTCTGCGCTGGTTGGTTTAAGGCGCCTGAGTTGTAGAACGTTCTGACGGTCATCTTTGAAACAGTTTAAAGACTGTTTTATATGAGAAATTAATTCCTTTCTCTGTAAGGTAGTTGGCGTTTTTTTAGGAAAAAATTTACTATCTCCAGGCCGCCAAGATTGACATGTATGCTCTTTGTTATTAATTCGCCCCAAAGAATGGTTACAATAAATTACATTTGAAGTACGGCGCCGAACTTGATGCAATTTGGCCGCCTATGTGCCAACAGTAAGCTCATACTATAATTGAAACCGTTGATTAACAAACATCAAGGACAGACCGAACAACACTAATGAAGCAAAATTGTTGGTAAAAGGGAGAAAAATAGCTTGCATTATGCAAGCACAGCTATAATGTTACACAACATAATTTATTTTTAAATATACGCGATGCATTGAAGGAAGCCGCTCAGCGAGTGTATGTTCGGCGGTCTGGGGAAATACTAATTCAAAATGAGACCATGTATGTCCAAGGTATACCGACAGCTCGCAAGCATCGATTATTAAGGAGCCTGTGCTATCCGTAGAATATCTATATTTACGAAGTGGAATATGTATTATGTTTGTACAATAAAGCAGGTCCTCTGTTTCGAGGGGCCCCTCTGGCGAACCACGCTACCTCTGAGCAATCAGGGCCCGCAGTGGCGCTTCCACACACCAACACATCCTTGTCAACACGCTTTCAACTAAAGTTGCAATATATCTACTCATAATCAAAAAATGTATAATTCTTTTAAGTACGGCTGAAATGAAATTTCCGGGAATCCTACCTACAAAATTACGTCTTCCTGCAAACATTCTTTAGTTGTGGGAATGACAAATAGGGAGTACAACAGCCCCAGAACAAGCTACCTCACATTTGTGAAATGAACGTCAAACATTTCTACATGATATTCCCCAACCACACCCCCAATATGACTTGGCAAACGTCAAGTATGAAACTAATCGCTCACGCAACTCACCGGAGTTTGACTGATCATCACTGAATTCACCGACGCACAACACGTGAGATTAAATGATTATAGCATATTATTCAAGTCCGGAAATTTATGGGTCACGTCTGGGATATCTCAGAGAACAAGGTTAAACCAAATGGAATATTACCTTTTACAAACGTTTCATATCACTCTTTCTTTCTTTTTTTTTCAAATAACAGGTATTTTTGATAAAGGGCGCCCTGAAATAAGAAGAGTAAAGACAAGGGTACCCCATTTACTGAAAAATGTCAACGTAATAACTCAAAGATTATTTAGAAAGAACTCGTATGTTTTACATTGTCTAATTGTAGCGCGAACAGGATTATTCTACTCAGGAGAGTACGTGGCCTGCTGATCAGTGGAATGCGGGAAAATGAGAAGTAATTTGACGCGTAGTCATTTACAAGGAAAGTATGTGAAATTCAATCCGGCTGTTGAAGAAGCTGAAATATGAGTATAGGAAAAGTATGTAATATCTGGTTACGGAAGCACTGCGTCTGTGAGCCATCGACGACAAAACGTGCCCTAAACGCAAAATGGAATTGAACTGCTAACGGAATCTACTCGTAAGAAAACTATATGTTACTTTTGATGTGAATAGTCTACTGTCATTTTTTCCTTTCTGATATTTAAATAATCAAAAGTAAATAATTATGATTTTTGAAAGAAATTTTAAATTTATACTATTAACAACTGTGATCAAGATATTGCCTATTCTGATAAAACATGAATTCAATTTAACGAAGAATCTAAACCAAGCCTTCACGATCATACGTTTGTAATTTATGAGGTCATTGTTGTTCTGTCTGTGCCAGAGACAAATACTAATAGAAGAACAAAAGTCTCTCTCGTGGTTATGACACTAATTAAGCCGGTAACGATAAAATAGAACACGCCCAACGTCCTCCATATATGGGCTTCCCCCACATTTGAGAAAAGCAGAGAAATAATTATCGTATTGGTGAAATCGACCGGTCATGACATACTATGTTCGCATAACTTCGGGCTTTGCTCCTTCGGAAAAAACATATAACTCTTACCTGCAATAATAAAATCCCCTATTAGCGTTTAACACAGACGCACTCAAGACTTCTGGTGGATGTCAGCGGGCTACATGTACATTGTCAAGCCAACTTGAAGTTTAATTATAAAGAATCAGAAAGAACATGTCATATAATTTTATTTCTTGAGATATATATATATATATATATATATATATATATATATATATATATATATATATATATATATATATATTTCTTAGTGTTAACAGCGTTAACAATGGCTATATTAGTTGACTGTCGTAAGCATAGATAATTACTAAAAGCCGTGTTTCTGAAAAGCTATCACTGTCTTTTGAGAGAGGCTGAAGCCCCAAGATATTCTCCCTTGGGTGCGCAACTGCTACTGACTGTGATGGACAGACCATAAAATTTAATCTATAAAAGGGACGAAGAAAAAAAACTAGTCCATGTCTAAAATACATCTGTGATAAACTTTTCTTCAAATAGAATAAAAAAATAAGCTATTTTAAATACACGGTTCTCCCCACCACAAGCAAAATCGAGCAACTCTTACATCAACCAACGACACTTTCTGATTCGTATTAATAAAAAGACAAGTTTGATTCTAAGTAAACAAATCAACACCTCAGATTCTCAGACTAACCACGTACACAGACAAGACACTTCTGAAGAGACAACGGTAGTTTGTTTGCTCAAATTTTCTAAAGATTTAGACTGTTCACTAAGAGCTCAAAATAAGAGCTATATATTCCTCCCAGCCGTAGAATGCCTTTACACAGACGACCTGGTTTACGTAACAAAGTCCGCGAAAGACAAGAAACAAGCATACGACAGACTTCGACGAAAAGCAGAACAACTTAAAAACTGGGATAGTGAGAACAATTTTCTCATCATTCCATTCAAATATTCGAAAATCATTTTCACGTGGCAAAATAGACGTATCCTTATTAAGGAACCATCTCTCCAAATTAACAATAACAATAGACAAATCCTTAGGACAGGCAATTGTCCAAAAACTACTGAGAACAAAACATACAAATAAAAAACAACAAAACTGCACACATATTTAAATGCACTGACGACACATTTTTTAACTAAAAAATATTGACAAGAAGACAGAACGGTACTTAGAAAGCATATAAAGTCAATAGTGATCTATTCTTCTGAGATCTGGACTAGGACATTCCAGACAAAATATCTGAGACAAACAGGAATGGTCGGAATTAAACATACCTCTCTCGTAAAGGATAAAATGATCAAAATGTTCAAAACTCGACATCAGACTTGTAATGAGCTTGGCTTTAACCATTCTCAAGAAAAATATCTTGGGACATCCCATTAATGAAAACACGTCCTAATATGAACATAAAAATGAAATTGAACCATCACATCGTCAGAGAATGAAATGGAACGATATACAACTGCCTCAAAGCCTCTTTCTTCTGCACAATCTTTTCCTAAACTGCATGAAAAAATATATTTTGAAGGATGGATTCTTAATAAATGATTAAATTAATCGAACTTGTGTCATGGAAAGCAAATTGATCAAAGTGTTTGGAACTGGAAAGTAGGTCGTAAAAAAGTTCAGCATGTCTTGGGTAAGATTTCAAGTTGAGGAATTTTATGAATAGGATGAAGGCAAAACTTTCGGCAATTGTTTTTTATCTTCCGTAAAAAATACAAATGTTACATTAAAATTACCAATTTGAATCAAACTTACGCAAAAATACTAATATTTTTTAAAAAAATAATGACATTATTTAAAGTTTAAATGTTGAGCATATGTCCTTAAGAAAAAATATTTATCTTCAATATTGTCGTTGTAGGAAATCGCCGAAAATTAATTAAACTTTTGAAATTTTCAAAAATATATAGAGGCCAACAAAAATTTGACTTGCTCCAATTTTTGTAAGCGTTCTCTGCTCTATTCGAGGAACAAAAATTACAAATGAAGAAATTTATGAGAACAATTTGAAATTTTGAGTCACGTCAAGTAACCACAAAAATGAAAATCTACATTCAAATTTAAGAGGTAGTGACATCAGCCAAATCAATAGGGAAATATCAGTTTTAGTGTATATCCTGTCTACCGTTTAGACGCTGGACACACACACGCACGCACACACACACACACTCACGGACAGACGTTTCTCTATGTCACGGACGTGAGGTCATCGGGAAAACTGAATTAAATTATGATTATTTTATTATTATTATTATTATTATTATTATTATTATTATTATTATTATTATTATTATTATTATTATTATTATAGGAGTATTTGATCAGAAACTAGCGGAACCCAGACGTCCTGCTCCCATCTCTCTCTCTCTCTTTGTCTCTCTCTCTCTCTTTGTCTCTCTCTCTCTCTCCTTCGCTCTCTCCCTTTCTCTTTCCGTCTCTCTCACTGTCCCCTGCTCTTGTCTCCGTCTCCCAGTCTCTCTCTTTCTTTCTGCTTGTTTCTATCTCTGGGTCCATATTTTCCTCTGTCTCTCTCTGTACATGTCTCTCCCGGGCTTTATTTCACAATCGCAGAGGCAGACACTCTTTGTGCTTCAAGGTGCTGCGGGTTGCGTCGAGCGCCGTTGCGTAGAGAGCCTGAACAGGGGTGCTTGGGTCAGTATAAAATCATTATCAACGCGCGTCTACATGCGCTGGCACATTCCCATCGTACTATGCCTATATTCGTCCCACAAGTGCAAGCAATCAGTTGACCCAGTTGTACCGCAATCAGATGAACAATACGGTAGCGCATTGAGTATGAACCAACCGACAAACAAACATGCATTGTTTTTATGTATTCTATATGAGAACGTATTTCAGAAGTATATGGAACGGGCGCTGCACACTTCCTAGAGTGAAAAGTTTCCAGACGAGCGCAAGAGCGGCGCTCAGCAGACAGATACCGCGCGTAGCCCCGCCCGGCCGCTAACGTGCCGATGGAACGTGAGCCAGCGCTCCACGCGCGTATTTATTTATTTATTCGTTCGATTTGCCAGAAGCTTACACGAATCATACACAGTCACTTCATGCAAGAAATAAAACATAACAATAAAATAATATAGTAATATAGTACTACAAACACACTTTTAGGTCTCTCAGCCATTCGGCTCCCGCGTCGCTTAAGTTATGAAGTGATTCAAGATTACCATTTTCAAATCCATAAATCGGGCACTGAATAATGTGGTCCATGGTCTGGGGTAGTCCACACTCACACTCACCGTCCTCACTATATCCCCATTTCCTTAGCTGCTCTTTGCATCTTCCAAATCCAGTCCGGAGTCGATTTAACGTTGTCCACTGGCGCCTCTTCAGGTTGAAACCTGGAACCCGCTTAGTGGGGTCATCTATGAGGGTCCAATTCCTAACCTTCGTCTCCTTCCATATTCTTTTCCATTCTCCAGAGGAGTCGTACAGGTCTCTTGGGTTCATGCAAAAGGGTCGCCTCGATTTGAGACGATTGTTTCCATACACATACTCATGTATTGGGAGTTTGGGATTGGCTTCTATTTTCGATCTTTCTTTAGATGCGGCTTGTTCTCTGCGGATATATGGTGGCTGTATATTAGTTAACACAGGAAGCCAGTGGACAGGGGCGCGGGAGCTCCACGCGCGTGGGAGGGTGGAACGCTGAGCGAGCAAGGGCAAACGAGGACGCGGGAAGGCGGCTAGGGACGCAGATGACGAAAAACTTGAGCGGAGGAGAAATTAGAGATCTCCTACCGTACGTTTCGTCACTTTAGTAAACAAATTATACAACTATTACTAAAAATAATCGATCAACTATCCTCCTCCTGCCCAATGAGCAAATAGAAGATGACCAACTCATTTTCAAGATGAGTTAAAAGTTAATTTAATGAATTTTTGCACAATATATACTTTATTAATAATTAATTGTATTGAAGATTATTATAAAATATCGTTTTTCAAAAGTGAACTTCAAATAACTTAGTTTTGCGATATGCGATATCGATATAGTCTGCGCAACGTCGGGCACTTCAGCTAGTAAAATAATAAACAAAAAATAGGACATTCCGCAATGACAATGCCTGGAAGTTGTGAAGTTCGCACTTATAGAAACATTTTCAAATGAGTTTTTTTGAAAACCCCTTATTGTTGAGGTCCCCTGCGTATCCGTAACGCTTCATGATGATCCCGAGAATAATCAATGGGTCCCAGAGCTGCCCACCGCTTAAAATTTGATTTTACTGCTGGTTGAAAATTCTGCTAAATTGATAAATAAATTCACTAGCTGTGTGTTTTTGTGGGGAAGAAATGTGAAGGCAGGAGGAAGACAGTAATTTCCAATGTAGAATTACAATAGGACATTTGGAAATAGCATGTTTAGATTTTTTTATATACTGCAACAATTCAATGAGTAAGAACAAGACATTAATTTAAGTGTAGTGAAGTATTAACATAAACACTTTCTGTAGTGTCTTACTGTAGTGCATTATATTATCTTTGTGTTTGGAAAATTCCTAAGTTGTTAGGTTTCTAAAATAACAACGACCCTGTCACTTAGTAAGTAACCCTATAGGGAACCTTCTAGGAATTGAAGATTACCATCAAAATACTTAAATTAACAATTGTTAGTTAAGTACAGTGACAATTGAAATCAACGACTCACCAAAGAAATCGTTAGGATCAAGGTGTGGACAGATTCAATATTTGAACATCGCCTTTACACACAATAAAAAATAGAGACATTAATTGTTTAGATTGAATTATTACCAAATAACCTCTTTCAAGTGCTGTCAGCGCATTTTCTTATGCAGAAATGAACCAGAAGCCAATGTGGCCCTAACTCAATATTTAATTTTACTTTGGAACTTGAATATATTTAGAGTTCGACAACATTAATGGTTATTAATGTTTTATTTGCTACGAAAAACATTTTCTTTTCGAAACCACGATCTTTTTCATTTCAGAGCTGTGAAAGGAAGTCTAGAGAATCATTTGCTAATAATGTAAAACACATATGTGCATTTCACATTTTTCAACGACATTCTAATAATTGCCATGATATTCGAATTATATTGAAAAGAACAGACTGTAATTAAATACCTAGTCATGAAAGTTCGTATTTTCTGTGAATACTACTACATTTAAAAATAATTAAGTATTTGTTTACAACAAAGTGCTTACGTTAAGTTGATTCATAATTAGGGCCCGGATGTTTACGTCATATTTTTTTTGCGTTATTATCATTGAAAATGTAAGATAAGCATGATTTTATCCACATTTATGCAATTTTCACGTGTCATAGAAAGTCATGTATTGGCTTTTTTGAAACCCTTTGGTCATTTTCCGTTAATTTTTCACATTATGGAAATATTTTTTCTATGAAGTGTATTTTAAATATAATGGGTATTTAAACAGCGGGAAAATTTTAAAGATTTCGAAAATGCAACCAAAACAATTTTAAGTCGTACTTATGGGCATATTTTCATATTTTTAGGTCATAGATGCTAGCGTATTTGTAATGTTTTCAACTGATAAACATCCGGCCCCTATTCATAATTACACACTATTGCCTAAGTGGTATTTCTTTTCTACTTGACTGCCAGTGGCTGACAGAGGGGATTCCATTCTTCAGACAGGCTTCAGATTCTGATGATGTCACGACAGAGTTGCCGGTGCTTATTAGGAAAAATTATAAAATTTTACTGCGCGAAGTATTTGAAGATCGAAGTGCGCCATTTGGCGCCTTCGCATGTCTGGTTTTGCATCATATGTGCGGTTCTGTTAACTGTTGGGTGCTCTCATTATGGTTTATTTTCTTGCAATTGCTATTGCTGTATTGCTACTGATGAAAGAACGCCACATGACCACTTGTCGGCGCCTCTATTAAGAGGCACCACCGCTCTACCCCACCCCCAGCTGTCAAGTAGATAGAAATAATTTTGGACAGTAAGTAATAAACATTTGACTACCTAATTCATTCATAGGCTGTTAAAAGACATTTGCTGACAATTATGTGTGCCAATTATGCACAATTTTTTACCCTCTGTGAAGGAAATGATGCAATTCAAGACACAATAGTAGAAACCCCAAGTATTTAAAATTCGAATCAACAAAAAAAGAAATATTTAAAATTAATATGTTATACTTCCCAGTTGGACTTATTAATTAAAAATTGAAGGGAACTAGACACCTCAAAGTTATAAGAAAACAATCTATAACAAGAGAATGCTTTAAAATCAGTTATAACCCTTGGAAATACTTTCGCATTCACAACAATTGTTATGATTTAATATTATCAACGTGAAAATGTAAGTGAGGTTCACAGAAGCACAATTGTCATTTTGTTTTGGATATTAATAAAAAAAAATGCCAACCATTTATACACACGAACATTGCAGGTTTCAATGAAAAAATATTAATTTTATTTTCTTTGGTTTGACTCTTGGATCATAGCGAAGACGAAGTTAAAATCTTTATCTCTTGATCACATCTATTTGCAAAAGAAGAAAAATGAATTAATTTGGCGAATAAAAATGCTAAATACTTATGCTTGCACCACCAGGAGTTTACATGTTGAACAGCAGATGTGGATAGTTCGCTGTCCAGTAGAGAATATCGATGACCAAATTCAATTTCTTATGTCACAATTCTGAAAATAAAAGAACAGAACTAATTAATCATTTGAAGTATTTATTTTTTGAAAGGTAGAACATCGCGCATTATAATAAAAGTCCCCTAATATTATAGTCTTCATGATGATCTTAATGGTGAATTCCATATTGTTTTCGCACAAATTCATTTGCAAGAAAACTCGAATTCAGATTTCTTATGTAGGATGCTTTCAAGAATCGTCAGATCGTTGTTATCAATTCACAGGCAAACGAAAAATCACCGAATAGTCTTAACGGTCAAAACTAACTGTACATTGTATTCGCTAGTAAATCAGTGAAGCATTAAGCAGAAAAAAGTATACAATAATTATTTTGAATTCATTGTTTCATTCGTTACTATTTTTGCAAAATGTTTGGGCTCTTTGAGGCAATGGTTAACACCTAGAAAGTTAATTTTGAAGCATGTCATAAAATCACCTTGGTATATTTCAAATAAATCAAACATGAATGGCAAAAAGAAAACTAATATAATTATTAAAGGAGATTTTCAGAAAAAAATGTAGACTTGAAAATAGCGGATTCTCTCTGTCAACACCAGTGCCTGGAGCGAGCATATTTTTCTCTTTCAACCGTTAGCCTAAAACCTGTGCCGATTTCTTTGAGATTCCAAGATCTCGCACCAAATTATTAGGTTTCTTCATTTAACAACTGGAATCTTCTCTTTTCTTTGACGAAATCGTAACGTCCATTACACAATCACAGCAGTCTGAATAATTTGAATATGATGTAGATGGTAGGTGGGTTTGGTGTTGAAATGTCAGGACCATGTGATACGGGTCTATTGGCTGGCGGAATATTCGGGTAAACTATTTCTTTCACACTTTTTTTTATTATGCCCGTTTCACCAAGCAAATGAGTCGTTTATATGACTATTCCGTTCTCTCTACGCCATTGGTATACCAAACGATAAAGATTTCTTTTTCAGTTGATACCATTTTCAAAAATCTGCAACACGTGTGACAAACACTATTAAGGGGGCCCAAGATTTATCTCCATCCCCGAACTTAATGCCGAAGTAAGCTTAATACGCTTTCGTTACAAACGAGGTGATATTTTCCCTTGGAGTTTTAGTGTAAATGATCTAAATATATAACAAAAACAGTTCGGATAACTTTTACATCTTTTAGATTAACTGGCCATTCTTTGAAAAACCCTTCTTACCAATTATATGCACGTTTACAGTCTTTGTAACAAGCAGTTCTTGCTAAAAATCAGAAAACTAATTGATTGAAACGTGTTGGAGAATGATCGACATATTTTCAAACAGTACCAATTGGCATCTATATAACGACACGTAATTGTAATACGTGGCCAATTTGAAATATAATTTACCGTAAATTTCACAGAAATTTTGAGCAAGAAGAAACGAAATCCACAGATCTAATTAGGCTGTAACACCGACTCATTGTCCCTGTGTTACGTATCACGTAGCGCTTGCTAATTTGTAATGTAACTAATGGTGCTAAAGCAACACAAACTTTATGTAATGCCATTAGTAATGGTAATACTATTTATACCACAATTTCTCCCCGAATTATTTTTTGTAAACTTCAGGTAAAATCGTAGAACATTTGGTGCGAAAAATAAGCAGAATGCAAGTAAGTAAAATATTCAAAAGTTAATAAATAATACGATAACAAATTGATCGAAAAATTTATTATAATTATTAAATAATTATATATAATTATTAATGATTGTATGGTATTGTAATGTTCTCTAAATATATAAAAATATTCGTTTTTATTTCCGCGAACTACAAGTAGCCGTCATTATCGTGTTATCTGTGCGGCGTGGCGTTGCGACAATGGATAACAACAACCAACAATTACTTCTCATCTATACGTTTTCACATTTAGCACAATTAAAGAATACAATTTAAAACGAAATAACATAAATAAATAATAAAATTATATACGAAGTAATAAATAAATTCTAATTTACGTATCATCCAACTTCGTAAATTGGGTGCGGGTGAAAGAATGCAAGCAATTTTAATTTTATATTTATTTCAAATAGGTTTTAAATATTTCTAAAAGAATAATTTGCAAACGCATAACAAAGGATCTAATGTAAGAAACGAACAAATAAATATGAAATAACTTCGATACACAATCTAACTTACGTAGCATCCAACCGCTTCAAAACACCTAAAATTACGATCAAGAATCGGAGTATTTTCAGACTAGGCAACCAAGGTTGACGCCCAATTACTCCAAAAATACTCATAGTTTCGAAAAATTCGACATGACCTTCTTTAAAAATGTTTTTAATGAACACATTTCAATAAGAAAAAATGTATTTTCGTAATTGTAGTTGCAGGAAGACGCCGAAAAAATATTGAATATTTTCAATTGTCGAAAAATAGGGTTTTCAACCAACATAAGACCTTCACCATTTTCTTAAATGTTCTACACACATGTTTTGCCGTTTTTGAGAAAACGTTGGCCGTTTTTTGAGAAAAAATGTTTAAATAGAAATTTAAAATTGGCAATATTTCACGCAAAATTACGGGAAAAATAGTCAAATTTTCGAAAAATTGTACATGCATTGATTTTAAAATCTATCTATAAGAAACACATTTCATTAAGGGGGAATCTCTATCTTTAATATTGTAGTTGTAGGAAGACGCCAAAACATATTTTGCATTTTTTCCACTTTTGAAAAATACGGGTTTTTAACGACTATGAGACTTCCGCCATTGTCTTGAACGTTATTCAGACTATTCTTCAACCAAATTTAATAAAAATCGATGGCACAATTTTTTGAAAGTTTTGAAAATATCCCAGGGGCTTTGTGCACAGTATCCCCAAAAATTATTATATCGATTGCAAATTCAAGGGGCCGCAATATCAGTCAGATCGATAAGGGAATATCAATTTTGGAGAAAATTGGCTGAACGGTTTAACTGATAGCGTTCACAGACAGACCGACGGACGGACAGAGGTTTTTTCGGTATCAATGACTCACATAACAGGGATTCTGGCTACATTACGTGTTAGAGGATTTTTTTTCTTCTAAATTTAGCAACTGGATTTATCCATTTCTTCGTTTGAAGGGCCCTGTAATAAAGAGTTTTTCTGCCAAAAATTGGCCGTTTTTCGCGTAGTATTACAGTACTTTCTCTTCTTAAGAAGTTCCTTCTAAAGCGCGAGAAAGTAAAAATGACTTATGGGTTATTAGTCGAAATCGAGGCAAAAAAGTCATGTAAAAATGGGTCATTTGCATTTCTCATAACATAAAATTAATGCCTATTCTTAAAAGTAGTGTTCTAAAGTGAAAAGAAAAAAAATTACATTTCATTAAAATGTGCTTCTAGTAATAACTTTCTTCAAGCCATTCGAGAATCTCAACACAACAGCTATAGACCAAAAAGCCTCCTTCACTCTGTCAAAAATCAAAGAACAAATATTTCTTAAATGGCTGAAGTTCAATCTCAAAACTCAAAAAATCCTAATGCACTAGTTCGGCTTCACCAACAATATTTCAACTTCAGCTTCACTTATTAAGGATCACGGAACACATACTGAATTTCAAAACAAACTTTATACAATAATCATCTTTCTGGACATTTCTAAACCATTTCATACAGTATGGCATCTTGATTTAACATTCAAACTTACAGAAATGTGTATTCTCAAGTATTTTATTAATGCCATCAATAACTTATTCCTCCAAGACCGACCATATATAGTCACAGACGATATAAAACACATGCAAACCCCAGAATCAACGTTGATTATATCAAGTCTCAGCACAATCCTTCATCCTTTTCAACATATACTCGACCTATATTCCTACAACTTCACCCACGAGCAACGCTCAATTCGCTGAAGACCTTTCCCCTGATTTTCATGTCCAACAATTCATATTAGTATTTAATATGCAAACAAAATTTACTTCATCTAAATAAAAATGTACGACTGGTCTATGAGTTAGAAAATCAAACAAAACTCTCTAAATCATCCACCAAAATATTCACATTAAGATAATTTTCCACCACAATTCCAATGAACTTTCACCCAAATCCATGGGCCTCACCAAATCAACCTGTCAAATGTCTAAGTATAAACTTTTATACCAGACTAACCACATATCAGTGATTTCAGGGCTAGCCAAAATAAAAATAATTCAACTGAAACCGACTATAAAACCTATAGCAAACTCTTATTAAACAATGTAATCACCCTCTATAAATCAATAATTAGGCCCTTGTATAGCCGGCCTGGAAGTGGCTAAGAGCGTGTACCGACTCAGCGCTTCGCTGCGAAGGGTCGCGGGTTTAAGTCCCGCCTTAGGCATGGTTGTCTGTCCCTTGTCTCTCATGTATTATATGTGTTGTCGCGGAGGGCCTCGCGTTCTGCTGACCCCAGATCAGATGAACCCGCGAGTGAGTTGGTGTCTAGTGTACGGTTGAAAGTGAGGCAAATGGACGTAAAAGGGAATGGCTATGAGTTTGATAATAGCTCTAAAGGCAAAAAAGCCCTTATATCTTTATGCCTACCCCATCAGAATAAACTTCTGAACCGATTATCAACAAATATCAAAAAACCTTTCTTTAGACTTACCACTCATGTACCCTGTTTGATCTTTGATCTGAAACGTTCAACTCCACAAATAATATAATTTATCCCTCATAGTTTACCACATTTCCCTCCCGTCTAACAATGTCTACTCCAAAATAAATATAAAAACCCAAACAATACACTTCGTCTTAGACACCAAGAAATTAGTGGTACTCCAACAGCACTTGCTCGCGTTGTTTGTAAAGGCTACCCAAAGTTATAATACTAGATGAGCCTGCAAAACGTTTCCAAGGTGCAACGTTTTTCTCCACGAAGCCTTTGCTGGAATTCGAACCCAAGCTCTTAAGAGTTAACACGCCAGGCACGTTATCTCTACACCACCAGACGCACGCGAAATCAACCTTAACAATCTCCCAATTTCAGAAATTAAGAGATTTCCAATTAAAATTATTTCAATATTTAGTTTTAAAAAATGAAAGGCATTAAGAAAAAGCTATCATCAATATTGTAGTGTTGTAAACTTAATTTGTTGTTAGCAATTTTCCAAAATGCAGAGAATTTGCCGAAAACTGGACATGTGCTATTTTAAACGTCACTTACTCTTCAGAGGTAAAAAACATTAAATAAAAATTTAGAACAGTTTTTTAGAACATTATTGATTAATAACGACCAGGGCTCGGATTCTGATGACCTAAAAGTCTTTGAAAATGGTCTATAAAAAGACTTAAAACTAAGAGAAAAATGACCTAAAAACTTTTAAAAAAATGGAAAAATAACCTCATTTTGTTTACATTTTACAAAAAAATTGTATGAAAATAATTACTTATTTAATAAATTTTACAATTTTCAATAAAATGTATTGATACAAAATTATGTTTAATATAAAGTCTTCATTTCAGAGGAAATGTACTCCTTAACTCCGATCTTTCAACCGTCGGTTTTGGAAGATCGAGGAAGTTACCGAACATCCGTGTAATTGTGAGAGTTCGAAAAACCAGTACACTTAGGTAGTGAATTTCGTCATCAACTGATCATACAATAAAAACTTTGTTTCAGAGAGTCATTACAAATTCCTGAAATTTTACTAACAAAAAAACGGAAAGAGAAAAAATGTGTAAAATGACCAAAATGAGGCAAAGGTAAAAAAACAACTAAAATTGAAAAAATGGTAACAAATGACAAAAAATGACCCAAAATATATATATTTATATCACCTTTATGTCCCTAAACCCTAAAGTTTAAATTAAAGTTAGCTACGTCTACAATGCACCAATGAAAAGAATATCAACGTCATCAGAATACGAGCCCTGAAAATGACCCATATTTCACCCAAAAGTACGCAAAAACTACTGATAATTTCGAAAACTTGCGCATTACATTTCGCAGGTAGAATTAAAATAAATGTTCCAATATTGCAAAATACGTCTTTCACTTAATGAAAATTACACATTAGGTGGTGGCAATAGAGTATCAATAAAAAATGACATAATTAACTCCTGCACAGTTTCTATAGTGTGTGAAAGTATTTAAAGCAATTTAACTTTCGATAAAATCAGTTCAAAAAACCATTCCAAAGATAAAATAATTGAAATCAGGAAAATTAGTTTGAAAGAAGTCTTTTTCTGCTTACAATTACAAATTTTCTTTACGTTAGGTAGTCACAAAGATAGTTTCAGAACACTAATACTCACCATGCGTAATACAAATGTTACGCAAAACGTATAATCGGAAACACTATCATTAATTATAAATACTCTTGGAACATTAGTGACCATATTGCATTTCTAAACAAGAGGTTTTCATAAATAATATTATAATTTAAAAATAGAAATTGCAGTACATTGCCACAAAAGGGTCAGTGTGAAATGGATAATAAGTTCCCATTTCGACCTCTCATTTTCTCAATTTTCAAACATTCAGTTAATGAACATTTCTAGTTGGTGTTGTTCGCTTTTCTGCAGGAGTTTGTCTCCGGCATCAGGGAAACCAATAGATATTTGGTTAAAACAAAAGTAGAGCTTATTACTCTCCCTACATAAATAAACTTGTTTTTTTTTCAGGGAATAACGTTTAATGCCAGAGAGTAACAATATTTACAAGAACCGATTAAATAGTTAAAATGTTAAGAGAAGCGAGTCAAAGCTTGCTGATGACTGAGATCCTAAGTTAATTGATAATTTTCTTTAGTTATGGAATAAGAAAAAAAAGTAATTTGCTTCACGTTCTTTTCCATGAATGGAAGACCATTTTAGTTTGCAAAAAATATATAACACAGAGAAATATCACCAGTAAGTTACAGTTTAAATTTATTTCTTATAACCCACATACGTGAAAAGTGAATTAAATACGGGGTACGGTAAAATAGGGAAACGTAATTTGGGTAGGATACTTCACACCTTAATATTAAAAAATAAGCAAATTTCCTCCACAAAATTACAGTTCTATCTAAAGTAAATGCTCACACTATTTTAAAACTTCTTCAACATTAAATTTAACATCACTGACAACACTTGCATTTTAAAAGTTTAAGAAATTTATCGATGAAAACCTGAATGAAATTTGTGTTTCTTTAAAAGATGTGAGACATGTTGTGGGTAACATTATTTTGTAATAGGTAAGAACACGCACAATTTTCTCCATTACTTGAAGGTAGTTGAATATATGACATTAAAAAATTCTGGGAATAAAATTGCACAGTTTTAACAATATTTGCAGCATTACTCCTAAATGACACTGCATAATTATTTGTATAAAATAGTTTATGAATATGGCATTATATTAACATGACAGGAAATATACATAAATACTTTAACAATTAAAAATTTTGTTCAAACTTACCGATTCAATTCCTCCATAAGCATTCCGTTGTAGTGAATCTTCTTTAATTTTGCATTTGACGTAACCTTGTGGCTATTTTCTTTAGCGAAACTTTGGAAATTAATGACTGTAAAATAAAACAAAAGTTTTGTAATGTAAAGAATCTTGAGTTATAGGGGAAAATTTATGAAAAAGAAAACATAGCACTTACATTCACTATTAGACACTGTCCAGTACACTGTCCAGTACTAGAGTAAATCAATGATTGACTAGTCACGAATATGTGACTTGTTCCTGAAATTCTCCTGCAGACAAACAAATATAAAAATATTATTATCAGGGTTTGAAGTATCAATTCTTGTGTACACAAAAATAGAAAAATGGCATCGTTTATGTACCTGCAAAATGAAGGTATGAGCAGGTATTTTAACTCGTAACAGCGTAAATTTTAACTCTCCAATTAACGAAATACAACGAAAACTTGTATCGTTATTCACTTCCACTACTGAAACAGAAATCATTAGTGTTACCTGTTACACATTCACAACTTTTCATCTGGGTATATCTGAAATACACAGTAGGTGTTCACTGAGATGTATTAGAAATTTTGTCTACGAAATGTCAAAAATTTGAACGTACATTGAAAAAACATAGCAGAACTTGACCTTTCATACAAAGTGTGTAATTGACACTACCAAAAGAAATTCTCACTTTTTTGCCACTTTGAAGTATGAATTTGATTGCATACATTTATTTTTCGAAATTATTTCTTACTTGAAAATTTTGAATGAACAATGTCTATAGAATTTTACAAATAGAAATATAATTAATGTATTCCAGAATTTCATCAACAGAGTTATAATTGTTTAAAGAATTGAACTCTGAAGACATTGAAATACAAATGTAGTAATTGAACTGACAGCTATATTGTACAATGTCCGTGTGTAAAAAATTGAGTGGAAGGGAAAAACAAATAAAAAAGGAGGAAAGAAAAGATGAAGAAATGTGAACAGAACGAAGAAAACAAAGAAAATTGAACAACAAAATATACAAAGGCAATTAAACTTACTTCGCCATCTTGACACTTGCGACGCCAGAATAGAAATTATTTCCTTCAGCTGTTACGTTTACACAAAACAGAATAACTGTAATTTTGCAGCAGCTATTTCCTGTCAATGATTTTCGCCAATTGTAGATGATCTGATCGTTGCCATACGGTTCGCCAAAACGCGTCCACTCTCGTCGACTGCTCCAGGACATTTGCTTGCAGCGGAAGGCCTCCAGGAAATGTCGGCCCAGCCCGACCCAGTGATACCAACTGATCGGATCTACCAACCAATGGTATCAATTTCAATTTATAAAATGTGCACAAGTTGGCCATACAAGAAACGAACATTAGTTTTTCCAACTGACAATTATCTAAAAATAAAGCAAAAAAATTATACTTTGAATATTTATCACTAATAATTTATTTAAAAAATCTGCAATAGTAATTCGAACATGAATTATTTATTACAATCGTGATAATGAAAACAAGTTACGAGTGTATGCGCATTATCTTCTATTTTGTACTTTTAGTTTAGATAATAATAATAGGTAATAATTATTAATTTTCTTTCATTGTCTTTATTGCCCTTCCGTTGTCTTTCCGAAAACACCAACAATATTTCGTTCTTTGTCACCGCGTTCTTTTCTATGCTTTACGCAATCAAGTCGCATTTCCACGTCACATTTTGGCGAAAATTTTGTTATAATCACACAATGACACGAACTATAAAATAATGCGTGTGTCAAAACTCGTAACTAGTGCATTTTCAGACACCGATACATTTCGTCTCACTGGACAAATTTTCGAACAAATTTCACAATAAAAATATTCACGTGAAACACACATATTGCATTAAAATAATAACGCTATTTAAGGCATTTTTGAATTACTTACTTGACGGTTTCTTGAAAACAAGAGGGGAGAGCATTTTACACGTCTTCCACCTGCGTCCTTCCGCGTGAAGAGGGAGCGTGAAGGCAAACACGGAAAGCGCACAGCCCGGGCGCCCCTAGTGGTGCAATGAGAAAGGCGAAATTCTGTCTGCTGCATCCAATTCTCATTCCATTGGAGGCACGTGGTATGAACGGGTCATGAGAGTTTCTACAATAATTGTAATGTAATTACTTACAAGAAACATTGAATATAGTTTTAGTCTAAAAGAAGGATGTAGTGACACGGGCGGTAAAACCACGATAAATTACGAAGGAGGGATGCACAAAAACTGACACTCTGGATATTATATCGATTAGCACGACCTTTGAACACCTAGAGTAAAATGGTGGCTGTGTCAAAGTTGCAAGTTAATTCTTGAAAGAAGCAAAAGAAATAAGGTAACATGTTAATTCTGAAAATAGCTGCAAAGACTATATGAAAGCGAATAAACAAAAAAATATAATAACAAAAATAAAACAAACTAATAATGAACAAATGGACAAATCAAATAATAATAATAATAATAATAATAATAATAATAATAATAATAATAATAATAATAATAATAATAATAATAATAATAATAATAATAAAAGAAGTGCACAAAAAACAAGTATATAAAATAAATGCTACAAGATCCTTTAAATGTGAAGATCTTCCAAATAAGGAGTAAAGAAATACCCTATATTTAATTTAACGTACATGTAATAAATAATACTTAAAAAGGAGGTAAAACACCAATTTCATTTTTTTTTTTTGGCAAACGTAGTGTCCTGTGCTATGACAATCATCTCTCGAGTATACCTTTCGGATATGTGGCATCATTGAATAACAATTGCATGCGTTTTAAAACCTGTTTTACTCCAGGGCCCTGCAACTCTCCGTCAAAACCGGGGACATAGCTTAAGGGTACTACTATAGGAGGCGCTAGTGTCGCCGGGTGCAGCTGCAGGTTAGGCTCGCGAACTTTCCCACATACAAATTGGCTAAGTTGTGAGAAATAGAAAAGTGTCTTCTAAATGTTCAATTATTCATAATCTATTCTTATAAAAAACCTCTGAAGTAAGCGCGAACATAGACGTTATCTTTTGAAATATTATGGGCATGCTTGCGACCCGCGAACTCACGCAGCAGTCATGCACGTTTGAAGTATCGTTGGCAGCAGTTCGTGTTTTAGTTCCTGAAGGTGATGCAGCAGGGCGCGCCACCGTAATGGTTTCCACCACGTAATTTCCGAGTTAGAGGGCCCTGTTTTACACTTTCCTCATTCCCTCCGATGAGTGGCTCTTAGGGCCGGTTTCACCAACAGCCGAAAGTAGTAACCATTTACTCTAAGATAGTAACTCTCGAGTAGAGCGTTTCACCATGCTTCTAAAGGTTATTTTACTCTAGAGTACATACTCTCCGATTTACTCCGCGAATCATCTAACGCGCAATATTTGAGAGCGATTCAAGAGGCTGTGAGCGAGAGTGACGCTGGGAACCACTGAGGACCAACGCGAACCTTTGATTAATTCCTTATATTCTATCATTCATTTCAGTTTCGGAGTTCTTTGCGTTATTATCTTGTGCGTGGTATCGTGATTTGAGTTGGCATAGTTTATTTTGTAGTTTTTGTATCTTTATTTCGTAATAAATATTCATTTTTCTTCTCTGGAGATGAGTTACTATTTTCTTGGCAATGCAGAAAACAGTGTTGCCAGATGTGTTTAGAGGGATTCCGCCAAGTTCGTTTCTGTTTCCGCCGAAAATCCGCTGAACTGGTTTTAAAAATCCCGCCTAAATCCGCTAAACGTAAAATAAATTATTTTTCCATATTTAAATGTTGTATTAATTTATTCTATTAAAAATATGATTGCGAAATATAGTGGCTTTATTGAATCTGAAATTCAATTTTTAGATAATATAAAATGTATTACCTGGGTGAAAAAAATTGCAAAATAATAACAATTGATTTCAGGTATTATATAATTTATTATATTAGTATTACATTATTTATTCTTGCTAGTAACATGAATTTAGAAATTTTAAAAATATACATCTGTGCAAAACAACTTATTACTAAAGGTTTAACGAAAACTGATGCTTTACTAATTTTACTGCTTTACTAACTATATTAATTTCCGCCGTTTATTCCGCTGTCCGTAAAACTAATTTTTTTTTCGCCGTACGAGTTCAAAATCCGCTGAAAACGGCGGGAATTCCACCGATATGGCAACACTGGCAGAAAAATCAAATTTGCAGTTCGTTTACCGATGGCGATGCAAATAAATTTTCTATAACTCGGGAACGAAAATGATTAGTTTTTCAAATGTTGCTGATCTCGCGTTCTTCTAAATTATATTATTATTATTATTATTATTATTATTATTATTATTATTATTAGTTTTATTTTTAAAATTGTATTCAACTTTGAACTATTTATAGTTAAAATGTTGGAAAGGGATTCTGGAATCTTAGTACTTGTAGTCCCTTATTATTATTTTCCTTTTGTTATCGTATACGGTACGTAATACCTTAATTTCGTATCCACATGGGCGAAAAATAAATTTACAAATTCTCTACAAGTATCTCTACAATGTATCTGATGAAGTTAACAGCTGATTTGGTCAAACATAACCTCGTGACGTAATGTTCCGAATCATTGCTGGAATCGTCTTCAAATGGTATCACTCGTAATCGTCGAGCCGTAGAAACACTTCGGAAGTACATGCACGTTGAAAAGTGAATTTACTCCGTACTTTACCCGACGGATTTTCGCAGTGTAAAGTTACTCTCGAATTTACTCCCGTGTAAGCGATTTACACTCGAGTAAAGTGTTGGTGAAACGCTCCAAGAAGTTACTCTCGAGTAAACATGATTTACTGCAGAGTAAACGCTTACTATTTGTTTGGTGAAACCGGCCCTTAGATCCCTAAAGACTTCGATCCATTAGTAACTGTGTTCGGGTCTTCTCTTTAAATTCCACGAGAGGAAGGCTGTCCTGGCGATTAATAGAATCGGAAAACGAATTTCTTTATCCCATAGACATAACGAATTAGTCATTCAACAAAGTATTACTGAATTGAATTGAATAGAATTAATGCCTTATTTTACGTGGCGAGACTCAGACCATGAGGCCTGGTCTTCCGTCTGACCACGCAGATTTCGCTACGCTCCTTCCACCTAGCAGAGAAAGGAAGTATTTCTTGGGCGAGAAACAGGCGATTTGAATTTAGCTCAGAGGTGTCATTTAGGCTTGAGAATCTTATACATGCAAGTAAATCTACTAACATGGGACAGCTGGCTTTGCTTCCCCTCCGATGGAAGGCGTACGAAGGATATTTTCGGCCTTAAAAATCCACCCGCCAACTTTTGAACCTGCCACCTTAGGTATACCAGTCCGATACGCTAACTGTTACACCATCGCCGCGCAGTTATTATTTCTTTACGAAATCTCGGTGATAATTATTACGTCTTTGCGAAATCTCAGCGAAAGCGAGGAACAAGCGTCTGCAGTGTCTCATATCTTAGTTCTCCAGAGACACAAATTACACTTCCACGTTCAATTATGTCCTTGAACCAAAACGATATCATTGCGAACGCGCGATCGAAATTCTCACCATGGGGTGCTACTCCAATATAGCTGCGATCATTTATTATTTGGCACATGCTCGTTCCTTGGCGAAACTTGTCAAGCCAGAACCTACTCAGAAATTGTGAGTAGACTGTTTGCAAACGAACGCGTGATCTCAATTATTGAAGAAGACAGTGCCAATAATTAATTGCCTATGATTGTCTAAGTGTTAAAGATTAATAAATCAACAACTGGGTAATTTGATGTAAATAATAAACACGAGTGATTCAAACATTTAAAACAGAATAATTTAATTTACATCTAAAACTACATAAATATACAAAAATTTAGTTTCATATTAAACATAAGTTTTGAGAACAACATAAGAATATATTCAATATCAAAGAACCTAAAAATAAAATCTTGGACTATCTTCCAAGTTACTTAATTTTTATTTTAGTACTTATCAGTCTTTGTAAACATCAGTATTGTCGTTTCCTTTCAGTGGCTCGATGTCTTCATCATTGCCAGCAGTAAGGAGACACTGTAATGGTGATGGACAGTTGGGGATAAATGGCATTTGGTTTCCGCATCTTTTTTACTTTCTCTTCGTAAGAAAACAATGTATTGTAATCGTGCGCCGGAGAACAGCGAATTTTAGACAGGAAAACTATTGCTGGACCGTGGTTACTAAAACATGAGTTAAACGTGTTCTCTTTTATAGTAAATTTTTTCCTCTAACGCGTTGTATTCAGAATTCATACTTCGTAGGTCCTTGATACCAAAGCATTGATTGACGCCAAAACGACTGTCCGTCCGTCCTTCTTACTCTGGTCATCGTGAGCGCCCAAACCGTTGCTGATTTTCTCTAAAATTGATATTCCTCGATCGATTTAAAGGAACTAGAGGCCCTCTGAGTTTGAAACTGATATTTTGATTTTTTGGGTACTTTACATGAAGTTTCAACATTTTCAATTTTCTAAACAATGGCTCCATTTTTTAAAACATTTATTTGTTTGTTTGTTTATTTATTCCAAGAGCATTAAAAACTCTAAGTGATGGAAAGAGGAGAGGTACTGTCTACTTTACTTTGTCTTCGTATATCGTAACGGCCGCTAAAAAAATGGTGCAGGTCTCATTTTTGTTGAAATCTTGATTTTTCGAAAACCGCAAAAGTTAAATTTTTCCGGTGTCCTCTTACAACGACAGTATTGAAGATAAATATTTTTTCTCAATTTAATCTGTTTGTTGAAAACAGTCCTTGAAATAAGATCAGGTACAGTTTTCCGAAAATATGAGTATTTTAGGCTTAATTTTACGTGAAAGTTGGGGAATTTCAACCCCCTTTTTTTTCACAGAGCCTCCAAATTTTTTCTTTAAAATTTCTCCCTATATCTTTTAAAAGACGGTGCAAGTAGATGTGTTAGACCCATTATAGGCGAACGTTTTACTGTTCTGACCTTTGAACTTTTCAAAAATTGCCAAAAGTTAACATCGCAAAAGTACAATATTGAAGATATAGGTTTTGTTTTAAATGAACTCCGTTCTAAAAATTAGATCCCTAGAATGTCATGTATAATTGTTCTAATCAAGTGTTTTCCCGTATTTTCTGCTTGAAGTTAATGCAGATTATCATTAAAAAGTTCTCACAAACCACTCTAAGTTATTTCTAAACTTTTTCTCCGTGGATAAAGGGATGATTAAAAGAATGTTCGAGGTCTAATTTTTTTACACACTCTGAAATTTGGAAAATTGCAAATTTAGAAATAGTATGAGAAAGTATGTGCTGTTTGAAGTTGTGCCGTAGAAGGACTCGGACTGAAGGATTGCGGGTTCAAGTCTGTCCTCGGGCATGGTTTAATTGTGTTCGTCCTTTCACCGCACACCACCACCATAGCTGTTATTGCATGTACTGTTAACCATATCGTTATTCTATAGTGGTCGCTAATGACCTATCTGTTTATGAGACATTAAATTTTAAGAAATCAGCTCTTTGAAAACGGCCATGTACTGTAACCACACTCACCATGTGGGTGCCCCGACTCCCCAGATTACCTGGTTCCGGCGATCCAGCGTTGCCCCGGCTGCTCAGTCCATAGACTCTTCTTGGATACATGCGTGATAGGGCTTACTCTCTTTCTAATACTGCATTGAAACACATGGTATTTTCAAAGGTGTATTTTATGCTCCCTTTGCATGAGGCGAAGCCTCCCATTATAATTATTTCTTAAAACTATCTTATAACTAACGTATATTTATATTTTTATAACTTATATTTAAATTATTGAAATAAAATCAATAATAATAATAATAATAATAATAATAATAATAATATCCAGACGATCAGGAGAACACGTAAAATTGAACTCCTGATAGTCCTCGTGAAAGATTGTGACCGCACTTCCCTAAACGAAGCAATCACCCGTGCAATAGGAGACAGGGTAATCATCAATACGTTTAACCCAAACACCTTAATTGAATTGATGAGTCTGTTACCCTAGGTGAGGTAAGAGATGCTGTCACACGCATTACGGGGGACTTCCCCCCGGTGACCTGGAGACTATATAAGGTGTACGGAGGCACACAGAGAGCGACTGCACTGCTCTTTTCGCGCCAGGTAGAAATTCTACTCAAAGCAGAGAATTTTGAGATTGGCTGACTTACTTGCCACGTTAGGATGAAGCACCAGGTCAGCAGATGCTTTAAGTGTCTAGGCTTTGGCCATATCTCCACCTCTTGCAAGGGCCCCGACAGAAGTAAAGTATGCTACAAATGTGGCAAAAAGGGACACTTGGCCAAGGACAGCAGAGGGCCAGTTCAATGTATTGTATGCAAAGACCAAAACCTTGAAGACAATCATAAGCTGGGTAGCTATAAATGCCCTTCCTTCACTGCAGAACTAAGGAAACTCGGTAAAACAAACAATGCCTAGGTTCCTTCAAATTTATTTAGGCAAAGGAAAGACCTCCCAAGATCTTCTCATTCAAACGGCTAGGGAAAGACAGCTCTTACTAGTCAGTGAGCAGCACGATATTGACGACATATCCCTCTACCAGGACACGACCAGACGTGCAGGAATTATAATACTTAACTCCAAAATAAGTCTTTAAATTTAAAGATACAAACCAAGGTTTTGTATGAGTAGAAATGGACAGCCTGCCTTAGAATATATAGTTGCTATTTCTCCCCAAACGACCGAATAGAGAAATCTAAGAAGCAAATCGATGAACTGGAGGCAAGCATGAACTCAGCCCCAGGTGAAATAATATTGACTGGACACTTTAACAGCAAGTCCCCGGAATGGCGGGAAACTGATCGCAGAGGCGATATTGTTTGCGAATTACTGGCTAGGAAGGACCTGGTAGTCCTAAACATAGGGAGCTCATGTACATTTCAAAGGGGCGCAGGTTCTTCGATAATAGACTTAACAATAGGAACCACAAGGATTGCCAAGAATGTCCTGGATTGGCAGGTTCTCGACGCTGAAACATTTAGCGATCACCGCTACATTGAATTCTCCACTTCAGCCGCTGGAAACAGAGCTAGAAGAAGGAATCAGCCAAACATCAGTCCATCTTGGAACACCAAAAAGCTAAAAGAAGCTGATGCCATAAAATTCCTTGACGAAGCTAAATTACTGGAGTCTATGGGGTGGAGTAATAGGAACAGTGCAGTCCCTCGAAGATGTAGTACGGGAAACGTGCGAAACCGTTAAAAATACGTGTGACATCTCAATGCCCAGACGTAGGAACCCAAAGGGGAAAAAATCAGGTGTATTGGTGGACACCGACTATTGCAGAGCTTCGTCAAGCATGTGTTAAAACTAGAAGACTTACAACAAGAGCTAAAACGGACATTCTGCTGAGGGGAAATTACAAGACGGCCCGCAAAAGACTAAAATCGGAGATTAAAAGAAGCGAAACAAAATGCTGGAAGGCCCTATTAAACGATGTGAACAACGACCCCTGAGGAAAAGCCTACAAGATTGTTATGGGCAAATTTAAACATTCAACAACCGCGGGGCATGAAGACCCAGAATGTGTGAAGGCAATTAAGCAAGACCTTTTTCCTAGAAGAGAATGCTGGGTAAGGAGCAGACCTTCTGACTACCTCTTCGACGAAGCCAACCGCTTCACGAAAGACGAACTAGTCCAGACGATGAAGAAGACCAAGATTGGAACTGCACCGGGACCTGACGGAATTCCGAACGCGACCCTGGGAATAGTTGTAAAAGAATACCCAGAATGCCTTTTGAAAGCCTTTAACCAGTGTCTTGAACAAGGTTAATTCTATAAGGGTTGGAAACATCAGAAGCTAATTCTCATGCGGAAAGGTAACAAGCCAATCGATCGGACGTCATCGTTCAGACCTTTGTGCGTGCTGGATACGATGATCAAATAACTAGAGGGTTTGCTCCTTCTACGACTAAAGAGTCATGTCTAATTTTCAACGAGACAGTTTGGATTTAGAAAGGGACTCTCAACAATAGGCGCGATCTCAGAAGCAGTTCACCATGCAGAAACAGCAAAAAGGAATTAGAGTTTTTGTGCCTTGGTTGCGATTGACATCAAAAATGCCTTTCATTCTGCCAGCTGGAAAGACATCATACAAGTCCTAGTAGCTAGGACGATCCCTGAATACCTTGTGAGGATCCTGGAGGACTACCTCAGTGAGAGGAAAATAATCTACACTAACAGGTCTAGGATTGAGGAAGACATGACGTGCGGTGTTCCACAGGGATCAAGATTGGGCCCCTTCCTGTGAAATACCCTATATGACGACCTGCTGAATATCGAGCTCCTAAAGAACTCCAGACTCATAGGCTACGCCGACGCCACACTGGTTACATGCCATAGTGACAACACGGAACTACTGGAAATGAAGACCAACGAAATACTACGCAGGGTTAAAAGATGGTTGGACCAAAGAAACCTCCAGATGGCTGTTGACAAGACGGAGGCCGTGTTGATCACAAACCGCAGAGCATTCCGCCCCCCGGTGATCCGACTGGGGGAGGAACTTATTGAATGGAAACGGCATATTACATACCTGGGGGTGGAAATTGATTCACGATTGAGCTTCGGACCTCATATTATAAAATCAGCAGGAAAAGCTGCAAAGACTGGATCAAATCTCTCCAGACTAATGCTGAACACAGGAGGTCCCAGTGAATGCAAAAGGAGGTTAATTTCTGCCGTAGTGCACTCAAAAATGCTGTATGCCGCCCCAGTGTGGGCAGATGCGCTAGCTAAAGAGTCCATTTGACGGAAATTCACACAGATCCAGAGAAGGATGGCTCTAAGGATAAGCTCAGGATATCGCACGGTATCCGACAGTGCAGCCTTAGTACTGGCCAGTGTCCCCCCAGTGGACCTTTTAGCCCAGGAAAGGAGGACAATGTACCTGAGGATGACAGCAGACAAACAACAAACCCTGCCAAAAAGACAATTAGACAATATCAAAGCGGAATTGAGAAACCATCTCCTGCACCAGTGGCAAAACCGATGGGACCTGGAGTACAAAGGTAGATGGACACACAGCCTCGTCCCTAACATCAAGGATTGGACCTGCAGGAACCATGGCACAATGGACTTCTACTTGACGCAAGCCTTCTCAGGGCATGGGAACTTTCAAGCATATCTATACAAATTTAAAATCGCTGAAAGCCCGATATGCGCACTATGTCATGAAGAAGATGACGACGCTATGCACACCATATTAGTTGCAAAGCTTGGGGAAAGAAAGAAGAAACTGCTACAGCAAATTGCGACGGGAATTAACGCCTGCAAACACAGCCCAGACTATGCTGCAATCCAGAGACAACTAGCAAACAGTGCGAGACTTCGTGGCTCACGTACTAAAACAGAAAGCCACTACTAAAAGCAGAGAGAGCTATAATACCATAGCGACCATCTGAAGAGGAAAGCTCATGCTCTCAGCCAATCTTCTGCGTGAAGTAATGTCTCAACGACGGTGCCGCGCAGAAGATACCACGGCCCATGTGAATCAAGGAGGTTCGGTTTTAGTCGGTATGCCACGCTGGAGAGTCCGACATAACCGGTACCGGTATTACCGGTCCGACATTACCGATATGCGTAACGCATTTCCCCCTCCTCGGCAAATATATATATATATATATATATATATATATATATATATATATATATATATATATATAATAAAAATTGTCACATGAATACAACATAAGCGGTATATGACAAGGCAGGATATGTACATAATGATAATAAGTACAATACAGGTATTTCTAAAGATTAAATATAATACGGAAATTAAAATTGTCATTACGTTTCCTTGCGAATCAAATCCTTTATTTATTTATATCACAATGGAGGGGTTGGATGGAAGACAGGTGTAATTCAGAAAACACAGTTTTGTGATAATCAAGAAAAACTGTACTAAATACAAGTTGTATTTCTCACATAAATTTAAAAATACATAGATATGGCACAAAAGGTCTTACTAGTAACTGATTATGCACACAAAATGCACTAAAATACTCAAATATGTGAATTTACATTAATTTGAAAATGTTGAATTACGCCCTTATTTCACATAATAAGCTTATTTCGATATAAATAGTTTTCTTCTATGAAAATCTGCATGTATTTAATTTTAGTAAAACAGAATAATTTTCATTTTCATCCAGGTTAATTAAGATTAATTAATTTTTGTTTTCTGATTTTAGAAAAAGTTTTCCTTCTTTGCCCTTTATTTTATCTTGAACACTACATAAATAGGCATCTGAAGATATATTGCTATCATCTGGAGGCTTAAACTTACTATCATTCAATGAAAAATCAGATATATCAGACACATTCACATCTCCTTTTTTGTACAGCCATCCTGTTGATGTTCTAAACATCAGGATACAAAATGAAGCAAGATCATAGATATATTCTCTCTGATAGAGGTAATGATGTCATGAAAAAAGAGCACAATTCAGAATTTCAAAACCCTCTCAAACATCATCAATTGGGGTTAGCGCAGTACCATCTGGAGGGGTGGCAGAAAGTCACCTAAAGAACGTTTTGAAACGTTTTACAAATAAACGCCATAATTTGAGTTTCGCCCTTCTTCCAGCCAATTGGTGTATCTCTAAGTAGGTTTTTTTTCTACTAAGACTAACCAGACAAAATTTTCAGATTTGAGCCACTGAATGGATGTGATGATATTGATGCTGATAAGTAACACCAGTTATGTAAATAGTGTTTGCTGCATTTCATGTTTTTCTGTCAACCTCTTCCCCGATCCCCAAACTTTTGGTGTCACAAGTGGAGTAACTCCATATAGACCTTTACATTATGTCAGTAACTGGACAAAATTATCAATATGACAATATTTATCAGCCCGTTGTTGAATACATTGAGCCTGTGAATAGAAGAGCCTTGCACTAAGTCAATAACTGAACAAAATTATTAATATGACAACATTTATCAGCCTATTGTTGAATATATTGGCCAGTGAATGGAAATGACGAAGTTGACGTTGATGCTAAGAAACAAGTATTATGTAAATATACTGTTATTAACTGCATGTCATGTTTTTTTCATATTCATTGCCTGTGGTTTTCACATGCCATGTATTTCCATTTAGGCCCTTGCATCAAGTGTACAACATGACAAATTAATAAATATTATCAATGAGTTAAAAAAAATTAGAAAATAATGCACTACTAAATTTTCTATAACAACTCTAGTAAAACATGAAATATCTTAGAACAAGAAAAATGTGAATTACACCACTTGGGCTTAATAGGACCCAATGGGCTCAAATACTTATTATTTATGACCAAATTATGCAAATCAGCATGCAGATTTCTCTTACATTCAATTCTTTTTGTATTGTGCACAATAGCACTACATTGTTTCTCTCCTTGGTAAATGAAATAATGTTCATTACAGTTATGTAGCAGACAAAATTCTACTTGGCACTTAAACTTGTGTATTGTTTTTAACATTCAATCACATATCTGGCAATGTGTTGTAAAATAATGTATATATATTGTATGTGGATTTTTTATAGTGAGCAGTTGATATAAAACTGAAGAATATATTACTATTGTGTTATAGTTATAGATATTTGTATTGGCTGAAATATAATCCCACCCCTACTCAAGAGAAGTCATTGACAAAAAACACTGATTCATAACTTAGGAGGAAAGGAAATGGTAAAATTCCAAGCTTTATAAAGAGAGGCTTACTAAAGTGAGGTGGTAGTATTTGCTTATTATTCATACAATTCACTTTAGAGCCTTACCACAATTCAAAATCAGGATTATTGCAGTTTCCTCTTTTGTCTTTATTTTCCCAATTGGTGGGAAGGGACTAGATAGATTCCTTTGCTGATTATATGCGAATATTGTTAATAATTGTCACAAACATTTCCCTGACTTTTAATGAAACTTATGAATTTCGCCAACTTTTCCTGAACAGTGTAATTCATTGTTATTTGTTTCCCAAAAATTGTCCTTGTCCGTTTCGCTGTTTCTGCTTAGTGCTGCTGTACTACAGGTTCTGCAATCGTTGTTCCACCTACCTCATATTTATGAAGCTCCTTGAACAGGCGGGGATTTACCTACAGGGAGAATTTAATGAATCTTTCTAGCACACTAAATCAATGCCTATGATTAATTATGTAATCTAATTTACACACCAGACGAGCATGCAATCTTTTTCGTAAAAATTGCTAATTATGCTTATTTTGTTTATGGTAAATATAACAAGACAATGATTTTGTAATACATTATTTTTAACATAATTAAAATTAAGAAATTATGTAGATTTTGACATCATTACCATGAGAGAAAGGATGCTGCATAAGTGAGGTGGAAGATTTAAAAAAAAACTTCTTTCATTCTTTACTCCACTAATCTGGGAGTAAACTAGAGTTATGAGTGCATGTAATTCTACAAGGAAATTTATAAAGGGTTTGTATAAACTTTATTCACCATATTGAAAAGAAATAGTAAAGCAGAAAATTGTGTGATGAACATTTTCAAAATAAGGCAGACTATCTTGATGAAAACTACAAATTGTTAATATGCCACAATGCAACACAATTAGAATTCTTGCAATCTCAAGTAGCAAACTTCTTCTTCCATCTGAAAATAAATTATACCAGACAATCATTTAACCATTATGTACTCATTCAATTTTCAATAACAAACAAATATTGATTAGAAGGATATAATCAAAACACTCAAAATATTAATCATGCTGTGAGAATGAACAAACTCCAGAAAACAATTTTCGATATTAATTTTTAATTGATATCATATTAATACACCCCAAACGGAATAAATATAACAACAATAAAATGACAGTTTTTTCAACTACCACCTGAAACAATCACTTCTACAACCGCCACCACTACTACTACAAATAATAACAATGAAAATAATAAGAAGAAGAAGAAAAAGAAGAAGAAAAGGAAAAGAATAACAACAATAATTACCTTTTTCAAAAATCCTTGTTTACTTCCCGTGTTTTCGAGATTTAGTTTTAGATTTACATGCTGATTTAGTTATTGTCTCATTAGTTATATGTGAGGAATGCGATTTATCTCTCACATCTAGAGATTCAGATGTAATACTTGTAGCAGTAGAATCTAAGTTTTCTTTTCTAGATCGAGATTGGGATCTAGTTCGTATGGATGATGTTGATTTGTTTCCCTCATATTTATATTTAGACTTGCCTCCTGGTGGCAACCATAATTTATCTGCCTCCTCTTGAGATTTGGATCTCTTTTTTTCAAAAGGAGATTTGCATTTCTCATTCCAAGATTGTGATTTAGACTTATTCCCACTGTGTGGAGACAAAGATTTCATTCTTTCATTAGTAGATTTAGACCTATTTCTTTCTGATGGAGATTCAGTTTTAGTTCTACCATTTAGGGTTTCTGATGTCCCTGTTCTAGATTGAGATGTAGGCTTATTTACTGCATGTGGCAACCATAATTTCTCTCTCTCCTCTTGAGATTTGGAACTCTTTGTTTCAAAAGGAGATTTGCATTTCTCACTCCAACATTTAGATTTAGACTTATTTCCACTGTGTGGAGACAAAGATTTCTTTCTTTCAACTAGAGATTTAGAGCGATGTATTTCTGATGGAGATCCATATTTTTCTCCCTTAGATGGAGATTCTGTTTTAGTTCCTCCATTTGGCGATTCTGATGTTCCTGTTCTAGATTGGGATTTAGGATTAGTTACTGCATGTGGTAACCATAATTTTTCTCTCTCCTCTTTAGATGCAAATCTCTGTTTTTCAGAAGGAAATTTGCATTTCTTCCTCCCAGATTGAGATTTAAACTTATTGTTTCTGCAGGGAGGCAAAGACTTCTCTCTTTCATCTGAGGAAATTGACGAAGTTCTTCTGGATGTGGATTCTAATTGGTTTTTGCTCTCAATTACTTTCTCATTTTCATGTAAGTAAGGCATGCAAAACTTAACTTTTCTTGCTTCATCTCGAGTTCGTGGTCTTGACATTCGAGGTCGATGATGCTTTTGAGTTTGCCGTGTTATTTTGCTAGTAGATGTGCACTTCTGTAAAATGTAATTAGAATGCAGTTAAGAAACAATTTGCAATATAAAGTTTATTTTGCAGTTTTACAACTGTTTCTATACAATTAGAGACTATATTGAGCATCCAAAAGGAAAGTAATATTAATTTTAACAATGACATATAATGTATTATATACCGTTTGGATTGTATAATTCTAAAGAACCTGTAACAAGTATTGTACTCCAGCTTCTAGGTCAATGACCCCCATCTCGATCAGATTTTTGTCCAGTTTCCCTGATCCTTGAGCAAATGCTGAGATAGCACCTTGTTTTGCTTCTGAACATAAATGTAACTTCAAATTAACTTCTCCCAGTAGCATGTCACACACAATTTTTAACTGTTTTCGACAGTAATAAATAAATAAAGAATTGGTTATATCATGGACAAACAACATAGATTTTCAAAAATTATAATCAAGTAAGATATCCAGTGAGAAAAGGAAGCTAAACCATAGAATCCTGAAAGCTTTTAGTGTTATCAATATCCTTGTCATATTGGCCACTTCTTGGGTCAGTTAGAAGAATATAATATAATAGTACTCTCTGATTGTACATTAATTTTTACTTCCTTGAACACTAGAATAACACAGAACATTTAACAATAGAATAACAGGTACAATAGAAAACATTTTATAATGCTAAAATAAGTCAATCCTTTCTTTTGTTTGAAGGGAGAACTCAGTTGTGTGTTTCACATATTGCACCAGTAGTCAGTTTTCAGTCCTTATTGCTGAGTTCATAAAAAAATCCCACTGGAAAAAAATACTGTCACATTTATTCTGCGTTTTGATAGATCTGTAAAAAGTCCATCATTGAAAATATTCTCTTCATCCATCAACTGATCTTGTTTGAAGGGATAATTAAAATTGTGACATCATTAATTACATTCCTATTTTTGATAATTTCTTATTTTTGGAAAAAACTCAATTTCTTCAACAGTTGCTCCAATTTATCGTTGTCATTCACCAGAACATGTTCTGATTTTATTAAATGGCCATAACTAGGTCAATATTGCCCCAATAACCATTGCATTTTAATAATGTAGAAATTGTAAATAAAAAATCAAACGATTCAACAAAGACAAAATATTCTATCTAAAAGTGAAATTACAGGATAACATGAAAACATAGACTGCTTTTTTCAGAAAAGAATGTGTGCTGGAAAGCTCTAAGGAGTATTAGGAAGAGAGGATGATAGAGAACTTATTCTGGCCATTGTCACAAAAATAGGATGCATGTTATTTTGCGTTGCTGTCTAATTCACGGCATCTTTTTGAAATCTCTACCACACATAACTCAAAACATAATATTATATCATCTATTTTTCTCCTCTCCTATATGTAACATATTTCTACAGTGCCACATGTCAAATATTACATTAAAATTAATGTAAGACTTAACATTGCAACATTTCATTATAATGGTTGGGGGACTGTTTCATATTCTTAAAAAATATTAATTATTAACTCAATTATGTTCTGTGTATTTTAAAAAAGGTTTCTAACTGTGAAGTAAGTAGTAATTTATTTTTCCAAAAAGAAGGTCACATGCCACCTTACAGACCATTTACACATGTTAACACTATCCTAGGTAAAACCTGGAAATTAATTTCTTTTATTTAATTCTGCCATTTAAGAAAACATATTAGATAATTTCAAACAATGTTGCAGCATTCATTTAAAATTTCTGATTTTAAAAATTAGACAGTGAGACAAAACACTTTTGTAAAATTACAATTTTGTGGCATGTGACTATCTCTAATGCAATGCCTCAATTGCATTAATCATTTTTCAAGTAAACAAACAACAGAGCAAAATTCTATAAAAGAATATGAAACTTGAAATACATATTTTACAAAAACTAATACAAAACAATTAAAATTAATTTATATATGCATATAAAAAATGTTTCTTAACCCCATGCAAAAAACAACAACAAAATGCCATTCAAATTAGGAAATTACATGTGTACCTCAAAGAATTCTATAACTGCACCTCGCATTTCCTTTGCCATCTTATGTACTATATGAGTACATGGGTTATAGAGAATTGCATTGTCAATCATTAATATTACATCATTTTCTAGTTGGGTAATATTGCTTATAGCCCCGGATTGTATATTTTTTTTGATAGTTGGAAAGTCCATTGGCCTGAAAAGAAAATTGTATTAGTAACCATAGTCAGAATCTTAAAATATAATTTGAAGATACAAATGTATGTTGAAGTTACCTAAGAATAATACTCTTGTAATCTGGAGCCTCTTCTTCTGTGACTGGCTTTTTAAATATTTGAGCATTTTTAAACTCAGTTAGTTGGTTGTACAAAAACATCAACGATTTATTCATAGACTTTAATTTCTGTTCACTCGCTCTAAATAATGAAGAAAAAGTACAATGATATTAAATAAATTCGAAAATACTGTTGCATTATCCAATTATTAAACATATTTCTTCAGTGCCACATGTCAAATATTAACACATTGGAAAAATTAAGTGAACTTTGAATGAGCTTAATGAAATTGAAGTTTGGGGGTAATGGAAAGACGAGAATTAACGTACGATGATGGCAGTGACAGACTTAAATAGAAATTTGGATGCGAGAAATGCCTAATGATGGAAAATCCTTGCAGTAGTAGACCTACTTCCTTAAGTCATAATTCTATGAATTAATAATTGAAATGTAAGTTCCAAATGCTCATTCTTCAAATGTAATAGGCAAGTAATAATCTTTTACTTACCCTTGGTTTTTCAGTATTATTTTAGTCTGTTCTTCTATGTGTTTTTTCTTATAATTTAAATTATCTTTTTTTTTATCATTATTATTTTTTTCCCAGATTTTATTCTGCTTCAGGATTTCAGCATTCCTCATTTCCCCTTCTAATGAAAATGTTTTACAAGGATGTTCTATGTTGTCTTTACACTCGTATTTCCTCATCAAGGCTTTTATTGTAAGATCAGGCTCTTCGTTGCTCACACTAGACTCTTTCATTTCTCTTGTAGTAACAGTCTCCTCCAAAAAATATTGGCGATTATTTAACGAAATGTTTTGCGCTATCTCCTTTAGATAAGGTTGTCCTTGAAAATGACACTCCTCTTGACTCTTAACTTTCCTGCAAGTATCTTCTAAAACATTGTGATTATCATCTTCACTTGAAATACGACTACAAAGATCAGTTTTGGTTATTGGTTTCTTCATTAGTGCTGGTGATTTCTGCCAAACTATTTCAATATCCTCTTTAAACTTTAAATCATTCATTTTTGGTGTTAATTCCAACACTTTAATTAGAGATTCCTCACATTCATTTTCATTGACAATTAGAACTAAAACAATATGTAAAATCAAGTGTTACAAATATCTTTGCATTATTTCCTAAAATTAAATATTTGTAGTTTATACAACCAAGAGACATCATTCTTATTTAACCTACCTGGTTGTGTTTGAAGGTAATCACTTTCTGGAACAAAATCAGTTACTAAATAATTACTCTCTTTGCTTATTGAAGATTCTTTCGCAACTGAAAAGGAATAGATACCATCAATTGTCAGAATTGTTCTTTGAGCATTCCATAAAATAATTATTAGTAGTTCATGCAAACAAGAACCAACATTTTTATTCAACGTACCTAGTTGTGTTCGATAGTCATCACTATTATCCACAAAGGAAAGTTTTCTCATGTTATCTGGAACTAAATAATCACTTCCTTCTTTGCTAACACATGACTCTGCCACAACTGAAATAGAATATACATCATCAGCTGTTACAGTTACTCTTTCATTACTCTCTGAAATAATTAGGTATTTATAGTATATGGAAGCAAGAAACACAATTTTTATACAACTTACCTGAGCATGTTTCATGGTAATAACTTGCTTTAACAAGAGAAAGTTGTTCCATCCGATTGGTTACTGAATAATCCACTTCTCCTTGTCTAACACAAGACTCTTCCTCAACTGAAAGAGAATATGTAACATCAGGTGTTAAAATTGTATTTTTTTGATTCCCTAAGATTATTATTTATAGTAGTATATTCAAGTAAGAAACACTTTTTATTCAACCTACCTGGTTGTGTTTCTTGGTAATCATTTTTTTCACATGTTACTGAAATATTGCCTTGGTTTACATTTTGTGTCATAATTTCTTTTGTTGGAACATATGTATTTTTAATAATAGGTTTACATACAACTGATTTTTCAAATTTCTTTTCTGGATTATCCTTAAGTGAATCTTTCTTTTTGTTTTCTTTTATTGGAGATCCTTTATCATGAATGTATATGTCATTTTGTGATTTTTGAAAACTGACTTTTTTCTTCTGATTCATTGGAAGTGGTTGATTTAAATAATTTTCAACCAAATCAGTTGTTTTAGGAACTTCAGAAAATTCAGCTTTTTGAAGCTCTATTGCAGTAAAAGTTTGAAAGTCTTCTTTAAACTCCACCCTAACCTTCTCACTAGAGTTCCCAAAAATTGTAGGAAATATAGATGCTAGCCTCTCATTTATTCTCATGTCTTCAGTTAATTCGTAATCTACATCTTTGATTCCCGGAGTTAACAACGGAGTTAAACTTTCTTTTACATCTTTCACTAAAGTTTTTGCTCTTTCTGTAATTTTTCCCCTTATACATTCAAAAATTATTTCACACTCTCCATCATTCAGTTGTTCTACTACCTGTTCTTGAGTTTTACTTGTTTTAGATAATTCTTTATTTTGAATTATCGCAAATGGTTTTTGCATATTTACTTTTGGGCTTACTTGCACTGGCAGATTAATAGATAATCCTTCTAAACTCTTTTTTTTTCTTGGTAGTAGACCTTTTGCTTCTGCTTTATAGGCATTTTTGTTCTTTTCGTGGTCAATTTCAACTCTAGATGATTCTTCTAGTACATCAGTGTTTAAAAATGATATCTCTTCTATATCTTTTACAGGTGAGTCCCATCTCTTTGCGTTGTCCTTTGTGTGAATATTTTGTTCAATACGTAAAATCTCAATGTCGTTATTTGGTACTGTTAATAATTTGGAATGCAAACCTTCTGACATGAGTTTCTTTGAGCTAGTAGAATACTGGCTTTTAATGTTCTCATCACTGAAATTGCTTGCATTAACAGGTAGTTTTGGATTTTGTTTTGAGTGGTCTGTAAGTACCCATCTTTGAGTTTCTCTTGCCTCTGATCCCTTCCGGCATGTTCTCTTTTTCATTTCTTCAGGAATTCTATTTTCACAAACCACACTCATTAATGCAGGTTTCGATGGAATGGGAGAAGTGGAATGTTTTGCACTAGAGGATGTAGAAACAGCAACTAGAAATAAAACATACAAACACTTTTGCATTCATGTTTTCACAAGTTTCGTAAGAAAAATGAGAAGAGAGGAAAGAGGTCACGATAAGTTGTTTCTGTTGCATTTAGGTATAAATTCTGTTCAATGTATATTAAGATACTGTGTTGGCTCTTGACAAATTAATTTGGTCTATACAAACTTTCTATTCAGTAATATTTTTTGTAATAGAAAGAATACTTAATTAATTGTAGTTAAAGTATAATTAACTGTAATCAATAACACACATTTTCTCACATTATTTGTGATGTTTATGTAATATAATTGAACCTACAGAAGTTATTGCTACCCGCAAAATATTCTGTCAGACTGGGATTTGACCCTAGGCATATGGGTCTTGAAACCATATACTTATATGCTAGATGTCCTGGCTGACAACATTTGAACAATGCTACTGACACATCAAAAATTAAGATGAATTTTCGCAGTTGTCAATGATGTTATAACAAAAATTGATCTATACTTTATTATTTAGTGAACATTACTAAACAAATGTAAAAAAAAAAATTAAAAAACCACACACACACAAAATTCACCCAAATTTCCGTCGAAATTATATTTTAGACATAATATTAACTAATATTAACTATATAATTTATATTTTCAAAGAACTGAACAAAACAGTAAATACTGAACTCATTTTCAAGCTCAGATTTTATGAAGATAAAATTTATCTTCAATAATGTAATTGCTTTAACTAATAATGTAACTTCAACATTTGTAATTTTTGAAAAATCACAGATATCTTTTTCTGACAATCAGATCTGAGTCAACTTTACAAGCATACTTTGTTAAATTCAAACAAGAAAAATTTTTTAAAAATGTAAGTGGAGCCATGTTTGAGAAAAATTAAAAAATATATGGATTTTATGTAAAAATTCAAAGGGCCATGACATCTGCCTGATAGATAATGGAAAACCTTTTTGGTGAAAATCCTAGGTAGTTTAGTGTTGTACACAAACAGATGGAGAAACATCTGGAGAAAACACACTTTTTGACAAGGAATTTGGGATCTTCCTACAGGACCTAACTTTCAGTATTGATATGTGGTATTTAAGCACTGTTACGTAACATGAGAAACAAACAATTGTTTCTCATGAATAACTCCAACTGATTCGCTTGTTAACCTGCAATGAACATTCTATTGCATTCTATTGTGTCTTCCCCCTTCAAGCACAGTATATCAAATTATATATTTTTATTTTTCTATAGAGTTTATGTGTAAGAGAAAAAATATTCTTTAGTGTGTATTATTTTAATTTAGTACTAATATTTATTATTTCATACAAATAGGAAAATTGTGAATTTATTAAAATATTTTCATTGAAATATACAAACCTTTATTTAGATTTCCATTCACTTTCAATATTTCGGTTATATCTATGTTCTCATCAATAAGTCTTTCCATATCAACTTCTCCTTTTTGTTTAAGATCATAATATTGTTGTTTGCATTTTTCTGCAGAAAACATTTCAGGAGGCTGGTGAACATCTTTATACATAAGTATTACCTTGCTTGCGACATCCCTGAAAATTAAAACTTTAATCTCATAACATCTAGAAAAGAAATGAGAGATTCTCCTGATTAAGGGCCTGTTCACTCATGAACAGCAACACTATCTTAACACTCAATGGTTTGAAGCGTGCATTGTGATCTGCTCTGTGTTTTTGTGCTTCTGGTAAAGGACATTAATAAAGAAATTGTTGGAGGTTATTGGCTTTGCCATTATAAAGTTTCCATGTGATCCACAGACTGGAACTGGACTGAGTTTGTTATGCAGGAAATTTTAGAAAATTTCACTAAATAATGTGCTTTACATCAAGATATATCTCAAGAATTACAGGATCCATATGTCGTTAAGAGCTCCTTTCAATAAAACCTTTTTGAATGCCTACTAATATCTTATGAACAACTAAATAAAAGTGCTGAGAACTTTCAATTGCATGTATCTCAACTTTTTACTTTGGCCCTTAGTCTGGAGAATGCCTAAATTGGTACATTTATGCAATACCTACCAATTTTCTCCATTTATCATTACACACCATATTAAGTAGGAAAGCAAAGTGCTTGACCAAGTAGTGTATTCGTTAACTGTAGTGGAGTTAGGTTCTGAAAAACAAAATTTTCATCAATTCCCTTCAAGGCAAAATATAATATATATTTATAATATTATTATAATATATAAATAAGGCAAAATATTTAATTGTGAAAATGTTCAAAAGAAAAATTACTTTTCATATTTCCTAGAAATGTTATCTTCAGTCATTTATTTTTAAACTTCTATTTTTACCTCAAAGAAAATAACTAACAAAGTTGCTGAGAAATATATTAAAATAGAAAATAAATTCTTCTTATTTTGCAAGTTTGAGACAAATAAAAAAAAGGACTTTGCAAAGGACTGACTTAAGCCACAGTCTCAGTCTACAATAGAAATACAATTGAATAATAAAATTTATCAGAATCCTATACTGTAGGACTAATAATCTGATAACCAGAAGGTCTGAAATACATTGTTTATCTTCCAGGTGTTTCTGCAAAGTACATTTTTTTTCATTCCTCTGAAGTAATTGATCCTAGGAACAGCTGAATCATATTTTTAATGATGAAGAGAGCAAATTATTCTTATATAAATAAATTGTTCATAACAAGTGTCATCCCAATCATATTTCAAACCTGGTACTCCTGGATTACCACAAATAATTTGTCTGCAGATCTGTGACCACATAAATGATAGTCAAACGTTCTGATGTGCATTATAACAAAGCTCATTGTTGTTGGTGACTGATGACAATTTCAAGTATTTTGTTGCCACCCATTTTTATAGGTCAACTAGACCAGGTTTTGGCACAATACAAGGAATTATTACAATGTGTACAGGATGAACTGATGAACAAATTGTATTCCTGGAGAATATCTTGTTCAAATTATTCTTTCATTTTAGATTTAAGTGTGAAAAATCTGTAGAATGTGTGTATAATTGTGACACAGCAAGCTTGCATGTAGTGATCAATGATGCATGTTATTGATAAATTAACATAACAAAATATAATTGCTTTAATGTCGCTGTCAACTAAAACAAGTACAACTGCGATTGAAACATATTTCAGTTGCTGGCTTTTAAGGGGGGATGTAAAAAAGAATATGGTGAAAAAATTGATTTTTTGTTTTTATTCATTTATAGCTTTTAGTACATTTTCCCAAAGTTTTGTGCCAATCAGGTTGAAGGATAACATTTAAAATTAAAATAAAATCATCAAGCATGAAGACGTAAACTTGATCGACGTCTGTGAAATGATGATGGAGAAGAGAATGATGGCAGTTGTTTTAAAATGATATACTTTAAATCCTATCTATATTGTTATTGTGTAAAGGATGATAAACTATCTATGTTTAGGGAATAATGATATAAGTTTTGATGAAGGTAATATTTTAGTAATTACTCTTCAATATTTGTAAACAATTTTTCACAATTTTCATTTATATGATATATGAACCATTTCCTCAAAAACTATTTAACATAACATTTTCCAATTTTGTGCATAGTTGCAGTATAACAAGAAAATAATTTGTAGGCCACAATTTTTTTCAAATATTGTTGAGATTTTTAAATATTAATTCATTAAAATTTGTATGTATTTGGTATTTTGGGTCGATAGTCAGTCTTTGCCAGTGAGCTAACAAGTCTGCCTTTGCCTGGGCCTAGTTACATTCCCATGCTTGAAAGTAAGAGTGACATGTGGTGAATATGACGTTCACCATAACTAGCAAAATTCACCTGCCTGAGCTTTTTTTCAACACATAGCTACAGAAAATGGTATGATTTTTAAAAAGAAGCTACAAAAAAATTTTTGTCTTTACCAGGAATTGAACCCAGGACCTCACCATGGGAGCTAGTACATTACTTACGAGCCATCCTAGAGGCCCTAATTAATATTTAACAAAATATAACTAATGTTGCAATTTCCTTACATTTGCTTGTTTATTTTATCAAGAGCAGTTCTGTTAAGTTCCAAACTTAAATCATGATTGGTTTTCCAGAAAACTGCACCTTACTAAAGTTAAACTAAAAAAATAAAAGGTTCATAAATGAAACAATTTTAACCAATGGCCATTTTTAATAATAATTTTTTTAAATATAAACTTCTTCAGACTATAATATTTTATTATTATACATCAAATCCTTGCTTCATATAAATTTATAATTCTACATTGTGTAAATCTGCCTAGAGTCTCCCCTCCTCATCAAACTTTACAATTCAACCACTAATTGATAATACGTTTTAGTTTGTATATTAATTATTGTATTATTAAAATACTACTATACATCCTTCTGTATTCAGAACGATTTAAAAAAGAGATGAAGTGGAATGAAATAAAATTCACCTAAAACTGAATTGAATTTAAATATTAGTCTGTAGGATCTTAGAGAGAAAACTTATTGTAATTAATACTGCAAGGTATCTCACCTGATGAAATCAAATTAGAGAAATTTCGTGCTTGTTGGAGACAGACTGGCTTTGCCAACTTGTTCTCAAATCTGGGACACTCCATTGGAGGTGTTAAAATTATACAGTCGTGATCGACACCTGAATAAGTAGGTTTTGCAATGCACGAAGCTGTTGGAACGCCTTGTGAAGTTCTTGAATATTTCTAGTAAGGAAGAAAGGTCATGTTTAGAATAAAAATAAAGTATTTTTGTTTAAATTTATGAATTCAAGAATATATTATTCATAATTTCAGAAAAAAAATTAAACAATTCTCTTGAATATTAATTGTAAATTAACTTACTTTAAATTCAGGTATTGAATTATTTTTTTCAGTTTTTGAGACTGTGGTTGGACTGTGAGAGAGTTTTTGTGCTGTGGTTGGTTTAATAGCCAAATAATCTTGTCCACCTTTACACAAATGTAACTCCGACACATCTTTGATATTATTTTGATGAGCTGGAACAATTATGAAATTTCATTAAACAGAATGTTCAAATTTGAAAAGAAACAAAAATGACCACTGAAAGGGAACAATAAGAAAACAAATTTATAGAGTAGTTTATTACAAAGTAATGGAATACAACTAGGTCTCTTTTTGTTAAAACATAAGGAATTATTTTGATCTGAAAATTGTTTTCCTGTAATTGTTCTTTCATTATACAGATCAGTTCAATGTGTGAATTGAAACCACTAAGTCCAAATATACCTATAAAATATCTGAAAAAGATTGTCCATAAATTCAATGGAAAAGTAGTGTTGATATCTTAGGACATGTAACTGTATAAGCTTTGCTTACATTAGAACTGTTATATGTTCTACTTCTGCTTCAGATTGAAGAGCTACTACCTGAGTTCCTAAGAAACTACAACACTAGACTTAACATTGGCAACACATTACTTCTTCTAAAAATGAACTGCAAATTCTGTTTCTTCATCACACTAATGACCCTGAAGTTCATCGATAAATTCTGTCAAATATAGTTATTCATGAAGATTAGATGAAATACATTCTAACATTTTAAACTAGAGGGGAAACAACAGCACATACTCTCTCACATTATTTCAAAATTTGCAATTTTCAAAACTCAAAGAGTTCAATGAAAACGAGACCTTCACCATTTTTTAATCACCTTTTCTTCTATAGATGGTGGAAAATTCAAAGAAATGGAGCTGTTTATGAGAATTTGTTTTGACATTGCATAAATTTCAGACACAAATTACCCCTAATCTACTAGCTTTTCCAAAAAAATGTACATGACCTTTCTTTAAAGAGATCGATTTTTGCAACAGATTATGTCAAAGAAAAAAATATCTTCAATTTTGTAGTTTTGAAATGTTACCTTTTTGCAATTTTCGAAAAAACAGTTTGCCGAAAAAGAGACTAGCACCGTATTTTTTACCGTTCTTTGATACATATGAGAAAATTAGAAGAAAAAACTTTGAGCAGTTTTTGAGAGAGAAAAATTGTTAACAAAATTTCAGTTGCTTATATTTTGCACTAAATTACACAACTACTCATATTTTGTAAAAATTGAACATGATTTTATTTCAAGTTCTATCTTTAAAGAACAGATTTCATTAAGAAAGAAATCTCTATCTCGCATATTATAATAGATGGAAGATGCTCAAAAATATTGTGCTTTTGCAATTTAAAAAAATCTGGGATTTCAATGAACAGTCGACCTATAAAAATATCTTAAGCATCTTCTAAGCTATCAGAGAAGCTATTTAAGTTAAATTAAAAAAATTGGAGCCATTTTTGAGAAAATTTGGAAAATATTTTTCTAGCTTCATGACAAACACCCTCAAAAATAAAAATATTCTGTTAAAACTCCCAAAACCTTGAGTTCATATAGATATATTGGGTAATATCCTTAATACACTAAAAACCTACTTTTCATTGAATACAAAAAATAAATTGTTCTCAAAACTGTAATAATCAATTTTACAATAATTTCAACAAAACTTTAAAGTGGAAGTAGATAATGAGGTGTGAATCAAACAGTTTGTCACAAGTGTTTTGAAATATTCATTGATCAAAATCTAATTTTCAATAAATATGTAAATACTCTCTATAATAATATCAATTTCAATGTATTCCTCTTAAGAATTGTTTTCCACGTATCTTAAAACTAGTGAATTTGTATCAATTTAGGATAGTATAATCCTCTCTGTTATATTGGTGGCAAATTGCAATAAGACAAAAGCCACAAAGTAATTTTTCATGGCATTTTGATGCTTAAAATTGCTGCCATGTTTTTTGTTTTTTTTGTGACTTATAACATTTATCCATCTTGCCACATAATTTGGCTTCATAGGTTCTTGGTGAATGTGATTTCTCTCTTAACTTTGTTTTACTGCAATCTAGAATCATCACTCAGTGCTTTAATTTCATCAATAATTATAATTAACAGCCGTTGGCACATAGGCGGCAAAATCAATTCGAATTTGGTGCCGTACCCGGAATACAATCATTTATAACAACTCTTTGGGGTAAATCAAGAGCACACATTTCAAATATACCGCGCTCGAGGTAATTTTGGCATAAATGTATCCCAAAACTGCGAGCTCTCTCACAAAGAGGAAGAATTCATTTCTCATATGAAACGGAATTTTGAACGGAATTGGGAATTGCGCCACATCACGGCCGCCGCCCAGGCAGCAGCGCGTATTGTCGCCATTTCTCGGAATCAGACTCTTTCCGCATAAGACGCGACGGGATCGCATTGTTTGAGAATCTGCAGCCGAGCGATTGTCTCTCTAGCGTAAAGGCTGAGTAATCCACGATTATTGACTGCAATGAAAGTGAAGTAGAATGCAAGATTGGAAGCGTGTCAAGCTCACTGAAATTGCATTTTCCGTGCACCAGCGATTTGCAGCGCGCCAGGATTGGGGCACCCACGTATATCCGCCACGAATTACGAATAGAATCCGGAAGGAAAACGTTTTCCTTTGGCCCAGGCAAAGGTAACTGACAACTGACAATTTCTTCATTACTTAATGATCCTCACGCCAAGGTATGCTAACAGTCTTGATATTTTGATCGTTTCAGAATACTCCTTTATGATGAGATCGAAGACAAAAGCAGTTTCCTCAGCAATGTTTCTGCAAAAGCTCTCCCAACCATCTAAGCCAGGCTGTTTCATCTCGGCCTCACCCGGGCACAGGGGTCTACGGACGCGCTAGCTCAGGAGGTTGTGGAGAGGGAAGAGCTCTTATCACTTTCGCTTTACTTTTCGTGGAAGCAATATGAGTAATGGCCACAACCACTTTTTCTGTCTCACCGGATGCCATATAACGCCGATACAACTGGAGATACATTTGCAGAACTCTACACTTCTACAAGACAGATATTTTAATACCCTTGTTTTGTCGCGGTGGTACCAGAATTTACGGGTGGAAGGCTTCCCCAAGCTTTATAAAATGCAACGAAGTTTATATCTATGTTTGGATCAACATATTGTTGTGAGCAACTTTTCTCTGCAACGAACAGGAAAAGACACAGAAGAGCATTATATGCACCGCAACAACGCAAGGACTGACACCAGGTATTGCTTCACTTGCTCGCGGGCCCGTGGGCAGCTGTTGGGACAGCCTGATCTACGCTCTATCTAGCAGCCTCAGCAACAGCAAATATATTCCAAGATATCTTCAATGTTACGTAAGTAACCAATTATGAACAAATTATTACGATTTTGAAAATTTTTGGTCAATTTATTTGGTCAAAGAAATTCTCAGGTGCCTGTTGTCCTGTTAGGAGTTTCCACTACATTTTAACCGTTTAACCTTTTCTATAAATAAACTGTAATCCACTGAATTTACATGAAGAAGGTGATGCTAGAGACGAGTGGGGAAGTGAGGGCGGAGGTAAGTGGGGAGGGTGAGGATGAAGGGGGCAAAAGCGGGGATAGAGATGAGGGGTGAGGCGAGGACGCGAATGGAGGGGAGGGTGGAGGCGAGGTCGGGAAGGGGAAGAAGGTGTGTTGGCGGAGATGGTGCATAGGGCGGGGACGGGCGTGGCGGTGAGGGTGGTGGCAGAGGTGAAGGCGCGACCGAAAGGAAGGTGCGGAGCCGAGGGCAGAGGCGGGGATGATGCGTGGACGGGGGCAGGTGCGGAGGCGAGAGACGGGCCAAGGGCGATGGCGTGGCAAGTGTCGGGCGGAGGTGAGGACAGGGACGATGGCAAAGTGCACAGAAAGGGACGGAGCCGAAAGCGCAGATAGGGACGGAGACCGACGCACGGGTGGGGGCAAGGGCGGGGCGGAAGCGAGATAGAACGCGGAAGCATAGACTGACGTGGAGTCAGAGTCCGAGATTCAGGCGGGGCGAGGGTTATATTGAGAACGGTGTAATCTTCGGCGGCGTGGGGGGATACGAGAGTCAAGATGAGGAGGGGTGGATGAGGTAGCGGGAGCGGCGAGAAAAAACATACCATATTTACTCCTTCGTGTTATATTAGAACATCATTTTGAGTTTTTCACAATATGGCAGTGTAAAACCCTAGCGGAACCTTAGTATATCAGAACATAACTTGTGAATAGAAGCAGAAAATATCAAACAAAAATAAATTTCATCATCTATATGAAATAATTAAACTTTGAATGAAACCATTTTGTAATAATAATTAATTTCAGCTTTGAAGGACTAAATTAAAAATTTAACAATGTTGTTATCATGTAACAGATGTGGCTCAATAATAATAATAATAATAATAATAATAATAATAATAATAATAATAATAATAATAATAATAACAGCAACAACAACAACAATACAGGTATTTCCAAAACTAATTGCAAGGCAAATTAAAATTCAATTCAATTCTTGTACTAAATACAATATTATGGATTGCTAATTAATTTTATAGATAGTAGTGTAAGAAGACTAAAGTTAAAAACCAACAATAATAAAAAACTAAGAAAGAAAGGAAGGAAAAAAAGAGGGAGAGAGAGAAAAAAAAAGAGGCTTCATAGATTCTTGCCTGAGCTGGGTCCATCTTTTTCATCCAACAACCAGTTAAGGGGGGTTTCAAAACATGCAACAGAAAATTCAAAACTTATTAGTACTAGTTTATATTGATGTAGATAAGTGATCATGTGTCTTTCTATTGATTGAATCCCTTATAAAATAAGGAATTAGAGTTTGAGGGGCAGCATTAAAAACCTAATTAAATATAATACAAAATTTACAGAATAGATGCATTAAAAGCCTCAATGAAAAACTGAACTAAACAAATAAAACCTAGGAAGATAGTGTGGATGTGCATGGAATTGTGACTATCAAAACATTATATGAATTCCAAATTCAGCAAAGAAACTTTTTTTTAAAAAAATCTAGAAGCACCACCAGGCACAACTATGAAACTAGAAAGAAACTATTTCATAATGCAGCTGTTATTGTTGTTAAAGATGTTGGGGGTGTCACCCGTAGCACCAATAATAATCGGTACAACTACTGTCATACCTCGCATAGATTTGATTTCACCTGTAAATGGCAGGTACATGTTAATTTTTTCTGCGTGTGTTTTCTTCACATTGGCTGCTATCTCGATGATGTAGTTCTTTCAGTTCTCAAAGCCAGTACAATATTAGGAATGTAGTTCGACATTGATATATCAGCAATAATTGGGCAGTTCCAATTAAGTTTGCAGTTATAGTCTTCTCTTCTCTTATTGGTGGTGGTTTGTAAGAGTAGCATGGAGCCAGCTTTTCATCACCAAAACAATTATGACTGAGAGCCTGGTGAATTATTTTGGCCACATGACTATTACCTGTCTAGATGTTGTTTTAGTGCACCCGGAGATTACATGATCAATTCTCTCCAACATTTGCCACACATTGTGCAGTTGATGTTTTGTAAGTTTTCATGACTGATGTACTTGCTCTATGCTCTTGTTGCAATTACCTGATAATGAATTGCAATTTTGAAGCCTTCTCTTTTCGCAATCATGTTACCAGTTTGTACATATGCCAAAGGAACTTGCAGACTTATTCCACTATTTTCTTGTGTTTGTGTCTTGTGTTTGTTTTGTCTTCTATAATGGCGAATGAGAGGATCGTACACTATATTGCACAGTATAAGAGGTGTACACTGTAAACTGATTTTACAACTATTACTCTAGTCAACTACTCATGGATTTTCCTTCCTCAGATTTTGTACTTGCACATAATGCATGATTGTGACACTAAGGGGCTGTGTTGGTGTGAGCTGTCGCCATCATTGTTTCTATTTTTGTCAGTTTTTTTCTTTCTTATACTAAGACTATGAAGCAAGCATAAGTACACAAAAACATTTCTGAAACTTCATTCCAAAATCACAGTTGACAGAAATTGGCCTAGTTAAATATTATACCACATTCCTCAATAAAGAATATATTACAATATACCATTGCCCATCTGGAGATGCCATGGAATTAGTAATCCAGATCTGAATAAACTTTGTTCCAATTCCTAAATCATGCTGTCATTCTCATTGGGTCTTACCTGTCACAGAATTTGTTCACAAGATACTTTTTCTTGCAAATCTGTGGGCTTAGGCACTTCACTCTCATTTCTGGAAGTCTGCATAAAAGGCATTGTTGAAACATCACTATCTGCAAGTTTGGCAGGGAGAGACCTTGAAGAAAGCATCTCAGTACCCTAGAAAAAAATATGGACATGATTTTGGAGATTGATTTATGTCACCTTGGAAACAATGAAAACAAAAATTAACTCTCAAGAGAAATGGTTTTCTCGTATTACATAAGTTTTGCCACCAAGATATTTTTATAGACATGAGTTCTCAACAGTTAAAAATAAAAACATAGAATCACTTTATTATAAACTGAAAAGTTTTTATTCTTCATTATCCAAACATTGTTGTGCAACATCTGAGGACATGAATTGTTCCCCATCATTAGGCTACAATGAATATCCTGTCCTATGACTTAGCCTGCTATGGGCTGCTATAGGTTGTGCCGTGGAAAGCGAGCACGCTAACCAAAGAGCCACAGAGGGCCTTTACAATGAATATCTCAAAAAAAAAAAAAATATTTTTAAAAGAACATAAATAACAAGTTATTCATGTCAATAAAAATTTTACAATTATAATAAAACACTAGCACTTTGCATCAAATAATCACATATGAAGACTCACCATATTGAAAAACAAAAGATAATAAATACATTTAAATATATGGATAAATTTGTACATCAACTTATGAAAATCTCATTTAACTTATTTCTTCCTATTTCATTTCATTTAATAGTATTTCAAGCCCTTGCCCACCAACCCCTCCTCCTACTACCTCATAACGATTTCAGTCCCTTGTTATTTCCATTTGATTCATTTTATCCTCCTTATGTAAATGGCCTGCTGGATGAGCTATATCAACATGACTAGACAAAAATCCAAAGCTATGCTGGGGAACCTTTAAATTTTAACTTTAAAACTGACAGTGCTAGAACAGCACTTACTCTCATATAAAATTGTAATGGCTACACAATAATAAAAAACTACATGAAACTGCCTAAGTGTTTCCAATCAGCGAAAATTTTCTCTCTGTGCTGAGATTCACACTTGGAGTCAACGCAATGCTTAAAAAAAGTTCAATATTTGCATTTGTAATTTTTGAAAATTCAAAGATTTTCAAGAGAAAAATCTCTATTATCAATGTTGTACTTTTGCAACATAACTCTTAGCAATTTTCAAAATATTGAGAGTTTACTGAAAATGAGAATTGACCCCGTTATTAGCATCTATGGCTCTATCCACAGGAAAAACTGAAGAAAAAATTGAAGCTGCTTTTGAAAACATAATTCTTTAAAAATTGCTTATATTCCATGCAAAATTACTAAAAATCTACTGATATTTTCAAAAACCATATATGACCTTAAGACCTTACATAAGATCTGACTTAAAAGAACAGATTTCATTATGAGACATGTCTATCTTTAATATTATAGTTGTAGGAAATCTGAAAAACAGTTTAACTTTTGCAGTTTTCCACAAATCAGAAATGTCAGCAATAAGACCTGCGCATTATTTGAAACATACCTTATGTTCTTCGAGGGCAAAGTTAAATAAAAAAAATTACAGCTGTTTTGGGAAAATTGGAAATATTGAAGCTTCCATATAAAAGTACCCCAAAAATTTAAACATCCATTTCAAAGATACAGGACTAGGTGTTCATACAAATTGATAATGGAAAATTAGTTTTGGAGAAAATGAAATGTTTTAAGTGCCAGCGTTGACCATTCACAAACAGATCAACAGAAGTTTTGCCAATCAATTTTTCAGTGTCAGCGACTCACAAACCTTGGATTCTGACTAGAAAGGCATGTTATTGGAAAACATTTACTACATAGAGGAATAGATAGTATCCATTTTTTTGATACCAGGGCTCCATAATATGAGTTTTCTTCTCGAAAAAAATTTCCGATTTCTGTTGCACCATTACAATAGTTTCTCTACTATCTGGTACGTAGTAGTGCACGAAAGGAAAATGCTTCATTGTTTAAAAATATTTGAAGTAATCATATTTTGGTAGTGTTCTAAAAAATATTTTGCATGCCTGCTGGTGTTCCAAAACTGACTCACGTGCAAAAGGATGAGAAAACCTATGATTCTTGTACTATCCTGTAACTTCATATATGAATTCCTAATGTTTTGTAAAAAATAATTAAGCAATGGAGACACATTTTACAGAAACAAAAAGTACATAATTTAAACAATGAAATAAGATATATGAGAAGAACCTATTACGCCACTTATGGAGTTTCAAAAATAACTTTAAACACTTCTATCTGCAAGATCTGTTTAATTGTGTGAAGCAATTCCCACATAATATATGTGGAAATTAACATCATGTTCTAAAGCAAGGAATGGTATGGAAATAGAGACCCAGAGTCAATTTTTAACTACAAATTCAATAGTTGTTATTTTGAAAAGTATTTTATTAAAATGATTGCAGTAAAAATGTTAACTTTCAACCAACCTTTTGTTCTTTCCTTTCCTTGTTTTGATCAGCAGCATTCCATATCAGCTCTTCCTGGTTGCCTCTAGGACTGTACACTGTGGATTCTACATCAATTACAGGAGCTGTTGAAAATTTTAACTAGCTGAGAATGAAGTATTAAAGGAAATAGTAAGGCTTGAACATAAAATATACAGAGAGGAGAGAGGTAGTGAGGGAAGAGAAAAGAGAGAGGAGAGAGAGAGAATTTGAATATTTTTAATTAGATTTTTTTTTAGATTTTAAATAATGTTTTAAGTTGTGTTGTTTAATATAATTTTTCCCTTATATTTTGTAGTACATTATTACCCCAACTTTGTGTTACATTATTATCTCGATAAAGTAAATATTTGAAAGTGCATGATAGTGTTTACAATGGTCACAATGGTGCTCGGTAAGAATTTAGAAATTGTAAATGCAAAATTACAAGAGATATGGGTCCCAAATTATAGAAGGAAAAAAATTCAGAAACACAAGTAGAAGGTACAGTTATTCAATTGGTCCATACACAGAACTCTTCATTAAAAATGTAAAAACATGTAAACAAATAGCCCAATGTATAAAGTTATTAATATTCCTACAGTGCAGGAAACGTAGGTGAAAAAAATTTAAAAGATCCATGCAAAAATAAAATGTCAACCAAATATTAACAAATGTTGAAGTGATAATTAACAAATCACATGGTTCATCAATACACAGTCAAATATTAAAAAATCAAAACTCAAGAAATAATTGCCTCTCATCATGTCACAAATATGAACAAAAACAGAGCAAACAAACCTATTTTATTAGGCAAAAATACAAAATTATTTTTTTATATCTTGGATGCTTCCATCTCCCCTTAAATAAATCTATAATATTATGAAACTTTGTTAGTTGGAGAGATAAATACAGAAGTTGTATGCATACAGATAGCATATGTAATGGGAATACACAGAGATATAGATAAGAATCAAAATGGTGAAATGCTGAGAAAATCTTTATCTTTCAATTAATTATGTATCCCTAACACCTTTAAAGATAACTGCAAATGTACTGGGTCACCAGTATCTACATCTATGATTAAGTGAGAAGAAATACTAAAATAATAAATAACAGTAGATATAACTGAAGCAAAACTTGGGTAAGGAATATGTACTAGAAAGATGAATGAGAAATAGTACACAAAACATGAATAATGAAGTGGGGATCTAGATATACCTTTTTATAGATGAATTACCGGAAGCCTTGAAATCATTAAGTAAATAATACTATTTTTTAAGTACTAGAATAGCAATAGAGTAGTGGGTTTTATATAGATTAAAGTGCAATCTCTGAGAAAAAATAATAATATTAAAATAAAATCAGCCGATCAGATGGCCGAGATCGCTAAGGCAGTAGTGCCGGAGTGGTCTCAGACCAGAAGATCACGGGTTCGAGTCCCGCCTCGGGCATGGGTGTATTTGTGTGTGTTTGTATGAGTGTGTCGTCCTTTCACCCCTCATTATCATCATCATTTCATCTTTCATACCCCCAGAGCTAACAGCCCTGGGATAAAAATTGGATTCAGTAGAAAATACTGATCCCCCCCCAATTGGGTGACACATACACCTGCAACCGCGAATATATGAGACTGAGCCATGGTAAATGCAGGTTGTATGTACGCGTGGTCCTATGTGGCCTATTCGCGAGGAAGAAGAAGAAGAAAATAAAATCATAGAGGAAGTTCTTATTTTAAATATTCAGGGAGTCATAATACAAATGGAAGAAACTTAACGAAACATTGTAGACATGTATGTGAGACAATAGCCATTCAGAGTTAGGTGTGAAAAATGCTATTACAATTTTTAACTCTTATTGCCATGCCAATATTAGTGTAGGGAGATGAAAACGGAGTATTGATCCAAAGAAACAAATCCAGAATTCAAGCAAAATAAAATAAAATACAAGGAAGAGGCACCTTAAGGGAATGCTGGACATCAGATTATCAGCATTAGCAATGGATTAAACCAATAGGGATAGATGTAGGATAACCAAGTACAAAATGGGCACCGGAACAGGTTTGTTTTAACCACGTTCTTGGAAATAAGAATATGTGTGGCATTGATGTGCAAGGAAAGGAAAACTTTCTAATACAAACCTATACATTTGGCTGGTTCCTTCAACTTAAAGTGCTCATTTATAGGCCATCTCCAAAAGTTCTTGAAGTCGTCTTAATTCACTTTCAAAGTCACTTCTGCAAAAACAAAATACTCATAATACATTTGATTCAGAGATATTTTCTATGTCCACACACTTTTAAGAAAAAAATTAAACCCATTACTCTTCTTCAGGATCTTCAGGTATTCTAAGTTCATCAGATTTCCCCTTTTAAAACTTCTTCTTTCAATTTTATTTGCATGTATTTCTGTCTCTCAGACTTTATATCTTCCATGATTATCTCCATCTGTGCTGTATTTTAAATAAAAAGTATTGTTAATGTCATTTTCTGAATCCAAACAGACTTCATTTTCAATCTTTTATTCATATATTTTTTTAAATGAAAAATTTAAAATGAATACTACATTAACACTTCGTTATGCACACAGAGGTCTAATAGCCACATTCTTTTGACAGATCTCAATATCTCACAGAGTAGAAGGTGTAAGTTTTCAAGATCTTCTTGTATCCTACGGTAAGTCAGACATCAGTAGATCAGGGAGCTCCTCTTACCTATGGGGCTTGCTGTGCATAGGAATGTCAGATTAATGGTGTCATATGCATTTTAAAAGGACTTGTAGTTGTGTGCTGCTCTCACACAATATGACTACAAGTCCTGCAAAATGCATACGATGCCATTGTGTTGTGTGCTGCTCTCACACCTTAGCTTACATTCATGCTTCCTGTGTTCATAAGTTTTAGAATAACATAATATACTACTCATATAATGTTCTCAATAAACATTTTGATCTCTGTAAGGTAGATGATGTAGAAAAGATACCAGAACTTCTTTTAGAAGAGAATGTTGATGAATATTTCGAAGAAAGTTGTGATTGTGATTCTGGTGTTGTTGAAGAAAGGTGTATGGATTTAGATACAGTTCATGAGGTAGAGAAAGAGGATTTAGAATATATGTATAATATTGTGGACAACATTCATTTTTTCTCAGGAATGCAAACATGATCAATTACTTTAAAGTTCTACACATTACATTACAAGTAATAATGTAAAATTAATATTATATAACCAATGAAGATTTTCTACCATCTTCAAAATATTGGTGCAATAACCAGGAAAGTTATTTATTTAAGAAATTGCAAATAATACTCACAATGCTGAGTACATAAAGAAGTTGGATGAGCAAGTGTTACTCCAGCACTTGAAAAGAAGATCTACAACTATAAATGTGCTAAAGACGGTGAATAATACAGCAACATTAGTACGACTTACGGCTTAGCATTGATCTTGCGTGATATTCTGTTGTGTTATTCTTCATCAAAATGTAAATTAAATCATTCATATCTATCTATCTATCTATCTATCTATCTATCTATCTATATATATATATATATATATATATATATATATATATATATATATATATATTTATATATATATATATATATATATATATATATATATATATATATATATATATATATATATATATATATATATATATATATATATATATATATATATATATATATATATATATAAAATGTCATTTGTAACATTAAAAACGTTAATTTCAATTACTTTAATAGCAAGATCTTGGAAAATGAGATGCATGGAATACTATAACTAATGTCAAAAATGTAAGCTTGGTTTCATATTTTGTAAAATGTTTCTCTTTGTACCTTCTAATTTGTCTTTGGTTAGCCTACAGAGAACCGTCTCCAATGTAGTGCTTTTAGGTTTTTGTGTTTGAGAATGCTCTGTTTCTGTTTGACTTTCTTCTTCCTCATTGAGAAGCTTTTGGTATTGTTTTCTGCATTTGTCTGCAGTAAACCAGTCAGATGGATGACTGGGTTCTTTATGTAGTTGCATGATGTAACTAATGAGCTCCCTGGAAACAAAATCTTTCATCACAGTGTCAACACATTAATTCCCTACCTTGGTGTCAGACTGATGTAACTATGTGTATTCTGATTCTTAATATATATTCTGAGTTATAACTTTTTTGTTTGTAATTCCATTGTATGCATCTTTGTTTTATTTTATTCATGTGTTCTTTAGAAATTCTTTAACTTATTTTATTTGACTAATGAATACTCTTGTTTTTTTTCCCAATTATTTTTTGATAAGTATAATATATTGAATTTTTTGATAAAGTGCAGTGTAGTTCTGTCTTTGCATTTCTAATGAAGATAGATATTCAAGTAGTGTTAATCATGTTAACACAAGTATTAACAAATTTTGTTTTATCATTCCCATATTTTAATTCAACAGTACATTTTGTCATTGTTGCAAAGTTCTTACATGAGAACATAATTGAAAAACACACTTTTAAATGAGTATTTCAGAGCTCACAAACATTTCAAGGTGAAATAAAACTCGTGATACTTCTGTGGTATTATCCCTTTCTGACATCGCTCCTTTGGATCAGAAAACTTGTCTTTGATGATAGGTTCTGGACCATAATAGGCTGGTTCCAACAATGCTCTATTCTGCCTTCTCTGAGCACTTTGTAATATGTACATAGCCCACAGAACACTGGCTCATCATAAGTATACTTAAAATAAAATTTTCTTTTGTTCATTCTTACAATATTGTATCCAAAAATTTTTTAGAAAGTGTATGACCTCTCCATTTACATTAGTCTTTTTGTTTTTAACATTTTTGTTTCGAATTTCAGAAAAGTTAAAATGTCTTAGAGACCATTTCTATAACATGATGTCTCCGCGATGACATGTGCATAATGGTAAACCATCAAATAGGTACAAAAAAATATATACATACTTGCTCTTTTCTTCTTCTTCTTCTTCTTCTTTCTTGATATTTTCTTTTTCTTCCTGAGTGAGAGTTGAATGCTTAAAACATTTGTCACATATATCTTTCCTGGGGTTGTGGCAACAGTCATCATTCAAAATTTGATGGACAAACACATTCTTTCAGCTTTACACCCTTGTTCAACACATTCCTCCTTATACAGTAAATAAATAACTGAATATTTAAATCTTGATGTAAATATTCCTTGTCAGATCACATTTTTGAATAATGTGTCGGAAGAAACGGAAAATGCTGGATATGGTTTGTAATTTCCTTCTTTTTGTCCTCTGGCTGTTTGAGATCAGGTTCATGGTGATCTCTTTTCTCTAATATTGTGATTAACTCTCGCCTTGATTGTTGTCCTCACAAATGTAGAGAGGGAAAACGTCTTGCACATTTGAATTTTTTAGTATTTTTGATCAAAAAATAATGTTTACAGTTTTTCCTTCTTTGCTCAAATTCTATCTTTTTCGTATGCACTCACCATTAAACTCGAATATTACCTTTGAAGTTCTGTAGAAAATGTAGCTCTCAGAAAGCTTTGTGAATATTTTGGCTAGCAGAATAACTGAAATAATATTACATTTTCGAACACAGAACAATCTTTTTCTATGATCTTTCGTGATGCATCATCTTCAGTCGAAGTTGACTTACATGCTTTTCCCGCCTTCCTATTTATTCCATTTCCATTCTGTTACAGCTACAGCTGCTATCTACTTGTCTTTTCCAGTCGATTGCTCAACAGTGATTTCACTGTTATTTTCCAACAATGATCCTTTCTATTTGCTCTTCATCATTAGAATAATAAACATCACTAGCTGGTAAGTAATTAGGATCAATGTCTGATTTGACACCCGCTAAAAGATATAAAAATTGTTTACTTTCATTTTCAGTAATATCACTGCTATTTACTACTAGAAGAAATAGAACATTTTAGTAGCACATTTAGCTTTGTGACTTAAAGAACATGTTCATTTTCGATGTGCATCAAATGTTATTACTTATTTCAATGTATTTTATACTTACATTGCTACTTATTGTTTTCATTCTCCTGTTTTTTTTATTACTAATCGAATCTTCTTTTCTTCCTCTAGTCTCCCTAATCATATAATTTACTCACAATTCTATAATATATTTAAGTTAATCCCTGACTGCACAACAATTAAAATTCATCCTCAACCCATTTCTCCCTTCTCCAAAACCCATTATATCAGATATTATCAGATAAGATAAAATAAAAATGTGTGGCTAAATATGATTGTTGATTGAACACAGTAAGTCAGACAGGTGTAATTACATTAACATAAGAGCAATAATATGAAATAGAGTTGTGACAATGTAACACCTTTTCTGTTCCAGTGATTCTATTAAGATACATATGTTTGTAGATATGTCAAGGCCCAACTTCTATACTAACATACAGAGTAATACATTTGTTTGATCTTAAGATAAAAAATGATTCTTTAAGTGGTTGTGAGTACCAAATGACAAAAATGTAGTTACATCAATCTGACACTAAGGTAGAAAATTAGTACTTCAATTTCAACAATACCTACCAGTCTTCGCCATTTATTTTGATACTGGCGGCTAAATATAATATTTCATTTAGTGACCAAGGGTCAATGGGTGTTGTAAAACTGGACAGTATCTGCACGTCTTGAAACATTTAATATATTAAGTTCAACACAATTAAGAAAATGAAAAAAACAGTAACAAGTCCAAATATCAATAGTACAAAAGATGCAGTAAAAGAGGGATACATACCATCCTGAGAGATCATTGTTTTTTATGATTTAAATTCAGGTTATGCACAAAAATCAGATTTCTTAGGATACTGGTATAATCACGATGTTGCCACCAGTCAAGCTGGTAGGCACTGTAATAGAAATTTAATTATTTTAATTTCTGTGCTATACAAGCAGTTCATTAGTAACTTAAAGTTTCTGAGTAAATACAGAACATTTACGAAGGCAAAACTGCAGGGTTCATTTCCAATACCACTTATAAAGGAAATCAGATAAATACACAACACATGAAAATATACTACTGCTTTGGAATTTGCAAATTGTGTTCCTGTGAGTCACTTAATACATATGGTAATGCATATGGTATACATATGGTGATACTCTTGCTAGAATGTAGCATTTTAACATACGCTTTTTAAAAGTTATGGAACTTCATCACAATCCTTTGTATATACTTTCAACATATGAGTAAAATACAGTTTCCTCGACATTTATCAAAAATTTGAGACTTCCTTAAAATTATACCTTATCAGTAATGGATAAATTCTGCAATGCACTTGAACCTTGTGACTAATTTATGCCATTACACAAGTTTTTAAGGTGCACTAATTGTTTAAAAATGTACTGCACTTCCTAGATCTACCTGTATATTAATTTCAACGATTTTAACTTTTATAGATGCAGCAAACGTTTGTGAACATGGTTCAGTCGTCACAATTTCTCGTCGAGAAAGTCCAGATCTTTCCAGTGGTCGTCATATTTTCACATCGCTGCTCATCATATCTGTCATGTTCTTATTCACATCGACCGAAACTCAAACATCAATCAACAAATTTTCAACACTTTTTAATCAAATAACATCAAAACCAGCATAAACAAATTATGCACAAGTGACCATAACAACAAACAAATTGTATTAATATAAAAATATGGTGCCAATCTCGGAACGCAAGTGCACAGGTTTACCAATATTCCGATCATCTTATAGACTTCTTCAGGGCAAATGCTTCAAAATGGCCGGCGCGCGGAATTTAAATATCCTCTAGTTGTCCGGACAGTCGAATGCATGTAAGTGAAAACTACGACTTAAACCATTAGAACTGTTTCCACATTTGGTCTTAATATTACTTTAACCCTAGAAACACCCAGCTTTAAAATGTCCCGTGCATAATAAAGTGAGCGTCCCTCCGGAGTCCACTGTTTAGAATTTTATTGTATTTATGCTTTTTTAGGAGTTAGTAATGTCAGGAAATAACCCATGGGTTAAGTGTGATTTATGAACCCAAACTTGTTTCCTTCGAACCCGTCAAAGCGTAATGTCACCTGTAGGTGACGCATAATAATTTCGCTTTCCTTTTGCCCAGTCTTTACTTTTGAATGAGGTTTCTATTGTAGATTGGTAAATACAGTTCAGAGAATGAGATAAGACCAAAAAATGTTGCCATGTTCTCAGTAGAGCGATAAAATTATCAATATTGTGGAAGCGGAAAGTGATCTCGCGCAAATTAGTGAATTTTGGCGAGAAAAAAATATAAAGAAAGATAATATATTTCATTTTAAAAACTTTGATCTCTTTGTGAAACATCAATTAAACAATTCATATTATCAATATCATGAATTTGCTGTATTGGCGTGCAGTGTTAAGTAAAAACTACCAAGTGTCACCTACAGGTGACTTTGGGCACATGCACTCCTGTTCGCGTACATTCACGTACTTCTGAAGTAACGGTCATTAGTTTGAACGCACTGAAACATTACCATATCCAAATAATTTGTTTTATTTTATAACTTGTCTTTGCAAAGAGTACTAGTGTTTGGAAGAAAAAAACTGACGAGATGATACATGACATAACGATTTTTCCTTCTGAAGATGGACTTCTCTCGGACGAAGAAAGTGGGGATGAGAATATTGGAAAAGTGAATCATCTTTCAGATATGATGTTGAGATCGAGAGGACACGTAAATCTGACCTCAGCACTTAATGAACTGAATCAATCAGTTCTTCCAACAAAAGAACAAAACTCTTGCTCTTCCATAAAAACTAAGAAACAGAAATATTCAAATAAAAGTTGTAATCATAATGGCATGATGATAAATGTCCTTTTTTCTCTAGTTTAGTACGTGGTGACAAAGATAAAAAAAATTGGAAAACATGATGTGCTCACACTGAATCAATATTGAAATACTGAGAGATTTGTACCAAAAGGTTAATACTATAATTAATTACAGGAAAAAGGATTTTTAAATGCTCAAGCGCATGTGGTAATTTACAAGGAAATAATGGAAAATCAAACTTTGTCACCTGCACCAGTTGTAACGAGGTGGGGTACTTGATTGAAAGAAGCATTAGTTTACGCTAACAACTGGATTAAATACAGCCCAGAAATATGCCTCAACGGAAATGATACTCAGTGTGACAAGACAGTAGTTAACATTTTGAAAACAGGTAATTTTATACAACAGTTAACCTTCATAATCGTTTTTGAATGGACATCTTAAAAAGTTGGAATCAAGGGGGAATGGAATTGGAGTACCTGTTGTAGAAAAATGTGGGAAAAAAGTTCATTCTAATCCAGGAGAAGTAGGAAGTAAATTAAATGAAAACCTATATGACATTGGAAATAAATTCAAAGGATTGGAAACATTGAGAAACATTGTTAGAGGTTTATGTGGTCTTCTAATAATCTGACAGATCCAAAGATTTCGAGCAGCTTTAAATTTGAACCCACCACTAGCGTGTCTGTAGGATGTTCATTGACAAAAACATCCTCATAAATTGCCATCATTCATTTAATAAAAAAACTTTAAATGTATTTGTTTGTTAATATAAATAATAAAATATGTAATAAGTTAAACCTTTTTTTTATTTTATTACTTTATGTATTTTGGTATATACACATGTTAGTAAATTTGTTTTCACATCTTATCATGTAATTGAACTGAAAAATAATTTATTTTTATTTTAGTAGGCATTTGGGTTCGTTAGGTACTGTTATTACATAATATCACTCATTTTAAGTGCATATTTTACATTTTTATTGCATATTTTTTGCATATATATTAAGTTTTGACAGCATATTTTGACATTTAATACTACATAAAAATCCGATCTCTATACATGACCATACGAGACAGAGATAAAAAAATTGCCCTGATTCCATAAAATTCATTGATTTACATTAATATTATCATAAATTGTCTAAGAACATTAAAAATATTGAACAGAATGACAATACAGGAGTCTAAAACTTTTTAATTATTTTCACTTGAAAAATAATTTCTTTACAGTAGAAACGTTCTGATTTTAAGCCACTTTGAAGGGAAAGATATTAAATATTACTGTCACATAAATGGCAAAATTATTTATAGAATGCAATGGGTATAAACTTGGGTCATGTGACATTTGTGCTGATGTTAGGGTCATTCACCAAATCTTATTCAAAACCACTGTGTCTCAGGAAGTGCCCAAGCCTGTTCCTTATGACTGGAGTCCATTATGCCAGCTGCTGAGTCATCAGCAAGTTGTGCCAAAAGTGCCTGTCTGCAACCAGTGCCTATGTGACCCAAACAGCTCAAACCCATGGCGTCAAATATAAAGAATTTTGCCATTTTCTTATTGTGACATTACATACTATTTTACATAAGTATATTGACAATAATGTAGAGGCATTTTTTAATGAATTGATCAAACTTTTGCAAATCCTAAAATGATGAGAAACTTATTTGTGCATTAAATTCTTTACCAATGTATTAAATGAAAGCAGAAGTAAAGGCATTCAATATATGATTAATAACACCAAAATATTCACATTATTTTGGTGTTTCTAATATTCTTGAATTCTTGGAAATGAATTATTTGAATGTTTGGAAAAAGAAATTTGTGTGCGACTTATTCTCATAAAATGGAGTTTTGTTGATGGTGCTTACTATTGTAAGCTGTGAAATTTGATAAGTTTGAAACTTTTCTGGTGTAAAACAAAATGTATTTGCATTTCATTGCTGTGCAGTTGTAGTATATATTTGGGTGTTATGTTATATTACAGGCAAATATGCACACTGCCTGTTATGCAGTTGCATTACGTATTATTCCTTTCAGTGAAGTGTGCCCTAGCAGTACGTTTTGGATACTGTTATGTCTTCTATTGCCCAGGAATATATTGGATTAACGTAGAAGCAGAGAATGAATTATCATTTACTCAAAGTACATTGAAATGGAGTAGATGCCAATGAGCAAGTTATTTAAATTTCATGAGCTAGTTTCAATGGCTTTGTTGAACAGCTTATGCCGCTCAGGAGAAAAGTTAACCAGAAAGTTTACTTAATTGATATTGTTCAGTTTCTTGTGTGATACGTGTGGTCAGTGGGAGACACTTGTAAGCTGTAAAAAGAGTGAAAACATTCACAAAGAGAAATATTTGAACTGTTTTTTTATCTACAGGCCTATTGTTAACTTTATTAATTGGCATGTTATTGTTGCACACTGAAGATAGAATATTAAAGAAATTTATACAAAATATTAATTAGATCGCTGGTGAGGTAGATACCTTTTTATTATGATCATAAGCTGAATAAAAAGTATTGATACCAGACAATATCTTTATTTATTTATTATACAAAATACTTAAAATAAGTGTTTTTTTCTTACACATAACTCCAAATTGTCAGTGTAATAGGATTTTTTTGCTATGCTTATTTATTGCTTTACTATATTTATCTATTATGTTTCAAAAATGATGAGTAAATTGACTTTTATTTTGCTGCTTTGAGTGGAATCATTAATAAATATTAGATATTGTTAATTGTACTTTGACATACTAGTTCCAAGTACCTATTTCAACTTCTGACTTCCACATCAAGGGATTCAAGATTGTCTGATCAATATTGAATTTAGTGTCTTTCCGCACTCTTTGTTTGATTTTTCAGTTTTATTTCTACACAATATTATATATAAAATAAAAGATTTTATTTTATCTCGATTCTTTTTTAGTTGCAATGAAGCCCACAAGAACTATTTTTGAATTTTTGAGACTCCAAACTGAAATTAAATTATAATTTAATTATAAAGATTTCTCCCCTGCTTTGCATCTATATACAACCAAAAAGAATTGTTCTAATGATTGCTCAGTGAACAAATTTAACAGATGGCAACTTACACATGTCAAGCAAGTCAGCTAATACTCCTTTGTTCTCAGAAGCCTCTTTTGTCACATCTGAATAAGACATCAAAGTACTATGTTTCGACTTATAGGAAATTATCTTCCTGCCTGGAAACAACATCAATCAAAAGAACCTTATGGTACACACTATATTCGCCATTGTCTACATAATTAATACAAAAGAAAATTTACAAGGTATTTACAAACTTATTGCTCACTCACACATAACATACCTATAGCATTTGCCGTCGACGATATAACCGAATGTAGCAGTAAAGCTTTCTAAATATCATAAGTTGCGTATTCGAAACTCAATATATTTATCGCCAATATATTTTCAACCAGCTTCCGTGTAACAGAAACAATTTTGTTTCGGAAAAGACCTGTAGAGTTTATATAATAGTTCGATCTAAACTAACCCTCCACTCAGCTCGCATGTAGTAAAATGAGGGCCCAAGAAAACGGATATGAATAATGGCTGTTCTGTCTGGCTTCGTTTCAAGTTGGTGGCAACAAGGGTAGTATACGTCAGTGGAAAAACTGCAGATATTGTGTAACTATAAAATCACTGTCGATGTCATCACGTCTCTCGAACACCAAGAGCAAATATGTTTGGTCATTTCCACACATGTGCGTGATCTTGGCTGTCTGGGTGACGCCACGTCGAAGGCTGTGTTGCCGACGTGGTCTTCCTCAGGCTTCACCAGCCCTGAGGAAGACCATGACATCTGTAGGGTAGACAGCAAACACATTTGCAGTGTTTTTAGACCACCCACGCACACACACTCAGACACTATCATCTACAGCACATTCCAACATCCATCTGCTCACACACACGTTGCTTTCCATGTTATGATTCACGCAGTTATCAGCGTTCTCCACCCACAAGACGATTTTCAAAAAACAAACATTATCAAATGCACAGCTACCGCCAATGGTTAGAATACAACTCTCATTGTCAAACTCACCCTACGCCGCAAATTAATTAACAACTAATGGTGTTACAACAGGAGATAAATTCTCGCATTAATTGTAATTTCCCCGTAATATACATAGGAAGCTAAATTAAATATATCAGACGTGATCGTGAACATTTTTTTCAGAAAATATTTACATACGAAAACTATGCAACAAGACTTCTATCGTCTCAACATCAACCAGATAAGTGTTTTCAACTAGCAAACATATTTTATGCACCGTGACTCGAATTCTGGTCTTCCGAATTAACTCGCCGTGCGCCTTACTTCTACACAAAGCAAAGGCTCTGACGTACCAACTCGGGCCGACACACACTGGTTTCAACTGACCAAAACCCTGGCCATAATTAGGAGCTATGTATAAACCCCGAGGAAAATGTATTATGTTTTTTGGTATAGCTGATTACGAATTTGAAGTCAAAATTGGAAAATCCAAAACAGAGGTACCAATATGGCGGATTCAATAGTTAAAAATCAGGCGGGTTCGCGTGAAACTGTGTATTTAAGAATTTTAGATTAAGTATTTAATTTAAGCATATCTGATTAGGAAATTGACGTCAAAATTGAAAAATTAAAAATCACAGATCCAATATCGTGGGTCGAATATCTACCAAGTAAGCGGTTTCGTCTGAAAATAAGTAGTAATGTTTCAGGTGCACAAATTTGATACGAACATTGAGTTTAAATGGGTTTAAATGAGTTTAAAAATTTGTTGTTTAAATGAGTTTAAAAATTTTCAGACAAAGGATGGGAAAGGTTCAAAACCTCAGGCGGCAACGGTTTGCCTTTCACTGCTTTATTGTCTTGTAAACTTGATATACCAGAAGACGATACAAGTCTTCTGGCATAGTTTTCGTATGTAAATATTCTCTGAAAAATGTTCACGATAACGTCTGATATCTTTTATTTAGCTTGCTGTGTATCTTCTGATAACTTCCCAATTGGCAACGGACAATATTAAATTATTGCGTACCCATGAATTAAAATCACATGAAGCGACGCCGGTAGAGGGTGCCTTGGATACAGTCCTATATGCCGTTTTACAACCTCCAAAATGTACAATTCATATTTTTGAATATCAACCCACAGCCCACTTGATGTAGCTTGCAACAGTATCTTTTCATCCACTCCTAAAATGCTTGCTGCTGTCGGCTCATTGTCAAAAAAATGAATGGCTTCCGTCGTTGGTTGTACCTGACCCGGTTTGGGTATATCGATTCGCAAAACGTACTTAAGTATGAAATCATCTTGTATTTTCGCTTTTCGTGATGCACAATTTTTATTCTGATCTGTGGAACGAGCTTTCCACTTTTTCTCGGTGTTATCACCAAATTTGTGGGATTGGTGAAGAAGCCATAAATTTTATCCACGCACGTAGCGCTGATACACCAAAAGAAGGGTTATTGTCATTGAATTCTTTATTAACCATTGCTTCCATGTTATTAAAATCCTTTAATGTAGACTTGCATATGTAACAACGCATAGAGGATACAGCATCACTTATGACATTTTTTATTTTCCCGTCAATCTTAGTAAATACCAACTCGTATTTTATTTGTACACGACATTGTTAAAGAACTTATTTATTGAACAGATTTTGTTTATGACAAATCTCTATATCTTTAATTTTGTAGTTTTGAAATGTTAAAATTTTGCAATTTCGAAAATATAGTGCCGGATATGAGAGCAACACCACTTTTTTACAGTCTTGTAATACATACGAGGAGAATAATGAAAGAAAAATTTGGAGACATTTACAACAGGTTTAAATTTTAAAAAATGCCTGTATTTCACGCAAAATTACGCAAAAACTATTCATATTCTCTAAAAATTGGATATAACCTTATTTCACATTACCTTCAAAGAACAGATTCTATTAAGGAAAAATGTCTATCTTCAATATTGTAGTTGTAGGAAGACGGCGAAAAATGGAACTTTCGCAATTTTCAAAAAGTCAGAAATTTTAACGAAAATGAGACATATGCTTTTAAGCGTCTACGCAATCCGATGAAAAAGTCAATAAAAAAATTTGGATCCATTTTTTAGAAAAATTTCAAAAATTACAAATTACATTTTTTACAAAAATTCTGGCCAATATTTCATAATCGCAGGGGCAGAATATGCAACCAACACGTTAATACGCGACGGTGCGGCGGGTTGCCTAGGCGCGTCTGCACATGTGCGCTCGAGAAGACAGAGCCAGTAATCATAAACGCGAGTAATCGACAATGCCACCACATGTCCGATTTAGTTCAAACCGTTCTCTAAATACTCCCGATACTAATAGGAACAAAGTGTGTAAATATCAGCAAAATCGTTAGAGTAGTTTTACGCCTACATGCGACAAACATTGAACATTCTCCTTTAGTTATATTTAGATTACATACCACTTAATGTTAAATACATAGTATAAACAATTTTGTCTTATTTTATGGGTTAATTTTATGGATTCGAAAAAATGCCCTCTCCATATCACTAATAATTTTGGATCACAAAATATCATAAAAAGTGTTAATAGGTACATTATTTTCTATCATCCACGTATTATTCACATTACCCAAATGATTTTGCGATGTTTTGCACAAACAAAACTTGAACACGCTGAGAATTTCACAGAAACCCTCTAGTCACTTTTCTTGCTGAGCTTGCATCTGCTTTGTTCAACACCTCTGTCTCTGTTTTGAGAACATGACTGTTGAACTTCTAGAACTTATATTGCATTCTCTCAAAATTGCTTTAATCTTCATCTTTAGGATTATTTGAAAGTTCTTTACTTTATTCTTCGTTGCATGAAAGTCATGGCTAGCTCCAATCCAATTGATGTGGATACTGAAGTCGGTTTTTGGGATTACTTCCCTTTGCCCCACAACAAAATCCCCAGATTATGTAGGCATTTATACCAGATGCATCCAAGAGACCATAAAAATTGCCAGTGGCCATCTACATGTTTGTCTACTGCATATATAATTTTTGCACATTTGATCAAATGAATCTATACCACCTTTCGTTTCATTGTAATATTTTATTACTTCTGGCTTGTTATTGTTGGAAAATTTAGTACATAGTACATTGTTGAAGCGAGAAGAACTACTTTCCCTCGTTTGGGGCAGTACGATAAAGTTGTAATTTGTTATGTGAATCATACAGAAAGAGTGATATTTTGGCCCGATGTCCTTTGATTTCGAGGAGTTCTTGGGGGTATTTTACAGCTTGTTTCTTCGTACAGTTCCAACCATTGTAAGGCCATATTCTTGCATTGCTAGGTCAAGCTAGAGGTCAAGAAGAATAAATTAGTGGTGTTGCCAAAGCACATACTTTCTTGCAGTTTCAATAATCTCTACAACATTACACTACTACATAACCAGGAAAAGTGTTGTCAAGCAGCGAATTATTTTTCCGCCCCGAGACTCGAAGTCAGTTTCTTAGAGTTAACGCGCCGGTACTCATACCACTACGCCACAGAAGCGCTGAATGGTTCGAACTCTGACAAAGGTATAAAAAGGTAAATGCCCGATTTACGCAGAGAAAATGTGAAAAGACAAGGAGGTTAAAAGTTTGAAATTAGAAAATCACATACACACTTCAAATTTATTTATTCTAATTGACTGTATTTGTTAGTAGAATGCTTAAAATAGTTTTCAATTAAGTTTCTTTAATTTTCAGTACTTTTGTTCTGCAAGACGAATTGTCACAAATAACTATTCCTGAGCGACGCTCGAACAAGCCGACCTTGCCTCTGAAGCACTGAGACAATGCACATAATTTAACGAACCTCAGCCACCGGGATCGTACAGGGATAAGGCACTCTATAATATCATAAAAGCGTCGTGTTTCAGTTTTAGTATCAGGCAGCGGAAAAATTATCAAAATGTAAAATAAATGTCCTTTGGGCAGAAAAAGATTGCAGCTCGTCAGGCATAACTCGACGCGGTAAATAATTTTTGCTGTTTAAAAGCAACAGAGAATTGTGACAAATAATTATCCTCGAAACAGCGGCCCTTCTCCACGAAACGCTGAGACCAAACTCGACATTTCACAACTTCGACCAACCGGGTAAACCAGTGTTCAAGCTTGCACATCCATCGCAGGCAAGTGGATCAGTTTGTATTCAACACCATTTGTTAGTGTCGATCTATCTCACTACAATGTTGAATAGCTTATTTTTTATTCTGTATCACTCCATAGGCTTTTGTTTTTTCTATACAAGCTTTATTAATTTGTTTAAACTATTATTTAGACAATTTATTTCAAAGTTGGCTTCATATTTGCACGGTTTGTATTTCCATGTGCTTTGCTAGTCCTTTTTTCACAGTTTTTGTAATCTTTATTCCTAATGTTCATCACACATGCATATTATATAGTTAAAAATTTGTTTAATTAATGTAATAAGCTCCAGTTAACTGATTATTATAATTTGTGTGAAGTGGTGTAAGGTACCCCTGGTCAGAGGTACAACATAGTGTTGCAAACTAAATACATTTTAAAAATCAAGCAAGTCCATTTCTTTCTTTCAAGAATTAATTTCAACCACCTTTAAAATTAATTTCAGATCATGAAAAAATAATATTTTATAGACAACATTTAGGTGCTAATTTAACCTTAAACAACCTTAAACAAGCCTTAACCTTAACCTTAACCTTAACCTTAACCTTAACCTTAACCTTAAACAAGTTAATAACTATAAAACTGAAAGAGAAAAAAATTAAAGTATGAAAAGTGGTGAAAGGTACACCACCTTCGCATACAGTATTAATTTTAATTATACAATCAAATACATTTTAAAAATTGAATGGCCTTGATGCAACCTATTTTGTTATTCACAAATTCATATAATTTTGTTTTCTTGTTTTCTGATAATTTTGGTCTTATGATGATAAGAGTTCAAATTCTAATATATTTTTATACATGTATGGTAAGATTTAACATTTTCTTTATTGTTAAATAATATAATAATAAGTAATCAAAATATTTACTTGTGTGTATGTTAAATCACAATAAAATCAAACTACCATGTACAAATAAGAAAAATGAGCGTTTTGGGACCAGAGACAAAATAGGATGTTTATACAAGGTAAATTTTTCATTAATTTAATTTTTAATTTCGTTTATAATATTTCGTTCTTATGGGGAAAGATCTTTCTGAATGGTTCTAATGATTCTCTTTATTCTTCAAAGGAAATTTTACGTTTTTTGGATTATCACTTTCAAGTTTTCACAAATGTTCTTTACCATCTAGTTCATCATTCATTTATTTTTAATAGTTTTCAGTATATTAGTTTGTAGATATCACTTTTAAGATGTATGTAGACTACTCTGTTTTCAGCATTATGTTTAAAATAACATTTTGGCCAAAGAATTTATTTTGTGAACAAACATTTACATGTGATACCACAATAATTTAAGTAACATTTTACATACTTTTTATATTTTTTGAATAACAAAAGAATAATGATTTTATGGTACTTGGCAGAAACAATAATATTAATTAAAAACATTATGTGACTTGCAAATTTAGTTGAATTTTGTTAGAATTGATTAAGTGCAAAAAGAAGCACATTTTAAGGTATGCAAGTGAATATGTCCTTGAAAGACATGTGCCTTGAAAATTCGTCGTACGTTGTTTCATTCTAATAAGAAAATTTTTAACAAATAATATTGAAGCATTTTGCTACTAGCTAGTTATAAATTTCTTCTCCATCGTCAACTTTTCTTGTCTTTTTTCTACTCATAGGTGCATTTCAAAAATCTCTACCAACTTCACCTAAAATAAATTTTGAAATGTAATTTTCCAGTGATTTTGAATAATATTTGTATGTTTTGGTACATTGCAAGTATTGGATGTTGCTAATGAACATTGACATTTTGAACTTAAGAATACTTTGAAATTAAACACATTAGAAGGCGGAGAATCTCTGGGAGATGCATATTCTTTTCCTTTCTGGACAGTGGTACAAATTTTTGAAAACATAAAAAGCATGAATGATTTTATTGAAGCATTCTGCATTCTGCAAGTCAAAATAAAACTAGTGGTGCTTCAGAATGGCACAGACTTTCTCGTACTAGTTAGTTTTCGAATTTCTCTTTTCTGGGCTAGATTTTTGGTCTTTCCCGTTCTCTTGGAAGCTTTCATCTATTGCCGCATTTTTTCATATTTTCAATTTCTCGGTTTTCTAATGGTAGAACCGAAATAATACTTAAAAAATATCACAGAAGAGGAAAACCTCGTCTTATATATGGAAATTTTTGTTGAACAATTTTTAAGAAAATATTGTTTAACCATTATTTAAAGCGAAATTTGAAGCCCTTTTTCAGAGAAAACTTTGGATATTTGGAGAAACTTCATTGAAAGTCATTTGAAGAATGTCCACTCACAACTTCAATAATGTAAACAAACAGCTGGAAATGTGCTTATTAATGGGGTGAGAGATATCTAAAGAAAATACATTTGCATAATTTAAAAACAAAACAAAAATATTATGCCAAAATTACTTAAAGTCGTCTAATACTGTGCATTTAGCTCTATCTGTATTCGAGCGTTTCTGAAAATACGGAATTTCAAGCTCATTTTCACAGAAAACTTTTGAGTTTGCTAGAAAGTTTATAACATCATTTAAAGCACATGTACTCATAAATGCAATAATGTATACAAGTCGCCACTAACATAAATATTAAACGCTTGATTTAGCACTTAAATTTAGTGCTATCCCCACCAAGTTTTCAAGAAAAAAAATGAACTTTTTGAAGAATTTTTTTGATATTTTTTAATATTCACAATATTTCCCTCAATATTGCGTGAAAACTATTTTTTAAATGAACATGATCTTAAAGAAAGGACCAATTACGGAGAAACAAATTTACTTAAAGGAAAAATATCTTTCTTCCAAATTTGAAGTTATAGAAAGACGCCGAAAAATATTAAAACCTTTGCAATTTTTGAAAAATTAGAGTTAATAGTGAAAAATCAGACTTATGCCACCATAAGTGCATTTCATGTAATTCTTACAATAAATTTAAAGAAAAAAAATATTATCACTCTTAAAGTTGACTCTGTAAATAATATTGTGAAATCAACTATGTTTTTGGCAAATGAAAACATTATGTGGAGTTTATGCAAGCACTATAGGTTACAGTGTTATTTGAAAATGAAATACATTTTCTATTTACTAATTTTTATTATAAAAACAAAAAAGTACTTTTTTATTTCATGATTGAATTACTAAGATGAATACATAATCTTTAGTTTAAAAGTAATGCAAACAATTTTAAAAGAAAAATACTTTCTAGAGATACTAACATACTACGAACGTACTAGAGATACTAACATAAATGCACTGCGGTGAAAGAATGATGATTAACTGGGAATAATTCAGCTCTGGCCGGTATGAATTGTGGAAAAACAGATCAAAATATATGAACTCTACAATTCATTTCAATTTTGAATGTCTGTAGCTAATCTATTGTGGATTTCAAAACATATACACAAGATATACAAAATCAAAGAATAGTAAATACATTTACACAATAGAGAAAATGTAAGTATCCCATCCCATAATTATCTAATTGGTGGTGTACCTTTTTCAACAATTCTCAACATTGCTTGCATTGCCATCTGACTTTCTAAGCCATAGCATACATTACTGAGTAATGTAAAAATCAGCACTATATCTTCATAAATAGATAATGAAAGCAAAATAGTTTGTGGTTTATTGCCTGTTATTGTTATTGTTTTTTTCAAGATTATAATTTCTCTCGATGTAACAATATTTTTTAACAAATAGTTTTATTCTTATTCTCGGCACAAAATTTACTACTAGGTGAATTGGGTACTAGCTTAGGAGTGGCAAATACTTCTTATTATAAAAATAAAATATTTACCAGTATTTTTAACTCAAAAAATAGAGCAAAGATTTAATTTACTTTCCTGGTAGAATTTTTCATCTGATAGCAATTGATCTGATCAAAGTGCAGTAGAAATTAGGCTTGTGTGCCATGCACAACCGACCATTTCAGTTTCAATACAGTACAGCTCTAATTTCAACAGCACTTCTTTATACTTAGAATATAAAATCCTTTATTCAGACACAGAACATAAATGTCAAATTGCATCATTCACACCAAATACAATTTCTTATAACTTTGTATAGATACACTTTCTTTAGATCTACAAATTAGCACTAATTTTATGGATTTTAATTTCTGCATGTCTTAATTCCAGGTAAATATGTGAATTATCATAAATTTGAAAACTTAATTTTCTTTTTTAAAGAGTAGCTAATGTTTGATGTTTTCTCATAAATGAAATACTATTCCCATTTAAATCTTATTTTTCTCAAGATATTGTACATAAGTGTAACCTAGCAGTCCTGCCAAAAATATAATAACACAAAGTAACTCTTTTTACTTGCCTGAATCACTCTAGAGGAAACTAGTTCACAGTCTCTCAACCTATACAAAAACAAATACTATAGACCAATTTTCATTTTAAATACAATAAGTAAAATATTCCAAAAATATATAACACGAAAACTGACCAAATACATGGAAAAATATAAAATAATAGATGGCAACCAATTTGCATATGAGAAAAACAAAAGAACCATAGACTTATTGGAAAATCTAGTAGAAGTATTAAATGAAAAATGACACAAGGGATTGCATGTGATAGCATTAAGCATTGACTTGTCAAAATCTTATGATGTGATAAGACAAAAAGATGTTAGATGCACTGGAAAGCATAGAGTTAGAGGCAATGTTTTACAGTTATTTAAAAACTATCTAGAAGGAAGATCATTTAGTGAGAAAATAGATAACACTTAACACACCAAAAAAGGCAGAAGTAAAGTTACAGGAAAAATTTGGAATATTCCAAAAATGTGGCCATGATAATGGTCTAATAATAAATGAGAAAAAGACTAAAAAAATTGCATATCACTTTTCCAAAAATTCCAAGAGCACAAATTATAATATTATTTCACAAAGCTGACTGCATACACAAAGAGTTTTAAAACTGTCAATGTAATAGTATAATTAATTCTGTAAACAAATTGAAGTATTTAGGCTTAACTTTTTATCAAAATCTGAGCTGGAGGGACCAGATTTTGGAATTAAGAAAGAAAATAAGAACATGTGCTTGGAAACTAATAAGAATTAAAGATTTTTATCTTATAAAATTTTCAAATTAGTCTACTTCTCATTAACAGATTCTCTGATCAGGTATGGAATTAGAGTGTGGGGGGCTGCATCAATAACTCATGTAGTTATTATACAGCACTTACAGAATAAATCAATGAAAAAATTAGCATAACAAACCTAACCCTGGAAGGAAGTGCATGGTTTCATGACTGGTAAAAAATTGCATTAATTTCAAATTCAACAATAATTTTTTCAACGAATAATACAGAAAAATCAGTGAGCACAACTATGAAAATAGAAAGAAACACAATTTTATACTTTCAGAGACCTTCAATAAATTTGGAAAAAGAATGCTTAACACAGCCAATTCAAAACTGCTCAATTAAATGCCGGATGAAATATTAGAACTTACATCTAAATGGGTATTGAAAAAAGAAAGAAAAAAAATATGATACTAGACATGACATAAAAATAGAAAGTTCAAGAATTATCTCTTTAGTTTATTGCCACTTTGTTTTATTTATAATTTATTTGTTAATTTAGATAATAATTTGATTTATTTTTGCTTGTTGACTTGTCACTACAAGTTTGTAATATGTTAATTAAGTATAACTTAATTCTCATTTTTGCATGTTTCCAACTGCCATCTTGTTTTATTAATTTACAATGCATTTGTTATTTTAGATAATAATTTGATGATTTCGATTTCTCTTTGCCTTCATTTTTTACTGCTAACTGCTGCCATTACGAGATGTTATTTTGTTAATTATGTATAATGTTCCTGTTGTTCCTTAATTCCCATTATTGAATTTTGCCAACTCTCATTCAGTTTTAGGCTGCTGGTGCTAACTGCTGCCATTACGAGATGTTAATTTGTTAATTATGTATAATGTTCCTGTTGTTCCTTAATTCCCATTATTGACTTTTGCCAACTCTCATTCAGTTTTAGGGATTTTTTATTTATTTTTTATTTTAGAAATTAATTTGATTGTAATTTGTCAATTAATAATTATGTCAATTGATAATTGTTCACTATGTAGACTAATTTTTAGATGCCTCAATCCTTTTCCTAGTTATTGTATGTGTTTTTCAATGATTTATTTGGCGGACTTGTGGAGAAAACTGGCAGCAAAATATTTGGCATAAGGGATTCAGATAGTGCATTGCGTGTGCCATAAAAATTTCGAGGGGTGTTTTGATATTAAGCATCTGTTACTTCCCTTGTAAGCTTTTTCATGTAATTTTCTTAGTCCAAAAAATGGTCGATCTGGGCAAAAACAATTACGATATTACTTACTGAATGAATCAGTATTGTTGGGTGGAAATAGTATTTGAATGTCGTCATGATCATAAAATAAGGGAGAGGAAGTTGCCCCAATTTTTGTAACTTCGTTTAAGTTTCTCTATCATGTAAAATGTTTTAAAATGTGTAAATATCTAACGTAAAGCACGTTTTGTAACTTTCGCTTTCGTATTGTATCATTACAAAGAAGTAGAAATTTTTTAAACCAGAATTAAATAATGATATTGCGAAAAGGACCACTTTTCTATACCATAGGGTTACCAGACAGGACGGAATTCCGCCGGAACTATAGAAGTACTCCATCTCGTGGAGGGAAAAATGACTTCGCGGAATTCAGCACATAGGGTGGAATATTACCTTTTCAGAAGTAATTTCACTAGTAGTTTGAAACTTATCAATAAGCTCGCGAGTCGCGCATCGATGAGCGGATTTATGAGAGAAGTTTCAAACCTCGAGTGGAATTCGGTTACACTTTTTCACGAATAAAAGTCATAAATCGATTAAATAGTTTGATCATAATGTTAAAAATAGAAAAAAAATCTTGATGGGATCTTTCAGACGCTATATTGATTACTGCGGTATCCTTCATGGAAGGAATATTTATTTTCCAAAACAGTTGAATGTCATCTGCGGTAAGAAGATTGCAAAACGTTCACTCGTGTACTTTTCGATTTTAGGCTCCCGTGATTGGTTTATTTATCTTTATATAACCAGCTTATTATAAATCGCTATTGGCCGGATTGAGACTAATAACTCAAGAGTGGATTAATCAATGACATTGTGATATCTGTTTTCACGTAGAAATTGTTCTATTATTGTTTTATGTCTGGTATTTTTCCCCGCGAGTTTAATTATTTCTCGCATTTAATTATCATCAATTTTTTAGTCATGACGTAACAGTTCACGAAAATATCGCTAAGAAAATATATTGTAATGACGAGCGTTTTACCAATGAGCTTGTAGATGCATTGAAATCTTCAAAAACACGCAATGTCCTATAATTATTCCATGACAGAAAGAGATGTGTGAGCTACTCCGGTTTGTGCTCGGTTTGCGCAGCATCAGTATACGTCACGAACCACGTGACCACAGTACAGGCACTTAGTTTGAAAAGACAAGACGCTGGCTGCCATGTTGCATACAGAGCGAGAAGAGTAGAGAAACATTTTGAAAACGTCATAAAGTGACAATTTCCAATGATGACTAAAAAATTAACAGAATGTGTCTTCCTTTTCACCATATATGTTTTGTAAGTCACCCAAAACACTTTTTACATGCTAGAAACTCCCTCAAAACAGATTTTTGCAGAGATCTTTCTTATAAACTCCTGAATGTGCGTGGATCCGCAAAAACAATGAGCAGTACGCCCCCTCGAGAGTGAGATGGATCGAATGAAACCTCATTTGCCTCGATTGGCTGGCCGAAAGGGGTCTAACCGTGAGTGGCAGTTACACGAACGAATGCAAGTTACTCGATTACCACTACGAATGAATAACTCAATAACGCGGTAATAATCGATAATATAAAACTCGATAACGCGAAAGATTCTATTCTAACTTCCACAACACACCGTGTTAGATTCTTGGATTCACATTCAATTTCACCAGCTATTACATTTCTAAAAACCCATGTAACCAAATTTCGATGTGTTATGGAATAATAGAAATAGAGTTCAAGAGGCTTTTCGCGTGAGGGCCTCACGTGACCATCGCGCCAGCCGTAGATGGCAGAAACAGATGCATTAGGCAGGACACCACTCTACGTACCACATACATATACGGGTTATACGATGTATATCAACCAGTATCGGATTTCGTTGCGGATTCATTCGTTGAAGAAAGACTGTAAAGGGCATTTTCATAGCTCCTTTCACTTTCTTGCACGCCGCTTCCGCATTATAGGAAAAGTATCGCGGGAAAACTGCAGTTTTTTTTGACAGGAAATTGTTACTGAGCGGTCCATGGTAACAAAAAGAAACTGAATAAAAAAATTGTATTAGAAACTGAATAAAAAATATTGTCTCATGATTTTCATTTAACGTTGTTTCAATATCAGTTACGAAAATATTAAAAAATAATATTCGCAGCGACACTAATACAACACACCTGTGTTTGAAGAGTTTCTGTTAACGAAATTTGCATGAAAACGTACTAATTTATGAAAAAAATAAATTTATAAACGATTGTAATATTGGTATTACGGTGAGTTTTCGTTGACATTTACAATTAAATAATTATATGAATCATCATTGCCAACCATATTGTTTATTTTAATAGCAGCTTTCGATGGCTTAGCCATCATCATCAGTTTTCTGCTGTACTGATGGACGGTTTTCTGCTGTACGGTAGAAGCCACAAAACGACTAGGTAGTGCAGCAGAAAACTGGTGATGATAGCTAAGCCATCGACAGCTGCTATTATAATAAACAATTTTGCCGGCAATGAGACTCATATAATTATTTCAAACGAATGTAAGTTGTTAGTCTTCGTCAAATTGGCAGGGAAAATATGTTTTTTACTTTAATTGTTTAAATTAATAGAAACGTCTACAATGATAACTTCAAACCAGTCCGTCATTCTTTAAATAGCATTATTTAAAAACGAAAAATCAATATCTTCAAGGGGGACATCTGCATGACTTAAAATGATACCCCTCTCCGAGGGTGAACTTTGAAATCGTAAATGGGATCCCATTGTTTATTGCAGATCGGATTCTACCCTGAAAAAATACACTAGTTTTGTCTAAAAACGTTTCTTTTTATTTGTGATATATATTGCGCTGTAATATCAACAATAAGATTCTTTGCAATTCTCGAGATTCCCTAAATAATTAATTATTGTTATTACTACTGAAATAAACTTAGAGTAAATATATAACAATTATAAGTATAGTGTATATACCTTACGTCTTTCGATCGGCGCATATGCAGCGCAGTGTCCCAATGCTTCCTCATGGAAAGGAGTAAGCGGTTCTCAAAAAAAATCGTAGGAACCGCATCTTCCGCTGTCCTGTGTGTGGCGGTTATATGTTGGTCCAGGAAAGGTTCCCTGCAAACACTGCAAACATATCTACATTGTATTAAAGCCATTTCTCTTCCACTATGTATGTATGTATGTATGTATGTTGGTATGTATGTATGTATGTGTGTGTGTATGTGTGTATATGTGTATGTGTGTGTATATGTGTATGTGTGTGTATATGTGTATGTGTGTATATGTATGTGTGTGGATGTGTGGATGTGTGTGTGTGTGTGAGTCTGTGTTAGGCTGTAAAAATATAATTCAATGGCTTAGTGAACAGTTGGTTTTCGATGCAAGAACAAAATCGGCACTAATGAAACCAACTTTGAAATAGGATTAGGGGTGCCAAACCCCATAAACACCCCATATTGCAGCCCTTTTTTGGTTACTTTTTAGAAAATCGCGAATAAATATTATTTAATGTTATTTTTACCAACAGATTTTGGTTGAGGTAGTGCCCACGTTACCCCGCAACAATTTTATGGCCATGCATCTTTAATTATTTGACTCAATGTGCCCCAAGTCCAAATATAGCAATTTTACGCTAAATCCATAGAAATAGAAACTTTTCAAATGGCTATATCTCAGCACTTGGCTCAAACAGTGTGCCGCATTACTGGGAATATGGCCAATTTTTTTTAAATCCATAGAAATATACACTTTTAAAATGGCTACAGCTCCGTCCATTTTTACGCAAAATACATTTTATTTAAACAAGATGAAAGCTTCAAATCTCTACTTCAAGAATATGCTTCACACAATTTAACTATTGCACAGCAAATGGTGAAAATTACGCCGCGCGCCATCATTGATGACAACCCACATTTGAGCCGCACTACCGCGATTGATTTGTTTATTTACTATTAGGCGCAATGAACAAAACTGTAGAGGCTTCAAACGTATTTGGAAGATATTAGACTTTAAAAAATACTACGACAAATGGAAGCCCTTGAGCAATTTTTTCCCTCTTCGTTTCGGAGCGTGAACGTGTCCATGCTCGCCGTGCCCGTTGGCCTGTCCCGCGCGTCGCCCGGGCCCATGCCGCTCAAAGAAGCACCTTTTTTCTTTGTTAACTACTAATTTATTATTACAAACCCAATTAAAACCTTCAGAAATCGTATTATTAATTGCTTCTTTTTTGTAAAGAACATTCGTGACTTCGGCAAACAACCGTTCTTCCGTGTTTAATAGACGAGGGCATATCGTTTACGTATAATAGAAAGAGGATAGGACCTAAAATCGAACCTTGCGGGACTCCATATTCAATTGGAAAGATAAGTAAATAATGTCCTTTCGTGCCAGTACGGTATTTCTACTCTTTGAGATCGATATTTATGGTATGAGGTTATCCAATCTAAGATGATACCACGTATTCCATATGAAGATAATTTTTATGGCAAGATGCTATGGTCAATAACGTCATAAGCTGTCTAATGATATAAAAATATTTCAATGGGTGCTTCATTTTGGTCGAATGATGAATCAACATCTTTAAGAAAAGAAAAAATGTCATTTTCCGTAGATTTTGATTTTCTAAAATTCTTGTGAGCCTGAAAACGCTTGTTTTCCTGAGTTTCCATTCGCGAAAAGAAACGCCTCCCGAATATTTTTGCGAAAATTGACAAAAGAGAAATTGAATTTCCGATATTTTGAATTAATTTTTGTTCCCTTTTTTAAAAAGTGGATAATTTTTGCTGTTTTGAAAATATCTGGAAATATTCCTGCGCATAAAGAAGCATTGAAATTGAAGAATTATATTTTTCAATTGCGTAAACAGCGTTATAAACTCTGTTCTATGATTTCTTCAGCAAGTAGTCCGTATATAATTTTATGTAAACTTTATTAAATGCTTTGCACATGCGTGTATTATTTGTGTCAGTGTTCATGTTATTAGTAATTGTAAGAATTTGTGCATCGTGGTCACTGTAATCTAGATTAAGAGTTTTTATTTCATATTTAGTTCTGGTTTTGTTCATTATAATTTGATCTATTGGTTTTTGTGATTTATCAATGTATTCATTAATGCATTAACCTGTCAGACGGCACAACGTCTTAGATGAAAAATTATGTAATCAAGTTCAATAGTCAACTAATTTTACTTAGAAAACCCACAAATAAACAGTAAATATTTAGTATATGCCCGCAGAGAAAAGTGCTTTCTTAAGCAGAAAGTGCCACTTCTTCAAGAAATGACGCCTTTACGAGATCTTCGTCGCTTGTTTTCGCACCAAATAACCTCGTTCAGAAAACTATCACCAGTGTGTTTAGTACAGCATCAAAAGAGAGTTCGCATTATATTCAACGCAAAATTGAAATACAAAAGAACGCAGAAATTACAATTATAGTGTTCAGTACTTACCATAATATGTGTAGTTTGTACACATATTGTGTTCCCAAGGATTGAAGTGAATAGAGTAATTGAACCTCCTATACAAAATTTAATACTATTTTTTTACATTATACTATATTATCTTGTTTGTCCTTCAATATCTACCACATTTACCTCCATTTTTTTACCTTTTTTCTGAAATTACAGTATAAATATCAAACCATTTGATAGGAAAATAGAAAGTTAAAATTTTACAGTATAACTAAAATTCCCGCGTAACTTAACGTTCGTTTCAAATTTCCCCTGCTGCGTTCACGCGATTTGCTGTTGACTTCATCCGTATGCTGGCGGCAACCAGAAGCCCTACAAACAAGGCTTCGCAGGTGAACATTCGGCGCCGTCTCTTAACTATTCTTTCTGTTGCGGACACCGGAGACATCGAAAACCAAAATATCGAATGTGTGTTAACGTCCTTATGTGCAAGTTCTGCTCAAGGATGGATCCAGAAAATATTCTCCCTTCTATACAAGTATATTTTGAAACAAGGTTTTTTTTAAATTTGCATTTGAAAAAATACATATTTACAATGGGAATACTCAATTCGATGTGATGCAAAGCGATCCATGTGCGAATGTTTTGAATAATTTGAGTAAAATTACAAACAATTTTGGCTCGGGGGCCGGGGGGCATGACCCCCGAAGCCTCCCCTTAGATCCACCACTGTTTTCTACTGCTGAACCAGTCTGTCGTTTTACTGTCTGCGTCCTAAAACATCTTCAAGTAGCTTAAATACATCAGTTAAGTTAGGTTATGAAACATGGGTGGGTCTAGAAAGCTGTGGGGCAATTTCAGTTCGAAACCGAAAAAATATTCTTGAAATTGTGGATTTCAAATTTAAAACAATGTTTATTCCTAATGGAATCACTTCTTTGGTCTGTGATGCGACGAATGTCAGGTAATCGTTTTCCTTAAAACATGTTGAATTCGGGGAGGTGCATGGCTCCCATGCTCTCCCCCTATAAATTCGCTACTTAGTAGAGATACGCGACTGGTGAGTAGAGACGAAAGGATGCTTTCTACGGGTGTCCTGCAATTTTGTCGAGTTTAAAGGACTTTAAACAAAAGAGCAATGGATGGGAGGGCACCCATGCAAAAAAATTGTAAATTTCAGTATTCTTTTGGAAGTAGAAAAAAATATGCTCATGAAATTAATTTGTGAATTAACGTATTGTGCTCAACCAAACTATTGTATCTTCCCTTTTTGACGACATGCACCTTCATGTATAGAGTTATCTAATACGAATTGGAACTACAAGACTGCGGACTCCTCATTTAATTTCGAGATTCGCCTTGTAAAAAAATGAATAAATAATGCTGGATTGGTCACGCATTGTTGTGGGTGCGCTGAATGTCTTTCAACTGATTACACTACAATTAACTGCTGCTTAGACAAACTAGGTGTTTCCCTAGGACCGTCACCTCAGAGGAGGCCCCGATAATGGGATGACATAGTACACAGGTCTCTTTAAACAAAGTATAAAAGCATTTACCACTTATTTTGTTTGGATACCTTAAATGGTGACACTGGGTTTTCTTGTAATCATTAGTATTGCATTGGACTTGACTTCTTTCAATGACACTTTTAATGAAGAATTCAGTAGATTTAACTAAATTACCTGCGCACATTTTGTTGAGTTATATTAGAAGATGCGATTGAGTCAGTAGTTCTGCCATTTTGCTACAATTAATTAAATGAAATCTGTAACTCGTGGGTTGATGCGAATTATTTTTATTTACACGTTTCTTATTATTAAATGTTACCGACAACGCTCGTTTCCACGTATATTTATAATTCATCTATGAGTATTGTAAAAGAAAGTGTTTAGAGATTCCAAATTTCAAGAAAATGTGCTCAGATTGCACACTCTCGAACTCAGGGGGGGATTTTAACCAAATTTTCTTGTGCTTCATCGGTAGAAAATTAGAGCATGGGCAGAAATGTTGGAGTGAAGAAATCAACTATATATGTTTTAATCGGTTAGATTAATAAATCAATACTTCGTCTTTTGAAACCTTCTGTCTTTCCGTTATTTCGTGAAATTCTGTGAAACCACATTCTTTTTAAAGAACTTTGTTATCCCTAATCTGCAGCAACCAAGATATGTTTTAGCAGAAATTCTTCTATAAAATTTCTTGGAGTAAATACAAGTAATTTTTTTTAAAATATATTTTCTTATATTAACTTCTTTTGAATTCACTTAAAATCGAGGTAAAATTAATAAACGAATATTTTTAATTATTAAATATTTGGGAGCAATTTATTAAGGTTTTTTCCCCAGAGCCAACTCCATTACATATTAAGTAGGTGATAGTAATTCATAAGATTTTATCTCTTTCCCTTTTATCGAGCGAGTGGTCATCGCCGCTGCTGCGTGTCTGCCAGGGCAAAGGTGTACTCGGTGTAGCTTCACCGGGAGAGCTCTCCCTCCCCGGCATCCACACTCACGACCGCGAAGGATGTATTGCTAGGGGTGTGTGCCGGACCATAACGGCAAAAAAGGTATTACTCGCGCAACTTTTCTCGAACGATGACCTTGCTTCCCCCTTACACAATAAACAGTTGAAGATAAAAGCTCGCAGCGTGCACTGGTGACAACATTCCAAACACATCTTTACTAGCGCGAAATATAAACTATTTTCCGTTGAAGACGAGAACGTCTGACCATGATTTTCTCAAAAAAATTTAAATAAATGACCAAATCAGGTGAAGATTCATCACAGGAAATACCTCGAATTCCTGAGAAAATTAGACCGCAAATTATTGAGAAAGTTGTGAAGGTATGACTGATTCCTCAGAGATTGGCATTGCTTCATATAATCTAGTGGCCAATTTCGTAACTAATACCCCCACTCCCCTACCCCCCGGCGCGCGGCGATGGTGTAACGATTAGCGTATCGGATTGTTGTACCCAAGTTGGCGGGTTCAAATGGCCGTGGAATTTTAAGGGCGAAAAAATCCTTCGTACGCCTTCCTTCGGAGGAGAAGTAAAGCCGGCTGTCCCATGTTCGTAGATTTACTTGTATGTAAAAGATCCTCAAGCCTAAATGACGCCTCTGAGCTAAATTCAAATCGCCTGTTTCTCGCCCAAATACCTCCTTTCTCTGTTAGTTGGTGAAAGGAGCGTAGCGAAATTCGCGTGGTCAGACAGAAGAGCAGGCCTCATGGCCTGAGTCTCGCCACGCAAAATAAGACATTAATTCAATTCAATTCACTCTACCCGCATTTCTTCCATCCATCGTTCAAGAAAAGTTGCGCGAGTAACAATAGCAACCGCTATGTGAGCGCGATTGTCGCGCGCTCTTCGCATTTCCGCCGACGGAAGGGGGCGTCTGCCCGTGGCCGGTGATGACCTTGTGACGCACACGTGCGTGGATGCTAGCCGCGTCACCTCTCTGCGCGGGCCACCCGCCGCTAACCCCCCCCCCCGCCCGGGCGATGCTCGCGGTGCCGACCTGGGAAAGCTCCCGCGTCGTACCCGAGATAAAAGCTTTCCCGTGAACGAAGCCTCCAAAGCAAGTGTAAGACAATTTCATACGTGTGTATGTATGTATATACATATCTATCTATCTATCTATCTATCTATCTATCTATCTATCTATCTATCTATCTATCTATCTATCTATCTATCTATCTATCTATCTATCTATCTATCTATCTATCTATCTATCTATCTATCTATCTATCTATCTATCTATCTATCTATCTATCTATCTATCAATCAATCAATCAATCAATCAATCAATCAATCAATCAATCTATCTATCTATCTATCTATCTATCTATATATATATATACATATACATATACATATCTGTATAACTATGTGTGTACAAGTACTTCACTAGTTTCTTCTATAAATTAAATTCTGTTCAAGGTAATTTTTTTTAAGTTACCAAAATTCCCTCCCGTTTTCCTTCCCTGCTTGGCAATTTCCAGCTATAATGATTGGGCAAAAACGCATGAGAAGTATTGCTGCATAGCCCACCTGATGGTTAAGCAGAGCAACTAACCAAAGGAATGATATCAGCCTGGAGTGTTTCCAGATGGGCGGTTGGGGTATAATACTTTTGTAATCGTATTATAAATACAATTTCCAAGGAATAGGATGGGATTTTTCAAAAAAAAAAAAAAAAAAAAATACAGTGAAGTGAAATATTAAATGTAATTTATTGCCATATTTCCGAACGACAAAATAAAAACACATAAAGAAATTAATACTTAAAATATTTAATACATTATATTTGTTTACAGATAATAAATCATTCATAGTTGATCTAGTATTATTTTGCTTTATTAGTAATTCAGTTAAAAAGCACACAATTATATTTTTAATATGATTGAATTATGAAGGAACAATCATTAATTAAGATTCTTCAAATCATCTTTCTCCATTATAACAGGATAACACATTATAAAAGGTTAATACAGATTCAAATATCATGGCAACATGTATATCTTAAGAAATGGTACTTAAACATTTATTATATGGTTCTCTTGAGACTTATTCATACAAGATAATTAATACAAAAATGTAGCAAAATATAATACTAAGTATTTAAAAAAAATATTATACTTGTACAACCAATCTCAACATTTCAAAAATCTAATTTTTTTCTCTAATTAAAACCAGCTTGAAAATAATTTTATTGAGATCAAACTGTGTGGAAGCTTTTTACTAATTTACATTTAAAAATACTAATGAAAATTGTTATCAAAATGAAATAATGAAAGAAAATAATCTGCCAAAAAATTTTTATTTACAAACACACCATTTTTATTAATAAAACACATTATTTAAATTTAAATTACATACGTCGATTGTGGAAAATTATTTCAGTTCAGCCCTTGATTAAGTCATCTAATAAGAATTCTGCTGTTTTCACCACTAACGAGTTTGTTTCCTTTTTCCAACCTTTTTCTGACCATCTGCGTAGTGCTACATGGCTAGAACTTCGCCTTTAAGGTCTTCACAACTACTGGATTTTATCGCAAAGGATGTCTGTATTATTTTCGCGTGGGCGTGAGCCCCTGGGACCCAAATGTGTATGCCCGAAAAGGGAGGAAGATTGTATCTCTGTTTTTTCCTTCCCAGAGATTAAAGACAAACATATGGAAGAGGTAGTTCTCGGGGTATAACATACAAAACGTTAAAACATAGCTCCCCAGGAATTTCCCTAGATTTTTTGCCCGAACAGTGAGTTTACAAAATTTCAGCATTCTAGGATAACACGAAAGTAAATCCTGTAATCTACCAAAATATAAAAAGTTGAAATTTTTTAATTGCATAGAATTTTTTTAGAAACTTTATACCTTCAACAACGTACTAAAACTGGTTTATGTATGTTCTTAAGAACATGTTTACATAGAATTTAATAACAAAACTGCAGTGTTATATATACTTTTATAGCCTCTTCTGTCTTAGACGCTTATGACAGACATAAAACCATGAAACTGAGACTATTTCTCAGCTGGTGAGTGTTTTTATGGCACCATTCGATAGTTACTATGCTTGATAAAAATGACATAATGACATATTTGTTAAAACCCTTTATTGCTCAAATGTTGCCACAATTTTTTCGATCCCCATAAAGATACCTTCAAGTTACCAGAAAATTTCTCTAATGCAGTTTTTTTAAAGACTCAAACATTTTTATTTTTTATTTTTTAACTTTCCTTAATGTGTAACCTATGTCTTCTAACTTTTTAAACGTAGTCTTATGAGTATGTTAATTAATATTATGAGCATTAAATATATATTACACAGTGCTAAACATGTAATAAAATTTAAAAATTGTAACTTCAGAAAAATAAAGAAAACTAGTCACTCAGTTTAAGGGTTTAAAGGCATATTGTTCAGATTAAAAAACTGCATGGAGCAATGTAAACTGTCGTAAATCCAGGATCATAAACAAATAAGTTAAAAAGAAGAGGCGCACATCATAGATCAAAATGATTCTTAATATAGAGAAGAATATATTCCTTCTGTGTGAGTTTGGGGACTGTGCCGAGTTTTTCCTTTTCAATAATATTGGCAAAACCACCAACACAGGGAGATTGTTGGAAACGGCCTGCAGCATTTCACAAGACCAAGTGAATGTCTGCAATATCTTACTCGAGAGATTAAGATAAACATACGTGCTTTAAAAAACCATAGGGATATGAGAATGGAAAAATCCGAATATCGTAACAAATGTTTGTCCAGCACTTTCATTTTGGTAAGATTTAAATGAATGTCAGAAAAGTTGCGCCTGTAACTTAATTGCTGCCGAGATAGTCTCTGAACAAGTGGGAGAATACGACCATGGATTTGACTTAGGTACCCTTCAAATTTCCACTACACAGTTTTGTCAAATACTAACAGAAGAATATGCAGCAATTTCATTATTTTCTACAAAAATCTCACACTCTGAAACGAAGATCACCGCTTCCATAGAATAATTAAAACTCATGAGAAAACACTTCCTACTGGTTTTTCAATTTTTAAATGAAATCACTAAGCTGATTAAAGGGAGAGTTTAGGGCACGGAAGAGGAAGGAAAGATCACGCGCGGTATGTGGACCGTTTGTTAAGGAACTGCTACGACAATCTTGTATTATGAATCGTAGAAACAATCTTAAAACTACCGATCAGAGCAACCGGCCGATAGAATTCTCCTCCAAATAGTGGCTGAATTCAACGTAGCTCTGTAACTACAGTAGAAAGATCATTACTCTGTAAATTGCCCTCCCCCCAAAAAACTGCCTATTTGCAAAAACTGTAACGGTCCGCACCGCGCAGACGCGAGATCAGTTGAATGTTCTTACTACAAAAAGCTCGTAGAGATACCCACCCCCCAAATGACCAGAAACGACGTTCAAGTACGAAACCCATAAATGTTAATCAGCTCAATCTGAACTCCCAAAACTACCTTAATCTACCAACCACTTGCAACATTCCAAATATTACTCTCGTAACAATTCAATCAAATAGAAACCATAACAGGAATCAAAAAACCACAAACCAAAACAATGATAATAGCAACAATATTAATAATGGTAATTCATTCATGCACACAATAATAAACTCTATTTCAACATACATAATCAATCTAATCAATACTATTATCCCAACAATCGTCAATAATATACAAAATTCGTATTTCAATAGGAATCATGGCCACACAGCCCCATAATAAAATTACCATGTTAAACTGGAATGCCAATGGCATAACCAACAAAAAAACGAATTGATCTACTTCCTCAAAGACAAAGAAATCAAAATAGCGTGTATAACGGAAACACACCTCAAATTCCACACTACATTCAATATGCCCGGTTACAATGTAGTCAGAACAGACCGAATAAATGCTAATGGGGGAGGTGTCCTCACCCTTGTGGATAAATCAATGCCCTATACCAAAGCAAACCTACCAAACACTCCCGGATTAGAAACAGTCGCTTTAAAAATACCTCTTAACAACAGAGTATTTATCATTATAACAGCATACAAGTCTCCAAACAAAAGAAATTCAAGACACTAACATCGCAGCGCTATTTAATCAAATCACCCCTACTTTACTATTAGGTAATTTGAACTCCAAAACTGAGGATGCAGATCAACAAACAGTGCAGGCAAACATTTACAAACAATAATAACGAACTCAAAATTACACATATTAACTCCTACAGAACCAACCTACTACTCATACGACTCAAATAAACACCCAGACACATTAGACATTGCTATCACCAACGATCGTACTACATTTTATTCCACCGTGCTACACGAACTTGACTCTGATCACCTCCTTGTGATAATATCTAATCAACAACCGCCCCCCACACACACATTAAATACTAATAACATAAACTGGACAGAATTTAGAAAAAACATAATTATCAGAACCCCCAAATTCAGGAATATAAAAACGCCTTTAGAAATGGAAAGGTCAATAGCATTATTAAACAATATAGTAACCAGTGTTATCTTTCAGCAAAAAAAATAACATAGCACATAATAAACAAAAAACACATACTAAATTGGTAGATCCCATAATAACCATAATAAAAACCAGAAAGAGAACAAGAAGACTTTTAACAATAATAGAAATCTCCAATTAAAAAAAGAGCTTAACATCCTAAAAAAGATAACCAAAAACGCAATTAAAGAACACCGACACTCTTCTTACAACTCTTTAATTAAATCCCTAAGCACAACCAACAACTCACTTTGGAAGTTTACTAAAACAATGTTAAGAAAGCAAAGCACCATCCCTCCGATAAGCACGCCATCTGGGGAAAAAAATTCCCTCATAGACAAAGCCGAAGCATTAGCTGACTTCTTTGAAAGTACTTTTACGCTTAATACCACTCCAGCCCTCACACCCATATACAAATTGAAAACTCGGTATCCGGTCCGAACTATAGTGTTCCACAAAAGGCAAAATTCGTATCACCAAACGAAATTAAGAATTTAATAAAAAATTTCCCTCAAAAAGAAGCCCTTGAACATGATAATATTAACAATAAAATTATAAAAAACCTACCCACTCCAACAATAGCCTTCATAAATAATATGTATAACTCAATATTAAGAATTGGTTACTATCCAATACTTTGGAAAAACACAAAAATTATTCCTGCCCCAAAGCCAAATAAAAATCACAGTAATCCAGAAAGTTACAGGCCAATCAGTTTGTTGCCAACTCTGTCAAAAATTCTAGAAAAATTAATTCTGAAAAGATTAAACAATTATTTAAACAAAACACAAAACATACCTAAACATCAGTTTGGCTTTATTAATCAAGTTTCCACTTCACACCAACTTCTTAGACTAACTGAACACATTCATTCAGCAGACCAAGATAAAAAGCACACAATAGCTACCTTCCTGGACACGTCACAAGCCTTTGACAGAGTTTGGCACCAAGGTCTTATATTTAAACTGCAATCAATTGGAACACCACTCTACCTGGTCAACATTATAAAACATTTTTTAACAGATAGAACATTCACAGTGACAGTAGAAAAACACAATTCAAACCCCCGTAAAATACAAACAGGCCTACCACAAGGCTCCCCACTTTTACCAACTCTATTTAATATCTACTCGTCAGATATTCCGACCACAAACCAGACCCACATAGCACAATTTGCAGACGATACAGTAATTTACAAATCCAGCCAATCAATTAAAATCATTAGTGAAAAAATACAGAAACATCTAGACAAAATAGATAACTGGTCAACAATATGGAAAATTAAACTAAACCCAACAAAATCCACTGCCAAAATATTCTCGCTTAAGCACTTCTACACTCCCTCCTCCTTTACAATCAACAACAACAATTCCATGGACTCCTCACTGTCAAACAGTCAAATACCTTGGGATAAACCTAGATACAAAACTGAACTGGAACTCCCATATTACAATCAAAACTCAACAAGCAAAATGCAAAATAGCTCAATTAAAACCTCTAATAAACTCCAAAAGCTGCCTATCAATAGACAATGCTACAACATTATATAAATCAATTATCAGACCATTAATGTTATACGCATGCCCCGTACGCATCAGCAACAACCAAACGCATCAGCAACAACCATAAATAAACTGCAAATAATACAAAATAGATTTATCCGTTTAGCAACTCACGCACCATGGTTTATATCCAACAAACAACTACAAAAAGAATTGAATATAAAATCCATCATCAAACACAAAGCCCATCTCTCCTATAACTTTCATTCAAATATCAATTCTATACCACACGTCAGTCACTACAACCTCGCCTCAACATACTATACTCCAACACGAATAAAAAACCGTTACCCTTTAAATGCCTTCCTAAACATATTCTCCAACAATTGTGAATAGTAGGCGCAGATTGTAGCTTCCTACTTCTTTTTGTAGCTAGAGTTAGTTTTTAGATAGGTAATAAGAATATTTGTAAGTAATACAATACATATAAAAAGTGATGTAACTGAACTATGTACTTCCGAATGAAAATAAAAAAAAAACAACAAAAAAAACAAGTACAGTAGAAAATCGGTACTCGAACCCTACAACCTCCCAGTCAAAATCGCTGTAGTATCAGCTTTGACCTAAACTCTGCAAGTTTCAATGTGCGACTTTAGTACTTATTTATTATTAATTATAAAAGGAGGTTCTAATTTATATTTAATTGATTTATCCCATTAATAATTGTTAGTAAATATCGCCAAATTGCAAGCTATATGGTTCCTGAAGCATACGCAATCTTAATTCTCTGTATGGAAGACAAACGTCGCAATGCACGGTACAAGGGAACGATCGAATCACGCATATCAAAGGTCCTGTTGTTTCAAGAGGAACGTCTGATCCTTCAAGAGCACCGTTTTAATAAAGATCTCATTCGGAATTAAAATACTAGAATATGAGAAGTACTCTACGAGTGAATCTTGGCTGCAATGCTGATAATAGGGAATGTAATATTTTTCTTTTTGTTATTGGCGGACGTGAGCTGGGTCTATGAGCTGGTGCATGTGAATCCGTGGCTGAATGTGTGTGTGTACGCGCATACGCGTGTGTGGGAGCACACAGGATTAAAATTGGTTTTTGCCTTTTACGAAGTCATTTTTACAAAACCCACCAATTCATAAAGAGAGACAAGGCAAAGGAAAAATTCCAAGCTCTGCAAAGCGAATTTGCAGGAATTACGGGGTTGAGATTTGATTATTCTTCGTACAAAAACAATTGAGAGAGGTACTCCACGAGTGAATCTTGGCTGCAATGCTGATAATAGGGAATGTAATATTTTTCTTTTTGTTATTGGCGGACGTGAGCTGGGTCTATGAGTTGGTGCATGTGCGATATCCGTGGCTGAGTGTGTGTGTGTGTGTACGCGCATACGCGTGTGTGAGAGCACACAGGATTAAAATTGGTTTTTGCTTTTTACGAAGTCATTTTTACAAAACCCACCAATTCATAAAGAGAGACAAGGCAAAGAAAAAATTCCAAACTCTGCAAAGAGAATTTGCAGGAATTACGGGGTTGAGATTTGATTATTCTTCGTACAAAAACAATTGTAATCCAGAAGCTCAGGCACTACAAAGCGTCCCTGCCTTCCTACAAAGCACTACAAAGCGTTCCCGCCGGCAAGACTTGCCGGCGACCTTCCCGCGCGCGGCGATGGTGTAACGGTTAGCGTATCGGACTGGTACACCCAAGTTGGCGGGTTCAAACCTGATCGAAGCCGTGGATTTTTAAGGGCGAAAAAATCCTTCGTACGCCTTCCTTCGGAGGAGAAGTAAAGCCCATGTTAGGCTGTCCCATGTTAGTCATGTTTAGTGCATGTAAAAGATCCTCAAGCCTAAATGACGCCTCTGAGCTAAATTCAAAATCACCTGTTTCTCGCCCCAAGAAAGACCTCCTTCCTCTACTAGTTGGTGAAAGGAGCGTAGCGAAATTTGCGTGGTCAGACGGAAGAGCCAGCCTCATGGCCTGAGTCTTGCCGAATCTTGCCACGTAAAATAAGGCTTTAATTCAATTCAAAAAAGTTCCCGGGAAGGCCCCTCTCGGCCCCTGGCTGCGTTCGAAGAGAGGGAGCCATTCCCGGAGGCAGCGGCCGACAGGCGAGGGAGAATTCTCAGAGCGCCTTCGCCGAGTTACTCTCCACTACATGCATAAACTACGCAATTCAATAACTTCACCCCAAGGCGGCGATAAAAGAGAGATACAATCTTAATATCACTTACTATCCAAAGAAATCATCTGACATACTAAAGAAGCAACCACTCATAGAATCCTGGTCAGGTCCTGAAAAATGACTCCCTAGAAAAGAGTAAGGCCACCGTAAGCCTTGTTTTAGAACAATGGTCGGGTGAAGGAGGTTGTTGCCACAACAAGAACAATCTTCAACACAGAGTAATGAAAACGTCGTGAACAAATGCACGTCTAATTAAAAAAAGCTATTAATTGCTCTGGCACGTGTGAGACAAGACTCCAATCGCGAATCCAGCCAACCTCTTATGTTATCACAAAATGATAAAAATATGAAATATTTGTTTCACGAAAGGAAAACTAAAGATCTCTAGCACTTAACGTGAACTCCTCAGAAAAGTTACGAAGTGCATACCAAGAAAAAAAACCGCCGTGTTGAGATATAGCAAGATTTTTCTGCGTAATGTGCCACATGTACAGTAAATGGAGACGACAAACTAGTAGGCAGAAAAAGAGCGGTTGGACCAGGACAGGAACGTTACTCTATAGTATACTTTATCCAAGAGGTAAAGAACTGAAATGTTAGTTTAAGTGCAAAAATTACTGATCGCAAATCAAATCTCACAGCAAAAGTTACAAAGCGCATACGTATTTACCAAATCACAGCAAAACGTACCCTGTCAGAAGAATTATCTCGACCAATTACAATCCCCTTTATTTGGTGTCTTCAGGATATCAAATATGGGGATGAAAGTAATGACCAACTACCAACTAGGTTGCCTAAAATGCTCAGGAATCACTTGAAAAATATTTATTTATATTATTTCTCCAATCGTTACGTCAGGATAAATCTGACTTCTTCACAACTGAAATTAATATAACTTTTTGTCGTGAGACAATTTGGCAACGTAATGACACCTTATCGTGACGGTACTTGCTTATATGACACCATGTAATGAGAAATAAATGCAGAAGTAACGTCAATGGACTCACATTGAACACATACGTTTAATATGTTGTGAGACTCAGGAAGCGTATGTTAAACCTTTACCATGTCGTCAAGCGAGAAGAGGAAACAGAGGAATACGCCGTGTAAGTTTTCAGTAGAGAGAATGAAATAGAAGGTCGCCAAATGGCGGAGCCCGTAATATATTGTCATTGGACAGATGTGGACCCACGGGTTGCCTCGGAACCGAAAGGCAAGCGTCCTGTGCGGAGTGATACACTCGGATGTGGCCCCTTGGGCTGTACTTGAAAGAGTTTCCTCTGGCCCAAAACGAGGTGATGGTATGACGGTCACAATATGAGTTGCCAATATTTGGGAAGGTGGATCAACGTTAAAGAAGTAGTTTTAACTTTGTCAGATAGAGCAATATTTTCACAGTAAATCATCTAATACGAAGAAGAATTAAAACTTTACAGCAGTGGCAATTGAACTGTGGTAGCCTGAGAAAACTACGAGAACAAAGACATGTCAAGATAAATGATGTTAAAAAAAATTACGTGCCACATTCCTTTTTAAGTGGCATACATTTTTCAAGATTCTGTATAATCTGTTCTGTTGAGATCTGTATTAAATCATTCGCTCAGCGCACAAGTTCGCTTAAGACGCAACGCCGAAGAAACCGCTTTCACCCAGGGGCATCCACTCCGCCTGCGTGCGTTGCATGATTCACCCCCCCTCCTACTGGTAAGACGTGAGCCAGCCAAGGGTTCGGGTTGCAGATGTCCCGAGTGTTTTCTTGGCACGCTCGGAGCAGGTCGGAGGCAGTGGGCAGGAAACGGACAGAGAAAATTAGACGGGCGCTTGTGTGCAAGACTTACTACACGTTTCGTGGTGGTACATGTACATTTACTTAATAATTATATTAAGCGTGTTTTAAGAGTTAAAATTGCAACGTATTATAAATATGCAAACTACGGGAAGTTTATCTGTTGACAAATAGTGTATTGTACAGTGTTTATTATTTTAATCGTTCGTATAACGAGAAGTTGTAAAAAATATTTATAAATTATTGTATAATAAAAATAGTACATAGTATTTCATGATTCACAAATTAGAAAAACTACATAATCGAAGATTATGTATAGTTACATAGTCAAAGATTATTTCTAAGGGCAGCAGTAGCGCAGAGCAAGAAAGCAGCATACGCCACTGCATTACTGAACGTTTGTAAAAATCAAGGATTGTTACCCAGAACTGTATCCTACAGATGTTCGGAATTCAAAAGTCAAATTTTTGCACGCATTTAATTTCTAAGCTTGCAATTATTAATGTTTAAAATTAACCTAAAGCAGACGTAAGCATAAACAATGTAATAAACCCATTTAATTTACTCGCGGGGCGCATGGGAGCTAATACATCGCATCAGGGCGCATAGAAGAAACAAAATATTTTTTCGTATTGTAGCATGATAATAAAAATGGTTTTATAGGAATCTTACCGTAACCCTAGTGAAGTCAAAGACATTGCGCTGAAACAATCTCGGAAACAAAGAGAAGACAGGCGACGCAAGAGCTGGAGGGGCACCTCATCGAAGATTAACTCGAACCCAAGATTTTTCGAAACTCAACTAGTGTTACGATGTACACAAATGTATTTTATATCATGTCATTTATATTATAGGCGATCTTTATACATGTTCTGCGAATTAAATGCATTTCCTCGAATACCAACTCCTTTCCTTAAACTATTTGTTACTTATACGATTTGTTTTTTGTTTTCGAGAATTGTCCCAATTATGGAACTGGATAATACATAACATGAAAGTATTGGAAATGTTGTGAGAACAAGACCAGTTTGCATCACGTATTCTTCAAATTGAAATGATGTTTTAATGACAACGACAGGATGTATCGCTTTACTGAGATTTAAATTCCCAACAAACATTATAAAATCACCCAGGAAGAAAACGCCGTATCACACACAAAGTACACAGTCGGGCTGACTTGTGCCACATGAATGTAGTGAAATATAAGAAGCTAAATTAACGGCAGAATTAGATCTGGTGGTCCAGTGAATTATTTTAACCTATCACCCTTTATCCAAGTACTAATACCACATTAAATGTCAGTTTTATCAGTTGAGCGGGGAGTGTCAAAAGCCTCCATTAATAGTTCTAAATTCTGTATAGCACTTATTGCAATTTTTGTTGTATTGTACTATTAGTATCAATTTATTGATTGATTAGTGATTCCAGGTGGGTCAACTGCTAAGGTCATTAGTCCCGTAAGTGTAGGGCATGTTTGCATCGCAATTTTTTCGGCGCCAAAGTGCGTCGGATTGCGTGTATTTTCTACGATCCCTCTAGGGAGCGCATGTGTCGGCTGGCAGTGTGTGTGTAGGTGTGGGCAGTGCATGTGTGTGTGTGTGTGTGTGTATGTGTGTATGGTAAGTAAGGGGGTGAGGGTACGACGAAGAGGAAGGAAACATCGCGTGCGGTCCATGGACCGTTTAGAGTACTAATCCGGCATTTGCCTAGTGTTGATCGGAGAAACCACCGAAAACAACCGGTTGGATCAGCCGGCCGCTAAAATTCTCCTCCAAACAGCGGCTGAATACGACCTAGCCGTCTAGTTGGTGTCAAATATTTTACCACCCTATGACCTCTCGGTGGGCCCTTCACTGCAGTGATATCTGTTGATGGCCTGAGCCACCTTTGCCGGTAGTTCATATGGAGATAAAAGAATATAGTGCCTAGTATATTAGTCTACAATGCATACTGGGTCACCCTACTACTACCACATCGGCAGTTATTAAGAGAAAACGTAAATCAATTTGTGGTATTGAGACATATGAAATTTGTAGATTTGATAAAATCTAAACTTTTGCTGTGCTAGCCATTTTTGTTAAACAAATATAAGAAATAATCTAAAATTAACGAATAAATTCGTGTTTCGTTCGCCAAGGAGTTCGGTCGTACCACGACCGAACAAGCTCTCCTCTTCTCTTTCTCTCCTCTTTTTTCATTTCGTGGTGATTTTGGCCTACAGTGATAGAATTGTGAAAATTATACTACTGTGTGAAGTGTTGAGTATGACAGTGCTTGTTCGTCCCTTGAAAAGTGTAATCAAGACGTCTCAACGCAAGCGACTAAACGTTATTTGTCAGTTGTCATATAAGACATATTCATGACAAAAGATCAAGTAATAGCCATCGTTGCTATTCATGGAGTACCAATTAAGGAATAAATAAATTTTGTCGCCCAGCAAATGAATCCTAATACCATCAGATTTGTCTCAAGAATTTCAAACAATCATATATGCCAGATACTGATAAAAATTCGTACATACATATTGATTAAAAGCAACTCTGAACGTCGCTATATACATATATTAATCTTTCGAAGACAAGAATACATCAATTCTAATGATGTTAACAAAGTTCCAGAAACAATTAGCATTGAATATGACGACACGTTTATGGATCTTCCCATTAGCTGACAACGTTCTATCTGAAAAAAAAGGCCATTTCACTAAATATTGTAGTGAAAACAACGCTTGAAACCAAGTCAACCCACAACATAGAGTTCATATAAACCTAAAGGAAACGTCTGTACCAAAAACCGTATCCAATCTGATACCGTATACACCTTTATGCCTGAAACATAATTTCCTCCACTTTGAACTTCAAAACAACCTGCATCCAACACATACCATGAACACATACCAAATAACCATGAATTCTCAAATCATTTCTTCTCGAAAAACTGTGACATGTGTGGATTCCTTCCCATATTTCAGGTAATGAAGCAGCTGATCGTGCTGAAACTTCATTTCCAAATGAATGAACCAAACCATCCTACATCCCACAATGATGATTTCAAAACGTATAAACACAATATATAAATATCTACGAACCTCAACCAACCTGTGGGACTAACAGAAGTACGCAACCTACCAGAATACAGAAGAATCGAATCTTGAATCACATTTTTAAATGTCAATGTTCGAGTTCTAAAGGATTCAAATTCTGCAAGAATTGAAGCTTCGAAAACTTAGCGTAGCGAGACAAGAATCGAATATTACACGATATTCCTAAATAAGACGTCGTCGATCGTGGCGACATGTCGCATCTAGAGGACTTGTAATCACCAAGAGGAATTAGCAGAGAACGGACATTTAAAAATTAACGCTGGTGAGGGACAGACTGACTAACAAAGTGTATATGGAAGCAACCTCAATATGCACAAGCCCTAAATTACTTTGGTCAAGAGACAAATTTTACGTTGCTCAGCTTTCTATAAACACAAAATCCTGGTAGAGAGCCTCCAATTTAAGAAAACGTTCACAGAATACACTTCTCTACATAGTACATCACGCACAGTCCTTAATTGTTTTTGATGTTAAATAAATAATTAAATAAAAAAATCCGTTAAGTACAGGGGTAAAAAGAAACAATATAAGGCGATAATTATCGGTCACTCAAGACGTACCTTCCTGAACATGTCTTGATTTGGCACGTACTTTCCTTGTCATATCCTTCTTCAACTGCTGTTCAGACATCAGCACTTGTTTCCCCACCATCGTTCTCCCTGTGGCTTAATAATCGTCAAGAGCTGTCACTAAAAACGCGCTCCCTTTTCAATGTGCTTTGCTAACAAATACTTTAGTGAGACTTCAAGGCCAAAGGCGTTTCGCCAAGAAAGCAACCCAGAAAACGGTTCAACGAGAAAACGGTCGTCCAACGAGACCTAGAGGAAGCGACGTTCGCGCGCGATGCCTCAAAACATCGTTCGCGCGTGAGAAGACCGCCGGGGAAGTCCTCCCGGACCTTTACAACTGTCACACAATGTCAAGCGACTATAAGCAAGCGAAGCAATCTCCCTTTTAAAGCATCAACTGTCACCGATGCCGAACGCGCGGCGACATCGTGTTGAACAAGGGAAGTAGTTCTAGTGGTTTGATCTTGTACGAAGGGGTACAACTGACATGCGAAGCAATCTTCCTTTTAAAGAATCAACTGTCACCGATGCCGGACGCGCGGCGACATCGTGTTGAACAAGGGAAGGAAAGGGAAGTTCTTCTAGCGGTTTGATCCTGTACGAAGAGGTGCAACTGACAACTCAAAATTTCAAAGGAAGTGTGGTCGATACACTTCTAGAAAGTGGATCTTCGCTGAATTTTCAATCACGATGACGATATTACCTTATCTGCTGAACACACTCATGAAAATCAGAAGGCGAAAGAAACAACAACAACATCATGGCTTCTTCAAACGTATTTCATCATAAATAAAAAATAAATCAATAATAAAAATACGTAGTGTAAACCTGTTCGTTTCCAATCAACCACTTCTGCCGATCAAGGAACCCATTATGTACCTGAAAGAATGAAGAGTGATAAAGTAGGACCCTCTTTGCAGCACACTTCACTACAACCTGTTGTACCCCTTCCTTTCTCGACGTTTCACTGTACCCAGGAAACTGCGAACACTTCCTAGTAAATCCATGAAAAACTATAAGTCAACAAGCTCGTTTTATGATTTTGATACGAATATTGGTCTAATTTGTGCAACAAACCTTTTACAACAGAAACTTGGAATTTTAATACGAAATCCCGTTTGAAACGCAATGACTATCGTACAGAAGTTTGAATTTCCGAGAGCTGAATTTTAAATGACTTTCTACTTTCGTAAACACAGATGCGCATAAATAAAGTAACGCATACGTAGGTATGAATAAGCTCATGAGAAATGTTTAACGATTTCGCAAAGTTCATCAAGATAAACACATTCTCATATGTTACAAATTTTTTTTTCACACTGGCAACATGTGAAAGTTGAACATGTAAAAGGCATGGATTTATTCAATAGAACTGAGACGTGTGTTTAGGGAAGTCAATAATATTGAAATAAGTAGGCTAATTCGAAAATTAATGTACATATATCGATAATTTATTACGTGAATTACAGACACGCAATATTTCACCAGCAAGTCTTTGCATTCCACGCACAATTAAAGTTTCTTGGAATATTTGCCTCTGGCGCAAGCCTTCATTATTTGATATGAACGAGTTTTGGCATATAAAGACCCGCAATTATGCTATTAATAATAATTAATTAAATGGATATCAACTATTTCGCCAGAGTGGAATTTTCCTGCACTTTAATTTCCGTTCCAAAAGTCCCTATGGCTGAATTATTAAAAAATCATAGAGGGCTTATCTACACACTGTGATTATATGGGTTTCTAGCTCAAAAAGAACAGATAACTGGAGAAGCTTTTAAATAAGACAACGCAGGAAAATTCACAAAACACAAATTCAAGAAAATGAACTACATGACGTGAGGGGATTAATACCATTGACCTGAAAGCTCGCTTTAATTGACACCAGGTCTTAATTATTGATAAACTATCGAAACGAAAAAAATCTCACACACGTTCAATGTGAGAGATCACTTGTACCGTTTCTGAGAAAACTGGTTATCAATCCCGGTTATCGAACACCCTATTTAGACGCTTCGGCTTAATTGTATCACTTTCATTCTCAAAATGATCATATTGGGTGTAGAGACATTCGATAAGTGAGCAAGAAACTAATTGCCTCATGAACTCCGCATTTTTCTTCGGTAGTATGTTTTTTTTATTCATTATAATAAAGTTTTACCAGGACGAGATATACAGCTTATCGGACCCCAGCTCGACGCAGTGTCCAGGATCTGCCGCCCTTGCTGGAGAGTTCTTCATCAATGGGGATGGATTTCATCAAAATGGACAATAAAACCTCGGCACAGCCTTAACGAGAGAAATGATAACTGGATGGGAAAGAAAGTATCAATCCAAAAAGATACCCCATTAAAAATTGAACAGAACCAACAAATGTGTAGTACGATAAGACTGTGTTCGCCAAGAAGACGAGCAGGAAGGCGCGTCTGAAAATGTTTAAAACAATCACAGGACTGGATTTTTGTGGATGGGAATACGAGTCGCGCGTAACGTAAGTTTCTTGGATTGTAATATACACCCATTCGAAATAAAATTTTTCGGAGCAGTGAAAGAGTGCCAGGATGCCTGAATGAGAAAAAAATAAAAATTCGATACATATTCTCAGTATAAGTGATAAGAAAGAAACCTTTGGTACACATTCAATACGCAGTACGAATGAAATGCGGCATAAGCGGCGCATACCATAGTATATGTGTGAATTACCATTGCCATTGATCATCTGTTATTGAGAACGAGACGGGTTGTACAGAAAGCTACTCCATAAAGTCTCTTTCATAAAAGCCAATGATTTTTTTTTCTCAAAACATTTTACATACTATTATTTAATTCCGATTATCTGAAATGTGAGTGCTTTAGAGAGGCAATAATCAATTATACGATATGCAAAAACAAAACTTTTTGTCAAGCGTGGCGAAAAACGTCAAAAGGTATCAAAAAGACCAATGAGACCAATGGAAATAAGATATAAATTATAACTGAAATTTTGAAAATAATCGATACGATAAATAATATACAAAATGTCTCATCTGGAGGACTAGTAATCACCAAGCGGAATTAGCAGAGAACAGAAATTCAAAAATTAACGCTGATGAGGGACAGAATGACTAACGACGTATATGTGAAAGCAACCTCAACATGCACAAGTCCTAAATTACGTTGGTCAAGTGACAAATTTTACGTTGCTCAACACCTTTCTATAAACCCAAAATCCAGGTACAGAACCTACAATTTAAGAAAACGTGCACAGAATACACTTCTCCCCATAGTACATCACGCACAGTCTTTAATTGTTTTTGACGTTAAATAAATAATTAAGTAAAAAATCCGTTAAGTACAGGGGTAAAAAGAAACAATATAAGGCGATAATTATCGGTCACTCAAGACGTACCTTCCTGAACATGTTTAGATTTGGAACGTACTTTCCTTGTCATGTCCTTCTTCAACTGCTGTTCAGACATCAACACATGTTTCCCCACCATCGTTCTCCCTGTGGCTTAATAATCGTCAAGAGCTGTCAATAGAAACGCGCTCCCTTTTCAATGTGCTTTGCTAACAAACACTTTAGTGAGACTTCAAGGCCAAAGGCGTTTCGCCAAGGAAGCAACCCAGAAAACGGTTCAACAAGAAAACTGTCGTCCAACGAGACCTAGAGGAAGCGACGTTCGCGCGCGATGTCTCAAAACATCGTTCGCGCGTGAGAAGACCCACGGGAAGTCCTCCCGGACCTTTACAACTGTCACACAATGTCAAGCGACTATAAGCAAGCGAAGCAATCTCCCTTTTAAACCAGCAACTGTCACCGATGCCGAACGCGCGGCGACATCGTGTTGAACAAGGGAAGGAAAGGGAAGTTCTTCTAGCGGTTTGATCTTGTACGACGGGGTGTAACTGACTTGCGAAGCAATCTCCCTTTTAAAGCAGCAACTGTCACCGTTGCCGGACGCGCGGCGACATCGTGTTGAACAAGGGAAGGAAAGGGGAGAAGTTCTAACGGTTTGATCTAGTACGAAGGGGTGCAACCGACATACGAAGTAATCTCCCTTTTAAAGCATCAACTGTCACCGTTGCCGGACGCGCGGCGACACCGTGTTGAACAAGGGAAGGAAAGGGAAGTTCTTCTAGCGGTTTGATCTTGTACGAAGAGGTGCAACTGACAACTCAAAATTTCAACGGAAGTGTGGTCGATACACTTCTAGAAAGTGGATCTTCGCTGAATTTTCAATCACGATGACGATGTTACCTTATCTGCTGAACACACTCATAAAAATCAGAAGGCGAAAGAAACAACAATAACATCATGGCTTCTTCAAACGTATTTCATCACAAAATAAAAAATAAATCAATAATAAAAATACGTAGTGTAAAGCTGTTCGTTTCCAATCAACCACTTCTGCCAATCAAGGAACCCATTATGTACCTAAAAGAATGAAGAGTTATAAAGTAGGACCCTCTTTGCAGCACACTTCATTACAACCTGTTGTACACCTTCCTTTCGCGAAGTTTCACTGTACCCAGGAAACTGTGAACACTTCCTAGTAAATCCATGAAAAACTATAAGTCAACAAGCTCGTTTTATGATTTTGATACGAATATTGGTCTAATTTGTGCAACAAACCTTTTACAACAGAAACTTGGAATTTTAATACGAAGAAAGAAAAGCTTTGGGATATTTCTAAATATCCCGTTTGAAACGCAGTGACTATCGTACAGAAGTTTGAATTTCCGAGAGCTGAATTTTAAATGAGTTTCTACTTTTGTAAACACAGATGCGCATAATTAAAGTAACGCATATGTAGGTATGAATAAGCTCATGAGAAATGTTTAACGATCTCGCAAAGTTCATCAAGATAAACACATTCTCATATGTTACAAAATTTTTTTCACACTGGCAACATGTAAAAGGCATGGATTTATTCAATTGAACTGAGAAGTGTGTTTAGGGAAGTCAATAATATTGAAATAGGTAGGCTAATTCGAAAATTAATGTACATATATCGATAATTTATTACGTGAATTACAGACGCAATATTTCACCAGCAAGTCTTTGCATTCCACGCACAATTAAAGTTTCTTGGATTATTTGCCTCTGGCGCAAGCCTTCATTATTTGATATAAACGAGCTTTGGCATATAAAGACCCGCAATTATGCTATTAATAATTAATTAAATGGATATCAACTATTTCGCCAGAGTGGAATTTCCCTGTACTTTAATTTCCGTTCCAAAAGTGCCTATGGCTGAATTATTAAAAAATCATAGAGGGCTTATCTACACACCGTGATTATATGGGTGCTAGCTCAAAGAGAACAGATAACTGGAGAAACTTTTAAATAAGACAACGCAGGAAAATTCACAGAACACAAATTCAAGAAAATGAACTACATGACGTGAGGGGGTTAATACCATTGACCTGAAAGCTCGCTTTAATTGACACCAGATCTTAATTATTGATAATCTATTGAAACGAAAAAAATATCACACACGTTCAATGTGAGAGATCACTTGTACCGTTTCTGAGAAAACTGGTTATCAATCCCGGTTATCGAACACCCTACTCAGATGCTTCGGCTTAATTGTATCACTTTCATTCTCAAAATGATCATATTGGGCGTAGAGACATTCGATACGTGAGCAAGAAACTAATTGCCTCATGAACTCCACATTTTTCTTCGGTAGTACGTTTTTTTATTTATTATAATAAAGTTTAACCAGGGCGAGATATACAGCTTATCGGACCCCAGCTTGACGCAGTGTCCAGGATCTGCCGCCCTTGCTGGAGAGTTGTTCATCAATGGGGATGGATTTCATCAAAATGGACAATAAAACCTCTGCACAGCCTTAACGAGAGAAATGATAACTGGATGGGAAAGAAAGTATCAATACAAAAAGATACCCCATTAAAAATTGAACAGAACCAACAAATGTGTAGTACGATAAGACTGTGTTCGCCAAGAAGACGAGCAGGAAGGTGCGTCTGAAAATGTTTAAAACAATCACAGGACTGGATTTTTTGGATGGAAATACGAGTCGCGCGTAACGACAACTGTAATATACACCCATTTGAAATAAAATTTTTCGGAGCAATGAAAGAGTGCCAGGATGCCTGAATGAGAAAAAAAATTAAAATTCGATACATATTCTCAATATAAGTGATAAGAAAGAAACCTTTGGTACACATTCAATACGCACTACGAATGAAATGCGGCATAAGCGGCGCATACCATAGTATATGTGTGAATTACTATTGCCATTGATCATCTGTTCTTGAGAACGGGACGGGTTGTACAGAAAGCTACTCCAGAAAGTCTCTTTCATAAAAGCCAATGATTTTTTTTTCTCAAAACATTTTACATACTATTATTTAAATCCGATTATCTGAAATGTGTTGGTCTGCCAAAGTTTGCTTACAATTCGACCGGTCGATATGAGAGATATCTTAGCCGGAAAAGATAACCACAAGTGTGAGGTCGGAATGGGACTTCTGACACAAATAATGAAAGGAATATGGCGAATAAGAATTGTCGGCAGGCCGTGGCCTTTCGTTTAAGGTATTGCTTTGGCATTCACGTGGAACAGATCGGAGAAAAACACGGAAACCACCGATCGGCGCTGCCTGCCTGCAGATTGTTTACCAGGAGAAGATCCGAATAATCTTTCCACTCCCAATGTGAGCATAGGCTTCCGCGGCCGGAATGAATGTTTGGCTGTCCGTGAAATACAATTCCGCCGTGAGGAAGGTTGCATAATGGCAGCTGAAACATTGGCACCTGTACATAGGAGTCTGCGTCTCCCAGACAGCCAAGCAGCAACTCTTCCAATCCAGCTCCTTCGCTGGTGTCAAGAATCCGCCACCGCTGGGATTCGAGCTTCGAACGCATCTACAGATCTGCCTATGCCTTTGTGAAGCGTAAGGGATGGAATTTACGGGAACATGGGATTGGCCCACTCCCCGGACGTAAAGATGCGAATAGGAACAAGCTGGGCAAGAAGAAAAGTCTGCATCCGGAGCCCTATAGTTGAAAGTACTGTTCTGCCATTCACCTGGAATTGATAGAGGCATACCAAGGAAACGACCAATCAGAGCGGCCGGAATCTTCCACTCGCATCCTGTTTATGTTGTGCGTGTCGATTCAGCCGTAGTTGAAAACAATACTACTGATGGGAAATCAAGCCGATCTCACGAAAATGTCTTTCTGGACTTGTAGCTACTGTCGAAATTTTCTACTGCAGCCGGTATAATACCTACTGATTCACCTCACATTTTCGCTTATGTAATTTTTAAGCTTTCAGAGTATACTTCGTAGAATGAGTATTAGACATCGGTTTCCTTCTCAGATAATATATTCCAATGAACAACACACAGGTCAGAGAAATAGTTTGCAGATGGCAAAATTATATTTACCGTCATGTAAACTAAAAACACCAAGTAATGAGATAATTTAAATGCTACCATTGCGTTGTGTGAAAGGGCAATAAGCGACGGCAGCAGAGGTATGCACGACTAACCATGATAAACCCATGAGAAGATATTGAAAAACGACAAGAAAAATTATTAATACAGCCGAAACGCACTGAAATCGACGTTGATAATGAAACCAACTTAGAATATGACCAGACGAAGGGTGAATGCACAGATAATGTATCACCTCACAACGCTCCCTTCAGTTATATTAGGGATAGCGCACTGGTTTCGATAACGCAAGTGCGACGGTTCAGTTCTTCCTGGAGCGGTGGATTTTCGTAGGCGGGAAATCCTCAGTATGCCCTATTACGGTATGCCCTTCACAAGACCGACAAAATGTAATCCCTTCAGTAATATTACACTTTACGTTCGCCGTTGGATATTATTAATGGCGATTTGGCCAAGGAATACAGTCACTTCAAGGTGCATAAAGTGACGCCCCCGTTCGTATAAGATTCTCTACTCGTGCAGTAGGTAGTGTGGCGTCTTTGCCGGGGCAAATAATTACAGACGTGAACGGTTTGTAAATATTTAGTATTTATTAGAATAAAAATACTCCGACACCATAATACTATATACAATATTTACAAATAAATTTGACCGTTACAAGAAGGAACCTTCCCTGGTTACCACCACCGCTGGCCCGATAATTAATTACCATATCCGGTGTGATGCACCAGTACCTTACGCGAGCATACATGCGAGTATGCCGCACCGACCGTCACGACTTAGCACGCCGGCTTCGGTTCCCCGCCTCGGTAGCCTATGCATTACAATGCAACGCCGCGCACAACCCACACGACGCCCTACCGACGCGCCCAAACCTGAAGAATCAGAAGAACAGAAGAAAGAGCTAGGTCGGGGCCCGTTTATATACCTTGAGGGCAGGCTGACGGAACTGCGTCACCCGCTGTGTCACCGACGTATTTCCGCCGCCTCCGGGGTTTCCAAGTATGCACCCACGACACGGCACCCCTTCCCTTCCGCTCCCTAGCCTTTGTGCAGCCCAGCGTCTCTTCCGCCAGCGCTGTCCACATGGCTGATATAGTACGTTTGTACTGGCGACAGATATGACGCCACAGTAGGCTTCCTCGGAAGTCTCGGTCGAAATGCCAGCGCTGAGTCCGGCTCGATGAGACAACTAGACTTCGATAAGACAACAGAACTTGGAAATGCTACAAGGTAACGCTTCAGGCCTAGACCGCAGGACAAAATCTTAAGCGTTCTTCTGATGATACCTTGGCTAACGATACAAAAAAGCATAACTTGCAATGAAAACAAGGAAACGTCTTCCCAGTCTATACAGTCTATATTACCTATACAGTCACTACAAAAAAATATAAACTGAACAATAAAGCAGATCGCAACAATCGAAATAGATTTCGTTACACTAAAGCAATCTCATTAAGTGTATCAAAATCAGTTAATTCCGCCAGTATTTGCAGTAAATAAAACTAATATCACGAATTTCAGCAAAGAAACCAATATCAAAGTATGAAACAGCTTCATAGGTCAATTAATAAACAAAGTAAAAATACAACTAGAGAAAATCAGTGACTTTTAGAGACATAAAAAATATCTTCTCAGGATGACAATATCATACATACAAGGACCTGCAAATAAGAAATTCTCAGTCGAATATAAAAAACCTACACACACTACTGTCAGAAGAGGAAATCTACATTAAACTGAAAGCCACTCTTTAATAGGAGGCGGAATTTAATGAAATGTCATTTTTTTGTCAGAACAATGCCGTTTATTCGGCACCATCTCTATTGATTGGATTCCAACACATAAAGGTAGAGAAGGGAATGAAAAAGCAGATAAAACTTCATTGCCAACAACGGAGTAGAGTGTGAAGCGAGTTCTCTCCGATATCAAACTATACCTTAAAAATATGGTTACGAAACAGTGGAATGAAAAATGGCTGACTAGCTTCTCCAAATTTCACCCCCGTAAGGAAATCCGTTTTTGAACCCGCTCTCCCTAACCTCCAACTCACTAGATTCCAACAAGTCTAAATTACCAGAATACGTATTGGCCACTTTAATCTCTCACACATTCACCTAATAACAAAAACTGACCCTTTACCCTGTCCTAAATGTGGATTCCTAATATCTGCATCCCATATTATACTGGAGTGCCCATAAAAGACAGTCCTTAAATTTAAGGTTTCTTTATTTAATTCCTCCTCCTTCCCAGAAGAATGTATACAAGTCTTACAACTTTTAAAAACCTCAAATATTGATAATTCATTTTTATCGATTTCAACCAATAAGTCATAGTTGTTACCTTTTTACGACGCTTTTAATGACGACTTTCTTCAAACTATATTTACGAGGAGCAACAAGTGTTCACCCCAGAATTTCCACGTAGAATATTCGATTTCCTCGCTCATATTTTGTAATGTCAGCAATTGTGAGGACTATGTAATCTAAGTTTCCTGAGACTTCGCAATAAATAAAAGCAGAAAGTACGTTTTACTGTACCTTTAAAGTACAGGCCAAAACCAAAGTTTGCCCGCTGAGTTTACTTGAACAAAAGGAAGAAGCCTCGATTTCATGAGTAACATATCCAACATTTTGAGTTGTTCATCTGAACTGGTTTTGATCCAATTTTTTACGTCATTTTTCGTTGTTTTTAGGGCATTTTTAAAACATCTAAAGAAAATATTATTGATCATTTTCGACAATGTATTCATGATCATCCAAATTCGCCGCTACTCAGGCTCAAGAAAAAATAGCAAAACTAATTCCTGTAATAGCAGCTGAATTCAATGGAGAAGAAAACCTGGAAAATGTTTTATAAATAAGACAAATTTGTACCCTGATTGTACAAGCAGAATGGAGAAAAAACAAAGGCCCTAATCAATGTTCGAAATGTTTAGACTTTGGCCACAGAGAAAAACAAGAGTAATCATAAAAAGCATGCATATATTGCTCCAAAAAGCATTATTCTGCAACTTGACCCGTAGAAATAAGCAATCAAAACAATGAAGGAAACCACAGAGCAGACATGATAACAGAAGACTGTCGCTATTGTAAACAAAATCGACAAAAACCCTTACTTCAACAAGAATTACAACAACTACCCCCCAAACAAGAATTACAACAACTGTACTTCGAAACAGAACCACCTCAAACTGACAAACATTGAAAACATCCGAATCATTAGACACATAAACACAAACACATCACAAAATATTAATCATCGAAATTAAATTTTCATGCAAACTCGAAGGAGCAAGATAACTTTCTCCACTCCATGATCAACACAATAGTTATTCATAATTCACATGACCAGCTCAGTTGTCCCCCAGAATAAATAATATTCTATCACCCATATCAACATACATTAATAAAAATTATGCAACCATCACAAATTAATACAATTACCATACTCAAATGGAATAATCAATAAAATCAATGGTCTTTAATATTTCATAACCGAAACTTATATAAACAATAGTGCAAGATTCAGCCTCCCAGATTATAAAATAATCAGAACAATAAAAGAAAATATTAGTGGACGAGGAGTATATAAACACTTTGTATTGTTGTCTCAATGTTAAGATTACAAAATACTTAAAATAAGTGTGAATTGGGTGGATTGAGAATATTATGAATTTAACGATGGGAGGGGGTTGAGGAATGGTTGTGAGGAGATAGATGTGAAGAGTTAGAAATGATATTAATACAATTTACAACAGCTTGTTATCAAACAAATTCTTTCACCAACTCCTGTTTAGTTCAGCAACAACAGCAGCCATTAATTTTACTAATTATGTCAATCTGGAAACCAGTACATTAATAGTAGTATACGAAAAAGCCTCCCAATGCGAAAACTCGGACACACCAATCTCATTGATGTCATTAATACACATACATACACACTCAGGTGATTTACACCCTAGGTGATTTTAATTCAATACACATAGAGAAGGTACGTAAAACCAGTAACTCATCTGGAACACAATTACTACTATTATTAAATAGCAACAAATCAAATATTTAGCGCTAATGAATCAACAAGGTTTGCCAATTGGAGAAATCAGCCATCGGAGGGACAAATATCCGCCAAATTACGCCAACTGTCTGGGTAGTGAAAGAGGCGAGCGGTGATAAAAGGGGATTCTGGCATTGCGGCTGGCAATTACAAAATAGCTGTACGTTCATAAGATGTTTAATAGTAAATTCTCTGGTGCATAAAGACTAACTGCCACAATCTATCAATATTTCTACACATTTTAGAAAACAATGGCACGATTGCATGCCCGTGTAGTTGAATAGAAATTGAGCTCTAGCATATCATAATATTATATATATATATATATATATATATATATATATATATATATATATATATATATATATATACTCCTATTAATCGCCTTCCTCGTACGAATTATCGCCTTCATCGTATCGGCACTTGCAAAACGTTTAATACTAAATTTCTAAATATTTTTAGGAAAAGGTTGGTACTATTGATGGTTTAAGCTAAAAAGGCATCGCGTCATCTAAAACCCTACCACGAAACAACGAATTCCATTATGGCGGAATCCCGCAAAATGAACTTTTGTCTTCGCAAATCGACCCCTTTTTCTCAGCCCTCTTGGAGGAAATCCGCTTAACACGACATCCCTGGAATTAACCTCGCGCATTTCACAGAGCGAAGACGCTTGCTATTTCACCAAGGAGGTTCGGATTCAATTCCCAGACAATCGCATGTGAAATTTGTTCCAATAAAACGAGTTTGCCTCCTTCATAGGGGCTACTCCAACCCTTGTGGAGTGTATTAAACGCTACTCCTATCCTAATTTCTTCCCAATTCTAGCCGCTGGCTAGTGACGCAAGAGCGCGTGTGAGAGGCGCGTACGCTAAGATGCTACCTGGCGGTCCCCTTGAAAACTGACATGACTTACAAACCTTAAAGTACAAGTAACAAAATTCGTAAAAATCTGCTTAACCAAGCCATAGCAACACGAATCGGAAACTCATCGAGCGAAGAAAATTGTCGACTAATATGCTTATTACCATCTTTATCTAAAATTCTAGAGAAAATCATTCTAAGAGGAAAAAGAAACTAGATAATTTTCTCAAAAATTATATCATATCCACACATGAATTTGGATTCACAGAAAATTAGTAGTCTATCGTAAAAAAACTAAAAAGCTTGCAGAGAGAAGATTGCTAGAGACCTGGCAAGGTGATGCCTTCGGCGGCTATCTCTTACCATAGAGAAGTGCAGTAGAGCATGCTCCACGGTAAGATCCGTCTCGCAACTTTCGCAAGTAGGAGGTGGGTCATCGCGGAGATGACCTGGTACAAATGACAGTGACCGATCCGAAGGCGTGTCAGAATAATCTCCTCGCTCCTATCCCCACGAGATGAGGAACACCAAGGATTTATGGAACCCTTGATTCTCGTGAGTTTAAAATCTGAGTTCTGCCACTCTCCCATGCCTGAAAATACGGCGTTTGATAAACAGCTTGGTATCATTTTCTGGGTCCGTAGGGATGTCTACCTTAGTTTTCTTCCTGGCGAGTTTTGCTCCCTGGTAAGGAGTTTCGTTTCCTATTATCCCAACGTGACCAGGCATCCAACAAAAAAAATAATAATACGACGCACCAACAAATGATGAATTCGGTGTCGGATGTTCATTGTCTGAGGGTCGCAAGAATAGAAGCGGGAGACGGATTCGAGCGAGATTTTTGAATCACTGCTTGTTTACAAATGTCAACGTTGACGACGATTGTATAGAAAAGTAGCCGTGTTTGTTGATAACTTTTGCTAACTTTTGTTATAGTCCCCGAGTATTGGAAATGTCAACGATGACGACGATTATGTAGAAAAGTAGCCGTGTTTGTTGATAACTTTTGGTAATAAATTAACATTTTTCTCTATTCTTGATGTTTTGTTATAGTCCATCGGAGAAAAAACGGCCCTCGAGTATTAGTGACAGTGAAGTGCACATAAAACCAGCAGCGTGGAAACCAGCCGGCCGAACTCCCGACACAAATGGAAGCCTTGTATCCCAATAAAGAGGACGTATAGAATCTGAATAGTGATTACTATTGAAGTTGCAATGCACAGAAGACGAGTCTTCGCTTTCCACTTCATTGTACAGTGTGACATCTCCAAGCGTCGGACACAAATACTGTCGTCAAGTATCATAGGCAACATTTCATTTCTGCGCATCTTCAGTCTTGTGTTTCAAACTGCTACGATTTCATGATAAAGAAAACACGCCATAGAGAGTGGTAGGTCTCACACGCCAGAAAACGACGATTTTTAACTGTCGAGACATATTTCAGATGCGAGAAGTTTGCAATACCCAATTATTCGAGTAACAAAGTATAAATCAGAAAATATCTGAGATTTATATAGATATTAGTGATGATTTTGTAATAACAATACATTGTACATTGAATATTAAAAAAATACTTTAATGCGTGCAACAATTTTACTATTCCTTAGTCCCTTTTTTGAAAGTTCTTCCTCTACTCTTGATCTATACAGTAAATATTGATATTATCCCTGGGCACTAAATAATTTTCCATATATTGGCAAATAATCCCCATCACGTGTCTAGGCATCACTAGTATTGCATTTAAATGTACTGCGATTTCCAGATCTCTAGCAGAGTCAGAAAACAGTATGCCCTTAAGCATAATTATCCATTTCCTTCGGTTAATTGGGAAAAGACAAAGGGACCCTTCCTTTCCTCGACAGTAAAATTAGTTAACGCTTAAAACAAGTAAAAAACGCTTCACTCCTCCACTGAGGGCAGAGAGCGTTGGTTACTGCTTAAACACATTAATAAATGAAGCCGAAACAGGCTGCGCTAAAACGGAGTAGTATGGACGTATCGCAATCTAATCTAACAATATAATCTAACAACTTAAACCAAACAACAATAAAAAACCAAGAATGATGAGCCAAAAAAGATGGCAGGCATTCTTAACCTAACCACACCGAGACAGACAGACAGACAGACAGACAGACAGACGTATCGCAAATATGGGCCCGTTTGCCGTCACGGAGATAACAGTGGGGAAATAGCTCTTACTATTAAGAGACATGCTGGCCGCGCCTGGAGGTTACCCAGTCGTAGGCAGAAGAGTCGAAAAGTACTAAAAAAGAATTAATAAATTAGAAGGAACAACCATCTAAGCAGTGTCCCCCTCAAAGCCTAGAAAGAAGCAAGAAAGTAACAAATACAATTGCTATTAACACTTAAAAATTCGCACGGAGTTCAATTGTGCTCAACTGTTTTGTAAAGTTTTTATCATTAGGTTGGAAAGCGTAATGCAATTGATATTAACAGTCTGCAGTATAAGTTCAGATTTGACTGTGCAATAAGTGTCATGTTCACTCTTTACTCTTTCTTCATTCTAGTAGAAAAGGCTGAAGTGTGTCTAGTTGTCGGTGTTATACTCGTATACATGTTGTACCATTCTTGACGAAAGTAAATAATATCAATCACGACGTTGTATCTAAAGCGATAATACACAATCGCACAGCAATGTTCCTTCACTCTGCTAGGATTTCGGGGTTAAGGATAATGAGGCACCGAACAGTATAGTTATTTATCTTAGGTAATACCACGAGTACTTTGGAATTTATCTGAGAATTGCCAAAGTGGTATTTAATTGGATTATTCCACGAGTGAAATTATGTCCTACAGTTCCAAAATACACCAAGTATTGAAAATAACTGAAAGCTACGTTAAAATGAAAGAGGTTATGTTGCAGTGCAAACGCTGTGTATTGTACAAGACACTGCGATCAATATATACCGCCTCCTAAGATAGACGAGTCACAGTTTATGATTGGCCAGTGGGCAGAAGCGGGGATTGGCGATCGAGCCTCCGATCTGAGCTGATCTCTAAAGCGGAGCTCCGTAACCGCTCAGTTCCAAGTGAAAGTTCTACTTAGTAGTATTCTTTGCGTGTTGTTTTTTTAGTCTATGTCTTATGGCATACCCACGTCAACAGGGGAGACTATCAACCAAGCCCTGATTGCAGTCAATAATTGCGATCGCATTCAATGAAACAGTGCCTACTTTACACCACATCGCATCAAACGGCGAAGCCATGGACGCGTCGCCATTGCCAGCTCCTAGCCTGGGTAGTAGTGAGGTCGGCGTGAACGCAGCAGCCTTCGACACGGCAACAGCACCAGACGATCTCAACCACAGTTACCAGGCAACGAAACACATCGAAAAAAGTTAATGGGTGCCAATTCAAACTTTCAAGACCCAAAAAGAAAGAGTGCGGATACCAGTCACAATAGTGTGTCATCAGACCACGCAGAACATGCAATTTACGAGTACAATCTACCAATAGGCACCATATTCAGGGAATTAGGTAACTTAACGTCCAAACAAGAAGATAATAGGTTCAATTATTTAAAAGAAAATATCAGTGAGCAGACACAAAACACAAACAAAATCCTCCCATTATTTGTAGCCAACATCACAAACATTAACGAATTTATGAAAGAGCTAAAAGCCAAAGTGACCTTAAATTTCGTTGCCGAGAACAAAAATAATAAAGTGAAAATCATTGCAACATCAATAACAGACTTAGTAAAATTCCTAATACAGACAAAAAATACTTTTCACTCTTGTAAAGACCCTACCAACAAAAAATTCCCTGTGGTATTCAAAAACATATCAGAACTGGAAATATATCAAGACCTCACAAATACATCAGAACCTCTAGAAAGTATATTAACTATCAGTCAAATATGCATCCACTGAGTAACAACTGAAAGAAGACGAAGACCCAACGGCCCCCTACAATGTCAAAGATGATTAGATTTCGGACATTTAAAAATTACTGCAATTATGTGATTAACTGTGCCTTCTGTTCAGGAAACCACTATTCTGTAACATGCCCTCAAAATTTTCAAGTACCTCTTTGTTCTAACTGTAAAGGATATCACGAGCAGATATTAGAAATAATAGTAGTTCTTATGTGATATAAATAAACGAAGAGAAAAAATCCACTAGCTGAAACCTAAACCTTACCCTTATCCTTATTCCTTCCAATTTCTGGCCGATACCTAGATAACGCGAGCGCCAAGACGCTACCTATCGGCGATTCCCTGACTTGACTGCGACTGACGTGACTTGACTTGACTTCCCAGCGGCCCCACGGGGTGCTGGGTGTATAATAAAGGAGGATTACTCATATAGGAATTAACGGAGGATTACTCCACGATACGCTCAACTCTCCTAAGAGCTAAGAGAGACGTTGCAACTATATAGACGCAACAAATTTTAAAAAAAATTAAAAACTTTACCTAAAACCCAACCACTTTTAAAATTTCACCCCCAATCAATAACAATAACCATAACTAAAATATGTCCTCAAACCAACCAAACACCCACGCCATAAATTATCCTCAACCTTCCTATCAGACAACTCCCTAATAAATACAATCATTAATACAATAACATCATGTACCGTTAATTTCATGAACTTAGTGATCCCCACCGCTGAGTCACCTCGTTTCGAAACAATAATAATGCCAATGCATCTCCCTAACTACTTTACATTCATAAACTGGAATGCAATTGATATCCTAAACAAACAAAAAACGAGTTAAAAACTGCATTCCTTCAAAATATATGTATCATGCATTACAGAAACCCACCTCAAAACAAGAAATAAACTTTACATTTCGAAATATACACTACATAGAGCAGTCAGAACAGAGAACAACGGCGGAAGAGTCCTAATTGCAGTAAAGTTCACAATAGAGTACCACCAAAACACCAAAATCGCACGCTCGCTCGCACGCACGCACGCACACACACACACACACACACACACACACACACACACACACACACAAACCCACGCGGGGCAGGGAAACCATAGCAATTAGACTAATATCATTAACAGCAACAACTGGAATGTAATATCAGCCTACAAACCCACTATAACAAAAATAGTTGATGCGAGTCTACCAAATTTATTTCAACCACAGATAGGTACATTGGTATTAGGCGACCTAAATACCAAGAACACTAACTAGGGATGTGAAGCAAACAACCGCGACGGAAAAATCTTGAAACAAATAATAAATCAAAACAATTTACAAATAGCTACAACGGAACTCACGTATCACCCTTATGACCGTCTCAGAAATCCACATATTCTCGATTTAGGAATTACTGATTCGAGCATCCAATTTTATTCAGCTCCGGTTTTTCAACTAGACTCGGACCACATGCCAGTTATAATAACCTCCCAACAGCTGCCTCCACTCCACTCTCCAACGTTCAAATCTAACATGATCAAAATTAACTGGCACACGTTCCAGAACACCAAAAGCAATTATATTCCAAAAATTATAATACTAAATACTCCAATTGAAATAGAAAATGCTGTAACTTATCTAAACATACTAATACATTCCACCTTGCATACTTCACAAATTAATCCACCAAAACAACCCAAAAGCTAAAAGGAAACAATATTACTTCAGAACACCATATTGCCATAAAAATAAAACAAGAAGACTGTGAGACAACTTACGAACCCCAGAAATTAAATACGAACTCAATACAAATACCAACATAGTTAAAAGATTAATTAAAAAGCACGACGCCCAACAATTCCACTCCAAAATCGAATCACTAAATACCAAAAGTAACTCATTATGGCCCTTTACCAAAAAATATTAAATAAAAAAGGATACTCCCTCCCCTTAAATCAAACAATAGAAAAAGCAGACACTTCAATAAAAAAATGTACATCTTTTGCTGTTCTATGATAGTATTTCATGATGAAGAAACATACACCAGCTAACACTACTCAAATATATGATTTCTTATTAAGAATGACGTAATGAAAGTTATATTGCGGAAGTTTCCCAATAGCACAGAAAACACTATTCCTGTCCTTAGTTAATTAACTCTCTGCTTCGATTTCACGGCAAAGAAACAACCAGCAAACTGAATCATCGTCCTTTTTACTTCACAAATGTACTATTTGCACCTACAACAACGTTGAATCTAAAAATAATCGTCGGCAATTGTGTGTTTCACTCTGCTACGATTTTACGATGAGGGAACATGTACCAGCAAACAATACTCAATAAATATATGATTTCGTATTGAGAATGTGATAATAATGATTTCGTAATAATAGATTTCGTAATAAGAATGTATAATGAAAGTGATATGAAGGAACAATCATCAGCGAACGATACCTTTGCTTTTATACTCGATTCATCTTCGATTTGAACCCCAAAACGATATGGTATCTGAAGTATTAATATTCAAACGAAACCTTATTACGATAATTGGGACGATATTACACTCATTAATGACTAGAACTACATTAACGGTCACGTGGAATATTCTGTACAACTTTTGCTTTACCGCCATAGTATTTCCTGATGAAGAAACATGCACGAGCGAACCACAACCAACACTCAATAACCTTATGATTTCTTAATAAGAATGAAAATGATAATGCGGAACCGTGAGTCTTTTCGCGTTACTAATATTCCATGATTCCGTTCATTTGTACCCCAATAACTCAAGCAACACTATATTCCTGTTGTTTGTAACCCAAACTCTCTGCATCGATTTCACGGAGAAGAAACATTAATCAGACACAGAAGTGTCAGCAATTGTGTGTTTCACTCTGCTACGATTTGACGATGAAGAAACATTCATCAGTATCACCGCCCTTTATACTTCACAAATTTAAGATTTACACCTCAGAACAACGCTGCATCTGAAAACGTTAACACAGAAGTGTCGGCAATTGTGTGTTTCACTCTGCTACGATTTGACGATGAAGAAACATTAATCAGTATCACCGCCCTTTATACTTCACAAATTTAAGATTTACACCTCAGAACAACGCTGCATCTGAAAACGTTAACACAGAAGTGTCGGCAATTGTGTGTTTCACTCTGCTACGATTTGACGATGAAGAAACATTAATCAGTATCACCGCCCTTTATACTTCACAAATTTAAGATTTACACCTCAGAACAACGCTGCATCTGAAAACGTTAACACAGAAGTGTCGGCAATTGTGTGTTTCACTCTGCTACGATTTGACGATGAAGAAACATTAATCAGTATCACCGCCCTTTATACTTCACAAATTTAAGATTTACACCTCAGAACAACGCTGAATCTGAAAACGTTAACACAGAAGTGTCGGCAATTGTATGTTTCACTCTGCTACGATTTGACAATGAAGAAACATGCATCAGCAAACAATACTCAATAAATATATGATTTCTTATTAAGAATGACGTTGTAATGAATGTGATAATGCGTAATAGTGAATTCTTTCGCTTTACTAATATTCCACGATTATCTTCATTTTTTTTCTCAATAACACAGGAAACACTGTATCCCTGTCCTTTGTAACCCTAACTCAATGCATCGATTTTACGGCAAAGAAACATTAATCAACACACAGCGTCATTGTCCTTTGTACTTCACATTATGATTTGCACCTAAAAACAACGTTGAATCTGAAAATGTTAACGCAGAAGTGTCGGCAGTTGTGTGTTTCACTCTGCTACGATTTTACGATGAAGGAACATGCACCAGCCAACAATTCATTCGTTTTTTATAATCTATTTATCTTCGATTTGGGCCTATAGTCGACATTGGATCTGAAGCATTTATATTAAAACGAAAACGTATTAAGATAATTGGGACGATTTTAATTACTCATTAATGACTAAAATAACATTAGCAATCACGTCAATTATGAGTATTCTGTACCGTTAATCAATTATACAGAGATCGAAATGCTCCTGACGCTATGATGAGCGAGTGTAACATTGACTATTAGTTTTCAAGCGTTCAGTTTTACTTATTTTCCCTTCGAAATTATTGCAAATTTGAACTGTACTCGCCATCAAGGAGCGACCTATGAAAATGGAAATCACACGATTATATTACACTATATTGGAAATTGACAAAGTTTGCGAGAGACATTTGGCATCAGCAGGTTTGTATTTCAATCTACTATGATTTCATAATGAAGTTACATTAGGGGCGCATCTGGGCGTTTAGTGTGAGTCATTCTAGCTACAGCACTCGTCTTCGATCAGCATCCTCCTATTTTAACTTCACCTAGAGCAACTATACAAATCCACAGTTTGGAGAAAGAAGCTCAAGCTTTGATATGTTCAAAATATTAGCCTCATCAAGATAAGTTGCCCAACTATATGATTCCTACAGGAAGATACCGACGAGTGGACACGAGAGAAGCATACAAGAATTCTGACGAGGACTTCGAACAACACTCTCGTTAGGGATGCATCGAAAATACTACAATATTTACACCGAAAGTCAAATCTTTCAGGTGATCAAGCGACAAAGCATCGAGTGTGATGCACACAACCGACGCCACGATAGTCATCAAGAACTACTAATTTACACTTGTTTAAGACGAGAGACACCAACAGTATCGATCAGTGTGATTTTTAGTTTCTAGTGCTATGATTAGCACTCTGATTCTGCCTAGTTTACCTTGGACCATTAAGCAAAATGTTGGGGTGGTGACTAGTTTTGCTTTAGAGGCATAAATGTAACATCTTACATTCTAACATCAAAATAAAGCTTTCCAATATTTCTTTTAAGGTAAAATTAGAATTGTAGGTATTTCAGAGAAGACACTTTAGAAGCGCAGAGGGTATTTTAGTAGTAGATCTGTAGGTCTTGCAAGATAGTGAGATCAAGCTACAACAAGCAATGCATATTTTAAATAATGATGCAAAAATATGCAATTTAAAAATGTTGACCAACAAAACAAAAACCACGGCTTTTAAATGCAAATTCCTAGCAAGAACGAAAATTTTACTTGAAAATAAATGTTACAATAAGGAGAAAACTTAAGATTTTGGGGTGACATGTTACGTATGGAAAATATATGGATTTAGACAATAAATAAATTTAGAAACATAACTTGAAAACATTCACAGGAATTTCAAAATAAAACACGTAAAGATATACGTATTAGTTATTTAATACTATTGCCGTTCCTGTTCTTTTGTATGGAAGTTAATGGAAAGTAATCTTGGAAAGAGAACACGGTAGAATTCAGGCGGCAGAAAAAAAGTTGCCAAGTACTCCAGGATACACCTTAGTGAATAAGAAGTGGGGGTGGCTATTTAAATGGCACATCTGTGAGAATGCCAAATGAGAGACTGCCGGCTTTAGCTGTCCCACATATCCCACGAGGAAGGAGAGGCATAGGCGGGCCAAATAGGAAGTGGACACCGGAACAGTTTGAAGCATAATTCTTGGTGGTAAAATAAGAATAGTATTGCTTTTATAAAATAGTTTTTATGTCGTCTATAATAAAACGACCACCGACAGGTTAAAATAGTCCTTCAGAAATTACCGAATATACCCTAATTCATAGTACCATTGCACCATGTACACTTATGAAGAAGATACAGGACAGTTCTTGTAGAATTTTTTGCATACCATAAATCTGCGATACGGAAGAAACTACCATCTTCGGATAACCCTTCAGATATCTTTGGATTTTCGACTATTAAGGTCACAAGATGTAAAATTATGAAACATAACAATATAATCGTAGGAGATCGTATTGTATACTGGTACCCCATCAACTAGGGACCACCCACAGCTTCTGTACGGTTTACGATATAGAAATGAAGCATCGTTCAACAATGCGGAATCAAGGGACAAGTAACATACATTGACCTTCGGGACAGTGTGGTGTGAATAGCGATACGTCGATAGATAACCAATTTGCGATCGCGTACTGTCGGGGACTACTCGTACAATTAACGTGTCAGTTCCATCGAGCTCTGACATACGGGCAGAGCATTAGCATTGGTGAAGCTCTGATCACGTATTATGAAAGACAGATGAAGTCGAAGCCTCATAACAAAGTCGTAAAAACACTGCCATTACCAGACAGAATATAAACTTTATTAAAAAAGAAACGAAGGCTTTAGACAAAATACCGCATCCCATATTTCAAATCAGAAAGAAATTCTCTCATACACACACATTATGATTTTCAATGTATCAGACGGAATATGAAAAATATCAACGTAAATTAAATTCCAATGTCTCTTCACTATAGCGAATGATTCAAGATTATTAGGTGTTCGCGGAATGTCAATTTTTGAACAGGTTGGGAAAACCGCTTCAACAGAGCGAGTAATAAAGAAAGATTAGCTTCTCTCAAATTAATTAACAATACGTTCGAAGAACGAACAATTTGAAAGAAGAAGGTTTAACAACATCATCTTAAACTAATTATAATTAAAATAACCAACGCACCGTCACAACATACAATAAACTTCCAAGGAAAAAAATAATATTAAAATGTATCAAAAATTCATCTCTGCTGATATTTATACTTCTTTGACGCAAGATAGACAATGGCAACTGCAACATCACAAACTGTAGCATCTTTTCCCTTGGGCTTTTTCCAGTCGGCAGCAGGTTATCTTTACGCCCCAGGGGACGCATTGTTCAACCGTACACTAGACACCACCAAACTAGAGCTCATGTGACCTCCTCAACAACTCATACATGAGAGGCAAGGGACAAACAACCATATCCAAGGCGCAAATTGAATCCGCTACCCTTCAGACCGAAGCGCTGAGTTGACTCTTCTGTACAGCTTGTCCTCCCCTCTTAAATGTTACTTCTCTAAATGTACGTAAATTCAGTGGTTAGGTGGAAGAGCAGGCCCTATGGCGTGAGCCTCGCCATTAATAAAGACATTATTATTATTATTATTATTATTATTATTATTATTATTATTATTATTATTATTATTATTATTATTATTATTATTATTACTCTTAGCCCCCTCGGCCATCCACGGCGGCCGGAACTTTGCTTAATAAGTCAGAGATTTTTATATTATGAGACACTGAAATGCAAGAAATGATCTGTATGAACAGCACAGGAAATAATTCCACTGGGAGTCAGTTGGACGAATACCTGAAGCACAATAAAAATGAAACGAATATAAATTAGCAGATAAATATAATTTCCGGTTAGAATGGAAAACCACATTTACACACTTCTCTCGTAACTTGAAACAATACACATGATTTTTTTAAATCTCACATCGACTTGGAAATCTGAAAATGGACAGTTCAAGAAATCTAACATGGACCGACAAAACCTCTGCCCAAATGTTCTACAAAGAAACCACTCCACAGACGAGAGTGTTAAGCTGAAGGGTAGAAGAAAGCCTTCAGAAAAACGAAATTCTGTCTAAAAATGGAATCCCGACCAAGATCCAATCCCGCTTTGTGACAAACCACTGCAAATTTGTCTGTGTGGTGTATTAGCACTGTCTCACTCTTCTGGTTACAATTATTTGTAACAACAAGTTTCGTCAGATACAAATGTTAGCTCACGATGTGCTAGTCATTACGTTTCATTCTTCTTCATCCTTCATGGCGGTGAGCCAGAACATACAAATATTAGATTACGATGTGCGAGTCTTTGCATTTCATTCATCTTTATGCTTCATGTCGGTTATCCAGAATATACAAATGTTAGCTTACAATGTGCGATTCATTGCATTTCATTCATCTTCATCCTTCACGCCAGTTGCAACGTTTCCACAGTCCTATTGTACAATTAATCGAAAGACATATCTAGTGTGGCGTCTTTGCCGGGGCAAATAATTACAGACGTGAACGGCTTGTAAATATTTAGAATTTATTAGAATAAAAATACTCCGACACCATAATACTATATACAATATTTACAAATAAATTTGACCGTTACAAGAAGGAACCTTCCCTGGTTACCACCACCGCTAGCCCGATAATTAATTACCATATCCGGTGTGATGCACCAGTACCTTACGCGAGCATACCAGCGAGTATGCCGCACCTACCGTCTCGACGTAGCACGCCGGCTTCGGTTCCCCGCCTCGGTTGCCTATGCATTACAATGCAACGCCGCGCACAACCCACACGACGCCCTACCGACGCGCCCAAACCTGAAGAATCAGAACAGAAGAAAGTTCTTAAGTCGGAGTCCGCTTATATACCCTCTGGGCAGGCTGACGGAACCGCGTCACCCGCAGTGTCCGCCGACGCGTTTCCGCCGGCTCCGGGGTTTCCACGTTGCCACCCACGACACGGCACCCCCTCTCTGTCGCTCCCCAGCCTTTGTGCAGCCCAGCGTCTCTTCCGCCAGCGCTGTCCACATGGCTGATATTTGGCACGTTTGTACTGGCGACAGATATGACGCCACACTAGGAGAAAGGAACATTAAGAGGATTGAAATACAAAAGACGCATGCATATTAGATTGCACCTCCGAAAAAATATTTACGTTAAGTAAGAAACATCATAGAAACACACTGGCACGAAAGGCATCGATCATGGTGACAAAAACTTTTGACAGCATGGTATTATTATTGGCAAAACAGGGACGTGTCTACAACGAAGGTAGTGCATTCAGGTTCCTATGCAATAACGGCTTGTGTACGATGCTAAGGACGTGAGAATGAATTTGTTTGAAGGCCAAAAGTAACATTTCAATATTAGTATCACCAAAGAGTTCCGAGTTCGATCCCCGGACAATCTCATGTGACATTGTTGGAATTTATTACAACAAAACGGGTTTGCCTCCTTCACTGGAGCTGGTCCTCGCCTGTGAAGTGTACTAATTCCCTCCCTGTCCTGATTCCTTTCCAATTCTGGCAGCTGGGTGGTGACCCAGGAGCGCGTGTAGTAAGGGGCGCGTACGTGGAGACGCTACCTGGCGGCCTGATAACTAACTGCCGAGACGAGACAATTAATAGAGGATTACTCCTGAAAACGCTCAATGCTCGTCCAGGAGGTTAGAGACTCGTTGGGTCGATTAATAATAATATGAATATTTACGATGATAGAGACGCAAACATTTCAAAAACTGATGTTACAAATTCTGTCTGGAGAATAAGAAACGTCAAGGACAATACAAACAACAACAACAAAGATCAAAAGTGTGACTTGTAAAATTACTTTGTTTGTGAAATATCTAACGAAAAGGAAGAAAAATCCACAGCAGTAATGTTGCGAAACATAGCTGAGTTGTAAGGGCACAGATATTATTTATATATATATATATATATATATATATATATATATATATATATATATATATATATATATATATAATCTGTGTGTGTGTGTGTGTGCGCGCGTGTGTGCGTGTGTGTGTTAAAATTTATATAACAACGTTTTGACTGTTCAAATAATTGACTGCCCTGCCGAGAAATGGACACACAGAAACGAACGACAGCGATACACTCCGGCCAATGTCTCTAACGAATTGATTAAGCTACTGAGACTATCAAGTCTACGAACATCTTTAAGAAGATAAAAGGATAGACTACTGGAATCATTATATTTTTAATACAACAAAAATCGCAACCTTGGAAGTTACAGACCGATTAGTCTCCTCCAACAGTAGCTGAATTACTAGATAAAATGATTCTTACAAGATAAAAATACGAAACCCTATGCATCACCAATAACGGTGACAACTTTTCTCCAGTGTGGCCGATTCCAGCAAGCGGCGAGCAACCCCATCATTATCCCTGTCTTCCTCAGCCAGAACTACGCGTCGTGACTACCACCGCCACCTCCTCCCCAGGCACAGAAAAGGTCAGTCAGTGAAAGAGCCGTGAAACCGAGGTTAAGAATATGACCAGTGAACTTAAAAAAATCCTACCGACCAACAATATAACGCATCTGTTGAGAACAGAGTCGCTGAGCCCGGCGAAAAAGGTGATCGCGAGGACAATAAATTTCTGTTCGAAATGAACAAAATAATGACCACACAAACCCTACTGTTAAAATACCTCCATACATTCTAAATGTTGCCGAATTCAATAGGGATATTAAGACTAAAATAACTAACCAGTTCACGTCGGTCATAGACAATAACAAACCTAAGTGCTTTTTCAAAACAATTTCAGACTTAAGACTGACAATAAAATATCTAATCAGCACTAACATGAAATTCCACACTTATAAAGATCCAGCCAACAAAACATTTTCCATGATTTTTAAGAATCTTCAACAATCAATAACCCAAGAAAAAATATATGAAGATCTCAAGGAAAAATGTCCATCGCTAATTAGTATAACCTGGATGTATAAAAACATCTCCATCCCAGTAATGGCAGCTGAGTTCGACAGCAGCCAAAACATAGACAGTGTACTACAAATAAATCAAATTTGGAACATGATCGTCAAGCCAGAAAAAATATAAGATCTGAAGAATGTTTCTACTACAAAAGGTAGAGATCCCCCCCCCCAAAGAAGTTTGGCTAGGACGTTGAAGAACTAAACCATAAACTGACAATCAGTTCAATTTCAACACCAAAAACTACCCTAACTGACCCAACACTAGACACATTTCATATTTCACCAACGTAACCAATCTATCAAATAGAAACACAAACCATAACAATAATAAAAAACCACACATCCAAACAATGATAATTGTAACAAAATTAATAACGATAATTTACTCATGCACACAATCAACTCTTCAACATTTATGATTAATTTAATCAGTATTATCATCCCAACAATTGTCAATAACATACACAATTCACTCACGTCTTATTTCAAGAGAAACAATGGCCACACATCTCCATAAAAATTAACCTGCTAAATGCGAATGCTAATAGTCTAACCAACAAAAAACAACAACAATTGATTTATTTCTTCAATGGCAAAGAAATTAAAATAGCGTCCATAACGGAAACTCACCACAAATCCCACACGACATTCAATATACCCGGTTACAATATAAACAGATCAGACAGAGTGAAAGCTATTGGGGGAAGTGTCCTAACCCTTATTGAAAAACCTGTACCATACACCAAAGCAAACTTACCCAACGCTCACTCAACACTGGATAAGAAACGATCGCAATATAATTTCCTCTAAAGAACGGAGTATTAACCATTACAACTACATACAAGCCACCACATAAAAAATGTAAGATACAAACATCGCAGAGCTATTTAATCAAATCAGCCCTACCTTGCTGATAGGAGATGTAAACTCCAAAACATAAGTTGGGATGCATGTCAACAAATAACGCAGGCAAAATGTTACAAAAATTAAAAATGGATTTAAAATTACACATTAACTCCTACAAAACAAACCTACTATTCATACGACATAAACATCCACCCAGACATACTACACATTGAAATCACCAACCACCAGACCACATTTTCATTCACTGTACTACACGAACTTGACTGATCACCTTCCAAGAATCATCTTTACTCATCAATCTTTACTACTCATCAATATCCACCCCCCTCACACGTACCCACTCCCACATTAAATACTAACAACATCGACTGGAAAAATTCAGGAAAAGCATAAATATCAAAACCCCAAATTCAGAAATCTAAAAACGCCTTTAGAAATAGAAAGTTCAATAGAATTATTAAACAATATAATCACCAGTTTTATCATTCAGCAACAAAACGACATAGGACATAATAAATGAAAAACGCATAATAAATTACCAGACCCCGAATTACCACAATAAATACCAGAAACAGAGCAAGAAGACTTAACAACAACAATAGAAATCCCCAATTAAAACAGAGCTTAACATACTAAACGTCATAGCCAAAAAAGCAATTAAAGAATAGCGCTACAAGTCCTATAATTCCTTAATTGAATCCCTAAGCACAACTAAAAATTCAAGAAATTTACAAAAATAAATAAATAAAAAAGAACACCATTTCTCTGATAAACACGCTCACTAAAAAAAATCACCTATTGATAATGCCGAAGCATTATATGATTACTTTTCAAATACTTTCACTCTTAATATCACTCCAGCCCATCCGAAACATCTGTGGGTCGGAGGTATAGGACACTATGTCACATTTACTCAATTTTACAGGAGAGCTGTTTGAAGGTTTGCATACCTCTAAGTGAAAGTGGACTTGGTGTTATAGCACCGTAACTCCGCCATTATTAGATGTAGGACATAATATGGTATACCTCTGGATAGAGGACAAATAGCTCATATTTTTGTACCAATAATCTCGTTTTGGCCAAAAATGGACATAGTGTCCTATACCTCCGCCCCACAGAATATAAAACTTGAACATTCTGTTTCCGCTCCGAACTACAACGTCCCATAAAAAATGAAATTTATAACACCACTTAAGTATATAATAAAAAAATGTATCTCACAAAAGGTCCCCGGACATGACAATATCTACAATACAATACTAAAAAGTTTACACACACCAACAATAGCCTTTGTAAATAATATCTACAACAATATTAAAGAATCTGTTACTATCCAATGCTTTAAAATAACTGTAAAATTATTCCTGTTCTAAAGCCAAATAAAAATCATAGTATCCCAGAAAGTTACAGACCTATCAGTTTACTGCCAACACTTTCAAAAGTTTTAGAAGAATTAATTCTGAAAAGGTTAAACAATTATTTAAATGGAACACAAACACACCCAAACTACAGTTTGGCTTCATTAACCATGTTCACATCAGCTTCTCTGGCTAACACAACATATTCAATCAGCACATCAACATAAAAAGCTCACAGTTGCAACTTTCTTGGACATATCACAAGCCTATAACAGAGTTTGGTATCAAGGCCTACTATTCAAACTGCAATCAATAGGAACACCACTCTACCTGGCCAACTTCATAAAACATCTTTTAACAGATAGAACATTCACAGTAACAGTAGAAAATAACAATTCAAACCTCCATAAAATTCAAGCAGGATTACCACAAGGCGTCCTACTTTCACCAAATTTATTCAACATTTACTCGTCAGACCGACCAGAAAACAGGCCCATGTAGCACAATTTGCTAAAGCATTTCTACACTCCTTCCCCCTTTAGAATCAACAACAGTACAATACCATGGACTCCTCACTGTCAGTCAAATATCTTTCACAACTAAAACTCAACAAGCAAAATAACACAATTAAAAGCTTTAATAAAATCCAAACGCTGCCTATCAACAGAGAATGCCATTACAAATCAATAATCAAACCCCTAATGTTACACACATGCCCCGTCTCGACGAATGCATCAACTACAACCAAACATATACAGCAAATAATACAAAATAGATTTTTATGATTAGCAACTCACGCTTCATGGTTTATATTCAACAAACAAATACACAAAGAACTGAGTATAACATCCATCACTCAACACACAGCCTAACTCTCCAATAACTTCTACTCAAACATCAACTCTACATCCACACCAACACGCCATCCCTCTACAACCTCGCCTCAACACACTTAACTCCCACACGAATAAAAAACCTATAACCTTTTAAAGCCTTTCGAAACATGTTCTCGAACAATTGTTAACTGTAGATGGCGATTGTAGCTTCCTACACTGGTTGAATTCCTATCTCCCCCTGTAGTTAGAGTTAGTTTTATATATTAGAATAAGAATAGTAGTAAGCTATTCAATGCACGTGAAAAAGTGAAGGTAAACTTAACTATGAATTTCCGAATGAAAAAACAATATGCATTTAAAAAAAAACCTTGCAACAAAGATATACAAGCCAAAGCAAAATGTAATCTATTAAAATCAATAATAACACAGACAGTTCACTACAATATTATAGTGCCACAGCAAGATACAAATGCATAATAACACACACAATTACTTAGGCCCGTTCCAAATGGATTAATGTCGCCAATACAAATATCCGCTAACTTGAAATAATCCAAAACCAATTCCTGAGATACATAACTAACCCCTCGTGATCCATTTCTAATTATAAATTTCATAAGGAATTCAACGTTCAATCGTTAGATCACCACATCGCATATCTCGCCACGAACTTTTGTCATACCACATATCAAATCTCAGTAGTTCGGCGAATTCACTCAAAAACGTCAACCCATAGAACTAGAATCTAAAATAGATATATTTTCCATATATTCAAAATCAAATTGTAAATCATTGAACCTGACTGGATGGCTCCTACTAGTAATCATGTAAAATACGTTCGTTTAGAATAAGTTAGGAAGTAATAAAAATTACTTTAAATAACTGTCGATGTATTTAGCATAGAGAGGGCATATCAAGATTGGGGGCAAGGAAACTACCATACTAGTGTTCGTGGGTCCTACGACCACAGAAACTGGCGCGAGATTTAAGAGGGTTTTACTAATTGCTTCGGAGTGCAGTACTGGATATTGGATGACAGTCTTCGGAGAAGTCAGTTGGCAGTTACTGACGTAAATTTAGCATGTTAATTCCCAATTCTTTAATTAGAGCAAAGAAATTATCTATAAAATGAAATAAAACATTAGTCAGTTTTCAAATTACCAATTGAGCCAAAAAAAATTAATAAACCAACAGATTCTTCTCTGTTAATAGCTGCTCGAAAGCTGCAGAATTCATAGCTTGTAAATTCATTTCTCATTATTTCCACATCTAACCGAGTAACTTAATAAAACATTACAAAATGGAAACAAGGAAAGAATTTGCCATTCATCATAAAACATTCAGCTGGAAAAAATGGTTAATCGAGGTAGAATATAAAATAAAAAAAAATTAAAAAGACTTTCAGGCAATTACATTTCATTTCCCCAAGATGGACAATGAACACCACAAATTTATGTTGCATCAATAAGTGAGCAATAAAACACAGAATAACAATTTTGTTCTTTGGGTAACCCAAGCAAAATTCTAACCCAGGCGGAGAACGAATACCAGAAACACAGATATGATTCCTATAATACCCAGCAGGTTCAAACGTAATGCTTTTTAGTATAAATTGAAACATTAGCACAAGAAATGCATAACCTGTCGACGACTTTCTTAAAACAAAACTTGACCTTTCGCAGAGATTGCAACACGGCACCGGCTTCATGGAATTGAAGCGTCAATTATTCCAGACACTTCAGATTCCAGAAACAATCAACAAGAATAAATGCAAGTAGCAGCGAATGAAGAATTAGTGTTGTCTACGCTATCCGGGACCTATCGTGACCTTCTTCAGACCGTACTGCTGAGAGCTCTGAAGAAGGCCATAATACGCAGGCCGAAACGTTAGCCACCATGACATTGACGCGGCTCGTCCCGCGTAGCCTAGACAACAAACGCCGCCCGCGGAAGCTTACTCAACCACAATAGTCCTACCACATAAGTCACACCCAATGCACAATAGTCCTACCACAAGGAAATAAATAGTCCTACCTCATTTTCGCGAAGTCACCTAACTTCTCACTCATGACAGCAGACATTCGATTGTCAGCGCAGGACATTAGCCGCTCTATCACAGACACGAATTATTGTACTAATCGAAAGACAGACATCGGAGAAAGGCGCGTGTGCAACGATGAGAGGTTTTGCAATCTAAATAGTCACGGAGATGAGGCTGCCTCTCCAAAGAATTTTTCACGCCAATCGAAAGCTGGTTGGATCCTGAATCCGCTACCAGAGAGCATTACTAACGACTGTTCTAGGTAACTATTGCGAATGAGGGACCTTACTGTTGCTTTCCTAAACAAAACGAAATTTCATAAACATCAACCGGGGTTAACAGCAACGTTGCCAGGTCGTGCCTTAATTATAGAAGCGTATCATAATTTATAGCCCACCCCCAAAAAAATTTACCATAATTCCTTAAATGTACCATACCTTTTTATCATTAAAAAATAAGTGAAGTATTACCGATTTTATACAGAAAGTACGATGGGACATTCGATTTTGAGCAATAAATAAATTAAACTGGTGATATTTCAAACTTGAAATAAACTAAACTGGTGTTTCAAATTAGAAAAAAACACAACAAAGCGAACGCTCCCTAGATGTCAAACCTAAAGGTGAATACACACGTTGCGGTACATCAAAGCACTTTTAAGAACACACAATAACTGATTATGACGTAATATAAGATAATATAAACTGTGAACGCAATACAAGGATTAAGGATATTTTTTCATCTAATAATATATTTCTGGTGTGTTCCGAAAATAACGCCAAGAAACTAAAACCTTCTATGATGGTGAAAAACTAGAACGCGTGATTTTTTTACATCAAAACACACACATTGGATTCTTAATTTTATGTATAATATATTTAAGAATCCAAACACGCGTTCCAATGTTCCAGTTTCTAGCAGCATCACAGACAGATGTGACTGATCTAGGCGTTAGTTTTTAAATACACCTTTGATCATATAGTGTACAATTTTTGAGTGTGAAATCGTATAAAAGCAATTACTTTTGCAAAATGTACCATAATTTTGTACATTTCAATGGTGCCATATTCTACCATACTTTTATGCCCCGTTCCATAGTTCACGCTATTGCATCTGGCAACCCTGTGTAATAGTCGCATACCAATAATATCCCGGAACCCGGAGAACAGCAAAGAGAAGGGAGAAGTCAACGGAAGATCCCACAATAAATTGCAATAAAATTAAAGGAAAAATTTGTACACACAAATACTAGTGATAATGTATTTACGAATATATTTAATGTGACCAGACGTCCCATATTAGCCGGAACAGCCACTTATTCTGAGTCCCTGTATCTTGTTTTTTGGACAGGGAAACGGGACGCTCAAATGTCCCTATTTGTGTCAATGGCTTGTCAGCATATGCCGTGGACAATATTAATTTATCATAATATATTCCGTTTGCTTCGCATTTGTTTATAAAAAATACGCCCGACAAGATATTGTGCCATGTAACAAGAGTGTTTGGTATGAGAGTCAGTTGTGATTTCTAGGAAGAGAAATTGCAGCTATGGCGTCAGTTCAACTTGTATATGCTTTATCGCTAACGATAACAATATCGTTATATATTATTATATATAACGTTATATATAATTATATGGAGAAATTCAATAATTTGATCCTCCTGCTTCTGAGAGTTTCTGTTCGACTGAGAATGCAAGGATAATTGAGAAATACTGACCAATGTTTTGCGTTGTTTTTTTAGCTTTCTAATGTAAGGGATTCTTTGGTTGGCGTGAACTGAATAGTAGTACATCATGGAAGTTATACATTTTTATTCATTTATTTAATCTTCATTTCTGAATGCAAATATTTGTGATAAAGTGGTGTTTAACGTCATCGTTTGCCACATTTATCAATCTGACAATAAGTAAAATATCCCGTTTTCATGATTTCAAATTATGGTTATCATTTACAATCATTTTCTTCGTGAATCTTTAAAAATATTCGCAATTTGTTTTAGCTATGGCAAGGCCACACACATTTTGAACATTTCCTGTATGTGTGGTCCTTTTCTCAGCAACACAGATGGTCAGGACCTCCTTTTGAAAAACCAACAATATTCACTATGCTTCTCCGCTTGCACACCATCTCTACATCGACAGATGTTAAAATAAGATTCCATCGTGAATAAGGGGAGGCCTGGATTTGAGATAACGTGGAAGTTTCCACGAAGCGATTACGCCTGCCGGCGGTTTCGATTGTTTTTGTAAACGAGCGATAAGCGTTGAAAGACGAAACTATCACTTAGGGTTCAGAAACGGTCTACTTAAAAAAAATGTACTTATAAAATAATATTTAAACAGTAACTTCTTACCTAAAAATGGTGGAAGGATACGAAGCTGGGATTCGCGTTCACTCCAATGATCTGCTACTGCTCAACGCTGTACGAGTACTCGTAATACATTTCACAGCACGAATCTTACTACTGAGATCCATTGCCATCCTCAGTAGATTCCTTATTGCCTCAGATACCAAGACTGTCTCCCGTGTGGATTGCGTAACCTACGCATTTCACTTCTTCTGCCAGCAATATCCAAGACAATCGATGTTTTTAGGTATAAAACATGCGGCACGGAAAAATCCACGGACTTTCCTTCGCGAAGACTGAAATTTTCTGGTATGCTTATAATAATGGTGCTAACCGTTAGAAGTGATCACTGCTGTAGTTTACAATGTGTGTTGCACTGAATTCAACCATAAATGCTTTCGTAATTATATTACACGTTGTCTGTAAATTAACAATGGCTATTAAAAGCATCTGAGTAATCTACGCTCTAGTTTCGCGATACAATACCATATTGCGCAATCACGGGAAAAAGAATGTGATGATGAGTGTGAGTAATTGAGTTTCTTGAAATCTCGACCAGGTAAAACGGGTAAGTGGACGGACAAGGAAAGAAAATCTGCCCCCAAAAATGTCAAAGAAATAAACATCAAGAAGCAGGATTGCTTTAAATTGAATTTCACTATCAGTCAACTGATTCCAAACTTTACATCACCTTAATCGATAATCACTAATTCTCAGACTTTTCTTACTTAAGAAGACCCCCCCCAAATCACATGAAGTTTAATTGCACGTAGACCAAAACGAAATTAATTTTTATTGCTTCCAAGAATGTGTTTCGAATTAGAACGAAATCACAAGTAAATGTTGTGCATCATCAAAAACTATTTCGAGGGAAAATTAAAGAAATTACGAATATCGAACGGACATGAGAATTAGATTAATTGTGTAGACATTATTACAACTTATCGAAACCTTATAAATGAATCTACTATATTTCTGCGATCTACAATCATGATCAGACACATTCGTTGAACATTTATTTTACATTCAGTTAGCTTGATACAATTATTTATTTATTAATATTGTATTTGAGAAAAAATATTTAAACTGAGTGAGAATTGTCGATAGAAGTAAAATGTGTAAGATTTGGGAAAAGAAACGACGTTCAGCTTTAATCGTATTACAGTAATCCTCAAATCCATCCTACTATAGTTTTACCATTTAGAACCATAAATAGTACAATATTAATGATGCCGGTTGAGTATTATGTTTTATGACAAACATCAAAGGTTTGAAACGCACAATGTCCTTAAATATAAAACGATCCATCGACAGGCTAACAGAAACAGCGACAGGAAGACAGACGCGAAATTATTTGACAAAATCTCGAAGGACAAAAAAGTGAGATACAATGGTGACGTGTGGTACCGAGACCGTTCGTCTAATCACCGATTTTGTGTCGTTTCAGAGCCATTTATGGCCCTCCGTGGCTCGTTGGTTAGCGTGCTCGCGCAACCCCAGGTTCGATTCCCGGTCGGGGCAAAAATTGTTCGCTTTCCTTGATCTGTATCAAGCAACCAAGATCTGTAGCAACCAATATCTGTTGCAGTGTGGCGATGAGAAAGCTCACTTCTCAGATTGAGAATAACAGAATATATTGTAGGGATGGCTATGTGCTAACCACACGTAACACATGGCCGCAAAGCCGGGACGCTGCTGGTAGGCCTTAGCTCGTAGAGAGTTGTTGTGCCAAAGTACATACATACATACATACATACATACATACAGAGCCATTTTTTCCTAATATTTTCTCGTGATATACAGTGCCAAAGACTATTTTGACACTCACTTCAAAATCAAGGCACCACACGTCGAGAGCGGGTCATAAGTCCAAGCTACACCACACAACCTAACACTTGTCAACAGAAAAAATATACAACAACGACCGAAGCAATGTGGTCTCATCTGACACGAACGGAATCAAATATAAACGAAGGGAAATACTATTTTCAGAATTAATCATTTCTTGCGGTCCTGCGCCAAATTTAAAAGCGTACTCTTGCTCTATTCAAGACAGACCAACGGATAGACCAACGGACAGACCAACGGACAGACCAACGGACAGACCAACGGACAGACCAACGGACAGACCAACGGACAGACCAACGGACAGACCAACGGACAGACCAACGGACAGACCAGCGGACAGACCAACGGACAGACCAACGGACAGACCAACGGACAGACCAACGGACAGACCAACGGACAGACCAACGGACAGACCAACGGACAGACCAACGGACAGACCAACGGACAGACCAACGGACAGACCAACGGACAGACCAACGGACAGTCCAACGGACAGACCAACGGACAGTCCAACGGACAGACCAATTCAGACAATTTTTCTTTAACGACTTATCCATCAGAACACAATGTAATAAGATCAAGGTTTTCTTCACGGATATAGAGGACTTTCGAACTATAAGAAATTGTGTGAAAATAAAACAGTGTTATTTTATACATATTTGGACCCCACAGCGAAGATATTTACTGACACTACAAAAGTGTGATATTGATTTATCAGGGACTGATGAAGCAAAATCTATCTAAAAATACATAAGTGTATGAGTGGTATCATTTAAGTTCAACCTAGGATGAAACGTAATTCACTTGTGCAATGTAAAAGCTGTCAGTTATTCAGGAATTCCCAGAGTAATTGTCATGTAAATTCCAGGTGTGTTCCTTGTGATAGACAGCATCACTATTTAAATGTACTGTACCAAAACTTCCACACCAACTCCTTGTAATTGCGGTGACGCGCATACGGCAAATAATCGAGACTACCGTGTTTACCAAGAAACTCGTCAGTCACGGTCAGCATTCCATTCAGATAAAAATCTCAATAAACCGCAGCAGATATTTCAGAGACGTGAGTAACCTGTAATATCTTTATTTAATCACCACTTCTCCCGCTACGCAAGCCATTAGCTCGACAAACTGCACCGTCACCTACAAATCAGCATCCTCAATTTGATGAAGTCCAAATCTTAAATACAATAGTAAACCAAGTCATCACAGCAATGACACTCCAAATTCAAAACATAATACAGCCGTTAATAGCAATCCTTCAACAAGGCAAATAGAATTCAAGAACTAAAAACTTTACACTGAAACGATCACATAACCAAAAGACAACATATAATATTTGAACATAATTTTCTTTCAGAACTCCAGCACCTCCTCATTAAACTTGGCAAAACTATACAAAATCTAACCCCGAATGTGCTCACGATTTCTCAAAGACAAATTCAGACTCCCATATATATTCAATAGCATTAATTCCCAACATCCGATAATGAACAATTTTAACTTCCAGCAATATATTCAAAGAGTTGCAAGTCCAAATTTCATAACAGTTGAACTGAGTTTTAAAATTTGACCCTGACAACAACTTGTAACAATCAGGGCACGTAGCGTGAGAACGTGTGACGAAATTACCAAAGCAGGTGACTTGCTTAGAATCAATCAATCAAGGGATATGTGGGCGGATTTAAAAAACGTAGTATTATCCTCTTTTAAGCAGCGAGGATTTGATGTAGAACAATGAAATTTTGTAGTCTGAAGGAGTTTATATATAAGAAAAGGTTTATTATTAAATAAAACTTTTTATTACAATAGTTTAAAATATGACGTTTTGAATTGTTAATGTTTAACTTTACTAACGCACATTATTCCGGAAAATCGATCATATTTTAAATTCGAAACTTCGCATAACTCCTCCTGAAATACAAATAAATACGTGTAAGGAAATTGTGGCATAAGTTATATTGTGTTAAAAAATAATTAATGAATATTTAATAACTATTAGATGCAAAAAATTGTGTTTAAATATTGCCATTATGAAGCTACATAATATTTGAAGAAATAGTTGCAGAGAAATATTTTTCTTTGAATGCTGCAACTAAGTAAAAAAATTGAATAGTATACGTTGATTTCAATGCGAGAAAAAGGTACATTTACGAGTATTATTTAAAGTTACTGGGTGCTTGCAAACGTTCAAGAGCTGTAGGAGAAACACACTGAGAATAACTATAATTTTCCGATGCAGAAACATTTGCACATCGAACAACAGTGTAGACATTTGGTGTTCTTTTAAAAGCAAACATATGACATCCTTCAATATAAAACTGTTCTTTATGCGACTTAAATCGCTCGCCAGTTACGAAAACAGGACATTGCATTTCGTCGAAGTATTGATTGAAGTGGGGATGTGAATTAACAAGAACTTTCATTTGAACACATTGATTTTGTGCCATTACAAAACCATTGACTTGCTTTATTCACTAACACAACGACATATTCACAAACACTCCAAAATCACGGCGTCATCCATCTAGAGCGTCTCGCAGTTGAGAATTCCTAGCTACATCACATCCTAACCTACACCTTCAGAATAAGGAAAAACTACGCTATTAACTGAAATATTTTAAACTTGAACGTCAGCATTGACACTAAGTTGTCGGCGCGATGGTGTAATGGTTGGCGTATCGGTACTATTATACCCAAGTTGGCGGGTTCAAACCCGATCGACGATGTGGATTTTCAAGGGCGAAAAATCCTCGGTTCCCCTTTCTTCGGAGGAGAAGTAAAGCCGGCTTTCCCATGTTAGTCGATTTACTTGCATGTAAAAGATCCTCAAGCCTAAATGACGCCTCTGAGCTAAACTCAAATCGCCTGTTCGTCGTCCAAGAAATACATCATTTCTCTGCTAAGTTGGTGAAAGGAGCGTAGCGAAATTTGCGTGGTCAGACGGAAGAGCGGGCCTGATGGCCCGAGTCTCGCCACGTAAAATAAGGCATTAATTCAATTCAATAAGTTTCAATACTAGATTCGCTTCCACATGAAACCTCTACAAATGAGTTCCGTCCATCTCGCAACATCCAAAGCAATACATTCGTAGGTGCAGTTGGGCAACGAAAAGTGTATGTGTAATGTGAACAACTTTAATAAAGTGTATTCAAAAATGCTTTTTGAGAGATATTATTGATCCTGTATCATTTTATTTGCCTTGGTATTCTGATATTCATTATTCATAAATCCCCATTTTAAAAACATTTTTTGTACCGATTGAAAGAGACCGGCAAAGCCACTAAGATATCGGGAAGTAGCGCTCGCGGCACTTGTTGCGGGTTCGAATCCCGCTTAGGCAATGGTAACTTACTGTGTATTGTGGCTAGGTTCGCTTTCCCGCTACCATTCCAACAAAAGCCTTTTCTCCCTGCAAGTATCGGTTGCTCTCAGACAATGTCTGATGTCCGTCGTGATCTGAGGCGGTGGGACAGAACCAACTTCCATTCTTCATCCTCACAAGACTAGATTCTCTCTCTATCTCTCTAGGGGCCCGCTATCTTCTATAAGTGCGGCGGCGATGGTGTAACGGTTAGCGTAGCGTATCGGACTGTTATACCCATGTTCGCGTGTTCAAACCCGATCGAAGTCGATTTTTAAGGGTGAAAAAAAAAAAACCTTCGTACGCCTTCTTTCAGAGGGGAAGTAAAGCCGGCTGTCACATGTAAACTGCATGTAAAAGATCCTCAAGCCTAAATGAATCCCTTGAGCTAAATTCAAATCGCCTGTTTCGTAGTTTCGTTGTAGAAGGTAAATAGATCAGAATCGCAAAATATCAAAGAGGCTTCACTATTGTGTGTCGACACTCTTTCAACAACAGAAATAAACCGACTCTTAATCAAAGGAAAATCCGGGCCAGTAAAATTTCTTTAAAAATCTTTCATGTGTACTATTTTTGCATTCTAGTTTCAAAAATACATTGTTTTCATACGAACGTTTTCCAATTAGGGGAATGACAAAAACAATAGGGATACAACAGCCTTAGTAAGATAGGAAACAATTGTGACATGAATGTGAATATTTTCTACATTTTAGTGCCCGACCTCGCCACTATGATTTGGTTGATTTCAAGAATTAAAATAATCGCTCACGCGACTGATCAAGAGTTTGATAGTGGTCACCACTGTATTCGCATACAGCGGCCTAGAACACTTCTGATCCAGTGCCTATAGCATATTGCTTAAGATAAATTGGCGAATTTAATTGTCACGTCTGGGATATCTCCTAGAACAAGCTTAAAACAAATGACATTTTGTTTCTACAAGCGATTCAGTTCCCCCTTTTAGTTTTCAAATAACAGGCATATCTAATAGGGGTCCGTGAAATAAGAAGAGCAAAGACGAAGGTACCGCATTTACTGAGAAATGCTACCGTAATTGCTCCAAAATTCTTTGGAAAGAACTTGCATTGTTTTACATTTTCCAGTTCCAGCGCGAATAGAAACATTTTACTTAGAAAAAGCACGTGGCCACCTGCTCAGTGGAATGCAGGACAATGGGAAGAAGTAATTCGAGGCGCGCAGTCATTTACAAGGAAAGTATGTGAATTCCTTAGTGAAATTCAATCCCGCTGTACAAAATGCTGAAATACGAGTATAGCAAATGTATCGACTATCTGGTTACGGAAACACTTCGTTTGAATCCACGACGAAGCATGTCCTAAACCCTGATACAGTATTCAACTCCCAACTGCATCTACTAGGAAGAAAACTACGTACGTTATAGAAAAGGGTAGAAAACGGCATCCTTTATAGCTAGCAAAGTATTAATCGCTGAATATTTTTCCGGCTACAATGTTGCACAATAACTGCATGTTTCTGCAACTTTTAGTGCTAATCACTCACGCATAATTTACCTTTTTTAAATGATTCGAACAGACCCAATTCATGAATACACTCTGGTCAGGAGTGTACAGGAGTGTCTGCTCTAGCAGTCTACGCTTAACTAACGTCTAGCATTTAGGAGCGCCAAAACTTACATATATTTCATTCAGAATGTGTTTGCAATTTAATATCTTCATAACTTCAGTTTGCTCCACTACAGCACTGACAACATTTAAAATTGACATATTAACACTGGGAGTGAAAGGGATAACTTTAAAATATAAGTTCATGTTAAAAATAATTAGAAATATTAAAAATTGAAAAAATATTTTAAAATATGTATAAGATAGTTGAACTCAATTACAGATAGTTGAGCCCAGTTTGAACTCAGTTACTTTAATTTACATCGATTGTCTAAAAGTCAAACTTAGCGAAATTGTAATAAGTGTCGCAATAAGAGTAATTGCTATGCAAGTGTTGTAGTAAACCATAGTTCAACATTAACAACAATAATTAGTTTTGTAATGATATATTACAACTAAATAATCTAATAACAACCGTCAACATTTCTGTTTTGCCCGACAAATAGTCGGATTTGCATGAAAATAACGCCCTCGACCGAAGTGCCTTCTTTGATAATTCGATTGTAAAATTGTAAAATCGATGACAAAGACGAACACTAGCAGAATTGCGATCTTATACAACAAACCGCTTTCCTAACTGTTACAATTCTATGAATGCCTGTCACGATAGAATCGAACACCCCTAACGTTCTCGACGTCCTTGATCCTTCTAGAAAAGAAAAACAGAACAATTAATGACTTCAATGGTGTAATCGAATGGCCACGAGGTTTTATGAACACATGACTAAGCTCTCCTGCTTTTCACTCGATTCACAGGGAAAAAAAGGAAATAAGAAAACTATTAACTGGAATAGCAAACTTTGATATTAATATTGATTGCAGTATTCAATTTGGGCAGCGACGCCCAGGCCTCTCAAAGTATTCTGGAAACGTATATAGAGAGAACTTAATGTTAATGTGAATTAACGCGACCCTACAAGAAAATAAAAAAAAATACGTACATTTAAAAAATGTGTTTCTAGTCCTGAATGGCCCAAATGGCTAGAGACGTACTAAATCAGTTTGTCTCTTCGAAGTGACCCCTATTTCGAGTCACACCCAGGAAAAGTGATATTTCCTTACATTTATGTGTGTTGTATCGTAAAAAAACATTCTGTTGAACCTAGATAACAGAAGCTTGCAAAGCGTGCGGAAGTAACACATTAATGCCAATAGTGATTAAGACCGCCTATAATAATCTTCATGCGCTTTACCATGGAACATACAACAGAAGCAACAAAACCTGCCAAATATGGTCAGCAATATGGGAATCGAATAAATACACTTATAGAACAGTAACATCTATTACAGTCACATAATATGCATTTAATCCAGGACTCTTCCTTATCAAAAAAAAAAAATACACGTTTTGCCGCAACAGTAAAAGCGGCCACGCTTGAGACAAATGCAATTTTCTTTCATGTGTGGTGAATCACCGATAAACACGCGTTTTCACGACCCAATATCCGAGGAGCTCGTAAATGTATGATTAGTGTATAGTCCAAATTAATACCACAGGGGATACAACGTAACGTGCTTAAGAAGGAATCACTCCTAACAAAAAACCAAATTGTTACTTTAATCAAGCTATTGAAAACGTTCTCACATTGAACCTACATGTATGAACGTATAATAAAAATCAACAAAAAATAATTATAAAACTGTTTAGACAGGAAAGTCAACAATTACGAAAACTCGTTCAAGTTCCGAAGGCGATGGGGAGGGGCAAGATTTATCCCGAGTGGCACAAATTGAAAATCATATTTAAAAAAGTAGCATTTCTTGAGTTTTTAATTAAAAATTGCGTGTGTTAATTTCAACCCTTATTTTATTATCCCCCCAACGAGATATATTTAATGCCTCGACCGGAAGGGGACAGCTTGTCGCAGCTTCTCTAAATCTCATCAATGGGATCGGACACACGAGGATGAGTAGCAGCCCGTCTCTCGGTTCTAAAAATGAGCGTGGGAACGGGTCACAAACCTGCCAGCTCCCGAAAAGAAAGGCGTTGTTGGGCCTATTGAACACCGCCGAAGGCCAATAGGGAAAGTGAGTCCTAAACCGACGAAAATGCCAGACAACTAAAAACACGAAAAAATGATAATGATATTCAACCTGCAGATAGTAGCATATGACGAAGCTAACTGTAAATTATTCATTTACGAAAATGCTAATGAAAACTACGACGTGATGTGGAATAAGGTTACGTTTAAAAATATCTGAACGTAAACAGGTTTACGAACAAGAGAAACAAGAAATTTTACGTACGATACTACACATCACCTAGTTGTCGTTCTCAAAATATTGTGTTTGATCCCCTTTGAAGAAGGTGCGAAATGTTGAAAGTACTGCAAAAATGTACGTCAAGATATGACAAAGTTATCAATGCCATATACGTCGTTTACTGAATGTAAATGTTTGGAAAGGAAAACTTTAGATGTAAAAAAGAATAAGTAACAATATCACCTTCAAATATCTTTGAAAGTTCATTTATATTTCAGTCCCACGCTTTCGAGGAATGAAATTAATCTTATTTGGAAAGTTGCAAAAACAACACACTAAAAAGAAAAAAATGTAATATCCATTAACATAACAATATTAATTGTGACATTAAATCAAAGGTGTATCATTCAAACTTCATCTACAACGATCATTGGCAATTTAGATAACATATGTTCTTACACAATACGATGATTACAAATTGCTACACCTACCACTTACAAAATGCTTCGCATTCGCGTATTGTCCCAGAGAGAACAATTGTGTTAGATTAACTCTGACTATTCTACCGTCCTACATTTAGAACCGTACGATTTTGTACGCTTTATCATCTCCAGTATTTGTAAGATGTAACGTCGCAGTAGTGTGACCCCCGAATACTTTAAGTTGCCGTCACTGGCACCATGAGTGAAATTAATCGCCGGGTGACCACAAGGAGCAGCAACATCGCCCGCTCAGCCCAAGGGCGGTCTATACATAGGATAATGTTTTCATTTTTTCCCCTCAAAAACTATTTCCATTAGCGCAAATGGATGAATGTTTGCTTTTAAATGTCTAAAATGAGATTATCTAATGAAATGCTTAGAGTTCACGCACAAACCAATTTTAAATTGTATTTGATTTTTCCTTTTCGCTGCGACCGCGGAAAAGAATAGTTCGCTGCCCAGAGTGCCCCGCTAACGGAGAAAGTTATCGCTCCGCGCTGGCAACGGTTCGATCCCCAGTGTCGGCGCACACCTCTGTGTATTGTGTTCGTCTGTTGTGAAGTGTCTTTCACTAATACAGTGTTTATTGAGCGTGTTCAGTGTTCGTGAAGTGTAACCACGCTCTAAAACAATTATCACCGAATATCTGACATGTCCTGCCCTGGGCCAGAGCTTTTCAGAAGCTTGGTCGGTGATGGTTCATGGCAACGCCGGGTTCTTCGAATTACCCTTTGCCGGTCAGTTCTATATTTCTCCAACTCCTCATCCCTCACAACGATGGAAAGTGAATTGGGTGGCCAAGAAAACTCGGAAGCCCAAGATACGTACTCGCTAGAAGAATCTCAAGCAACCTCGCCATTTACTACTATTCAAAGATATCGTAACCCAAATGGGGCGCTCGCTAGTGGTTCACGCAAAAGACTAGGTGACCCTACCGACGACGTTAACTTAAAAAAATTAACGAAGTCCAAAAGATTCCCTATAGTTACCCAAAATACTAACTTTATGGCGGGCAAAAATCTATAAAAACAGTTACAGCGTACACACTAGGAACAGATTTGAAGCTCTCGCATCCAACAAAGACAATAATACTTTTGAATCACCAGTGTCTATACCATCTCATTCATAATGCCGATCATTACAAACTATGAATTACGGACCTAAAAAGTGAAACTGGTTGTAACAGTTTCATTGCCAAAATCGTGAGCAAAACAGTAAAAATTAAAAATTTTTGTACTTAGGACTTTAAAAGTATAATTAGTTTGTGTAAAGAAAAACAGATTTTCACTCATTTCAAGATCCATCGTCAAAGCCCAAAGAAGTTGTAATTAAAGGTATACCCATCGATTACAGTGAGGAAGTGATAACAAGTGAACTCATTGCTCTTGAATATTCAGTTGTTAGAAGAAACAGATTGTACAAAAACAAAAAACTCAATTATGTTTCATCCACCTCGATCGTAACTTTGACATGAAATATTCAAATTAAATAAATACGAATATTCAAATTAAACCAAAAAAAGAAATATTCAAATTAAACCATTTATATTTAGCAATAGGAACAGACCCAAAATCCCAGTTCAATGTAAGAGATGTCAGACACTGTCACACTGAAGCTAACTGTAATCAGGAAACCCAGATGTGTAAAATGTCTAGAATGACACCATTCTTCACAATGTAAGAAATCTCAAGAGACGTGTAGATGTGATAACTGCCTAGGAATGCACACTTCAAATTACGGAGAGTCTCCTATTAAAATATTAGATTCCAATATTTCACTTGATCCTAAACCCATAAAAAATTAAGTATTACCTGACCTCCAAAAAGAATTCCCTAGGTTGCGTTCAACTCATAGAAATAGTGCCACTCAAGGCACAAATTATCGCTACTAAGTTAACGCAATAAATTCACAAAGTATTTCCAGACACTTGGGTGGGACACAGAGTGGGGTGCCACTCTAAAAACATGAAACTTCGAACGAAGCTTTCGGAGGTATTATCGAATTAATAAACAAATTTAAAGAATTCCGTCACACAACCATAAGATCAATTCCCTCCGAAATTCTCACTAATAGATTTAAATAATTTAATAAATTAAATATCTTAAATTGGAATGCCAATGGAATACTTCAACAAATAGAAGAATAAAAAATATTTTTAAAAGACTACAAAATAACTTAAGCTTGCATAACGGAAGCCCACCGCAAAATTTAAAATTTCTGTTTTTAGAACTTATAGATTAACGATAGAATAGCAAATAAAGTATCCATTGGGGGTTCTTATTATGGTCCGGTCATATATTTCACAATATTCCAAGTAAAATATAATATATATATATATATATATATATATATATATATATATATATATATAGAGAGAGAGAGAGAGAGAGAGAGAGAAAAGCCAAATCCCCTTTAAACACAATAATAATAATAATAATAATAATAATAATAATAATAATAATAATAATAATAATAATAATAATAATGCGGAATGTAAACAAGATAAAGCAAACGTTCTTGCAAAACATTTTCGTATACATTCAAACCTTATTCAAGTGTTGGCAACAACTTCACGAATTAATTGAGAATGAAATTACGAGTACAAAGCCCATTCTGTCAGCTGAAAAACCCACCACATTCATTTCGCCTTAAGAGATTAAACTCGAGATAAAAAAAATTACGACCAACCTACTTAAACGGAAATCATCTAATATGAAAGAAGGTTCTAAAAGAGTTACCCATAATGGCCAGAATGTATTTCGTAGCTTTGTTTGATGGAGTCTTAAGGTTAGATTACTTCCCAAAACATGGAATCACACCTATAGCAACCCCAGGAAAAGACCATTCATTCCCAAGTAACTACATACCCAAATCTCTTTTAGCAAATTTGAGTAAGGTTTTCGAAAAATTACTGTTAAAAAGGTTAATTAAATTGATATCATCCGTTAACGGCATTCCATCTATTCAATTTCAATTCCGAAAAAAATTTTCATCCGTTCATCAGATTCTCCGTCCAGTCGAATCCCCTACAGATTAATTTGAAAACAAACATGACATCACAAAAGCATTTGACTGCATATGGCATTCAGGTCCAGTCTACTAATTAAGAATATTAGGGTTAGTGCTATACCTACAAAATTTAATTACAAATTTCCGAAAAATCTGACAGAACATTTTCAATATGTGTCAACAATTGGGAATCTTCTCCGCACAAAATTATTGCAGGAGTCCATCAGGGATACTCGTTATCTCCCCTATTATTCTCTATATTTATTGACTTTCCTCAATTATCCCACTCAGAAATTGCTTTTATTGCCGATGACACAACCCTTTTCTTAAATACTGTTGATGTTTTCGAAGGGATTGGAACACTCAAGGTAATACCGCCTTTTCCATAGATTGGTTAGGGAAATAGAAACTGAAAAACAACCCATCCAAATCCGTCTAAAAATATTTTCATTTGGAAAAATACCTAATCTTCCATCATTGATGTTAAAGGTGGAACAATCCAAAATCACCCATCAATATTTAGGCGTCTCCATCGGCACAAAATTAAATTTGAAATCACATATCAATAAAATCTCGCTAACAGTAAAAACGAAACTTACAAAATTATATCTATTGTTGAACAACTAATTAAATATTCCCTTCCTGCAAGGCTACATTAAAAAAATAGCCTTAGCATTTTATAACAAAATGGGAACCCCCACCAACAACACCAGAATTGAATCCAAATTGCCTAAAAGAAAATTTCGTCCACAATATCACTATAAAAATTATAAATAAACGAATAAATAATTTTGCACAAAATATTGGACAAAATCACCGAATTATAACTTTCTTTTAACATTTATCATATCATCTAGGAGGTGCCTCATGTGGTTTCCCCATACAGAAAGGAAATATTTTATTATAAAATTCCAATGAATATTAAGTGTAATGTATCTTGTAAAGCACTCCGGCGCTGAACTTGGATATTTTTTTTAAAATTGTGTACTAATATACTAGTTTGGTATCAATGTTATTATTTCTTATTTTTTACGTATTTAAAATTTAAAAGATCTTTCCTATTTCAGTTAACGAGTGGAAGACGAGTCGTTCAAGAAGTGCTCATCTAACCCGAAGCAGAACAAGGAAACCTTGACAAAGAACTTAGTCCAGTTTCAAGTACCTTCAAGAAGACGCAATGTGGCACTTGATGTAGCGCCCTTCAGTGAAGAGAGTCGCAGGCCTTTGAAAAAACACGTCATTGGACCCTTCAAATTTTTTGACTCTCTGAAAAACTCTATGGAGCAAAACATTGAACTTCTCGCATGTTTCTGATGAACTCACTCGTGCAAAACTAGGAAATCTGACTACGATCGGTGCACAAAGAAACAAAACTGTTTGAAGAGACCAAGATAAATGGAAAGAGAATGACAAATCTTTACAAACTACAAATTGAGAGCAAAACGCAGGTAGTTTATACCACTGCCAAACGTGCTAGTGCAAAAACCCATCCAAGAGAAAAGACGGCAATGGAAGAGACTGTGTCAACATCAACAGTTACCAGCTCAATTCATTGTTACAAACGTTAGACGGTCTCGTCCAACAACAGCAAAGAGAATGAGACTGAAGCATCAACGAGCATAAGGAAGCACAAGCCAACATGCATTGCACGGCGCCTTGGTACAAACTTAAAACTGACGTCACACTGAGCGTATCGCCAGCGTTCTAGTGAGGGCGTTGAAATCCCAACCCCATGTCAATCAGGAATTCACAAGGCTCTATGCACGAAAGATGCTAAACACTTGGTGAGCACGCTTCATCTGCAGAAATGAACCATACACTTCGACGACAAACGCATTGATGACTTCGAATACCTTGTCGTGGTCCTCAACAATGAAGCCAAATAAGCTGTACTGAAACTGACATATAGGAAAGCTCTAACAATCGCAAAATGACTCCAGGAAATGTGGCACAAGACATCGAGCGTGCATTGCTGATGTTTGGGATCTGTTAAAACATCATGAAGGGATCTCACTCCTGAAGACAAGTGAAGTTGTGGACACACTTCATGTCGTCTCATCGGCCGCCTCTTTCCTTGATCTTAGATTTACCGTTGCTGAAATTTGTCATAGATGCTCAGTAGATCCTGCACAAAGAAGTACTCGATGTTTGGTGATTTAGTCGACCCATGGCGCTCATCGACCATGACAACGCGACCAATGCCATCCAGCACATGGGGCTAGAAACTGATGAACTTGGATTTGGGTTCTCTTCGAACATTTGCTTCAGCCGAACAACAACGCCTGACTTCTTACCGGTATTCACGCTTGTGTCGGAAACAATCAACACAATTGATCTACACAGGTTGAACTCCTCGAGTTGTCTTTGTACACGTATGAGATCTCCTTCGTGGAGTTTCAACAGATCCCAAACACCAGCAATTCATGATGGAACTCTCGCGCCAGTCTAAACCTTCGGAACCCGGAATAAGCTGCGTAACATTTGTTGATTCATTTCCTACACCTGGGCTGAACATTGGTTCAGCAGTCAATTGTTCCGCGCTGCATACATTGATGAACTATCTGCAGTTCTGAAGGACTACCCAATAAGTCTCAAATACTTGAAAACCCACTGGAAAACAGATCCAATCAACATTGCCCGAAGCAACCAGAGCTGTGAGCGTGCGATAAAAGCTCTTCAATTTCAGTTGATGAGTAGAAGATAACGCGTCGTTCCTGTGGACCTCGTCTAAAATGGAGCTTAACAAGGAAACTTTCACATAGAACAATGTCTAGTTTCAAGTGCCTTCAAGAAGATGCAACGTGGCAATTTTTGCAGCACGTCGCATGCCCGTTAAAAACATAACATTGGACGCTTTAAATTTCTTGAATCCGCTGCCAAAGAACGCAGAGAGAGGATTGGTCTAAATGCTATGGAGCTGAAACCTATGGAGCGAAACTCAGAACTGCCCGCATGTATCTGATCAAACTATTGGTGCAAAACTAGCAAAACATCTAAGAGCGATGCGCAAGTAAACAATTTTAATTACGAACTGTTTGACGTGACCGAGACGAAAGGCCAATTGATGTGCAAAGAAAATTATAACCTCTAGAAACTGTAAATTGAGAGTAAGGGCCACGTAGGTTATTCCACTGTCAAACGATCTAGTGCAAATACCATCCCTCCATTCAAGCCAAAGAAGGCAATGGGAGAGTGCGTTTACATAAACACTTACCAGATCACCTCCATCTCATTGTTCAGAATGCTACACAGACTCAAACGACAACAATGAGGACGAGAATGAAGCATCAACGACCACAAGGAAGCATAACCGGCACTGACCACAAGGAAGCAACAAGCATTGCCAGATACCATGGTGCATACTTAAAGCTTCCGACCCAAGGAGCAGAAAATGTGTACCACCACGTTTCTGGTGAGGCCATTGAAATCCCAACCCCATAACAGTCAGCAATCCACAACGCGCTCTACACGAGAACTGTGCAAGTATAGAAGCACTTGGTGAGCACACATCATTTGGAGACGTGGAGATTACATTTTGACGCAAACGCATTGATGGCTTTGAATACCTTGTCGTGGTCTTCAAGAATGAAGCCAAAGAATTTATTTGGTCTGTTCTGAAATTGAAAGATGGGAAAACTCAAACAATCGCCGAAGGGCTTCAGAATATGTCCTGAGTTCAACCTGTGCAACACCGGCAAGAAGACAGGCTTTCTTGTTCGGCTGCAGCAAATGTTCGAAGAGAAAGATCACCCCAAACCTAAGTTCATCAGTTTCCAGCACCATGTGCTCCATCGGACGATAAGTTCCATGGGTCGACTAAATTACGAAACATCGAATAATTCTTTGTGAATGATTTAATGAGCAAATATGATAAATTAAAAGCAGCCTTCAGCAACAGTAAAACTAAGATTAAGGAAAGAGGAAGCTTGAGAAACGACATGAATCTACCACCTCAGTTTTGTCTTCCGTCACTTCACTGACAGGAATGAGATCTCCGTCATGAATTTGCAAGATCCCAAACATTAGCAACGCACGATGGAACTCTCGTGCCATTCTGGCCCTTCTTGCGGTTATTCTGTTGCTTGGAACCCGGAACAGGCTGCGTAAAATTTGTTGATTCATTTCTTACTCCTGGGCTAAACATTGGTTTAGCAATGAATTGTTGTGCGGAGAATATTTTGACGAACTATCTGCAGTTCTGAAGGACTACACAATAAATCTCAAATACTTTGAAAACCCACAGGAAAACAGATCCAATCAACAATACCCGAAGCAACCAATGCTCTGAGCGTGCGATCAAAGTTATTCAAGACTTGCATAATTCCTGCCGCAACAAGGACCTTTCATTGAAATTCCTCCTATACTATGACATTATCATGAATAATTGACTTCCTTGTGCGTGTTTGATGACTCTCTACAAGTGTCTCTAGAGCTTGTTTAATTTTAGATTTGCCTGTAGTGACTCAAAAAAGGCAAAAAATGAAGAAAAAAATTGTTTTGTGCATGAGGTTTTTTTCCAAATCACCTTGAAAGTAATACCTTATCCAGTTTTTAGTGAAAGTTAATCAACTTATGATACAAAGAAATTAAGTAGGGAAGACATCATATTAGTGTACAACAAATAGGGGGCGGAATTTATTGTAATAAAAAAGAAAAATATGTACATACATACGTATATTTTTCTCAAAATGTAAGAAAAATATAAAACATGTAAAATAAATTCATTGAAATGTTAATAACTCGCGCGCGGCGATGGTGTTACGGTTAGCGTATCGGACTGTTGTACCCAAGTTGGCGGGTTCAAAGCCGTGGATTTTTTTAAGAGCGAAAAAATCCTTCGTACGCTTTCCTTCGGAGAAGTAAAGCCCGCTGTCCCATGTTAGTAGATCTACTTGCATGTAAAAGATCCTCAAGCCTAAATGACGCCTCTAAGCTAAATTCAAATAGCGCAAGAAATACCTCCTTTATCTGCTAGTAGCGAAATTTGCATGGTCAGACGGAAGAGCAGCCATCACGGCCTGAGTCTCGCCACGTAAAATAAGGAATTAATTCAATTCAATAATTGTTGTATACAAGCATTTTTCGAGCAAGGAACGTCGCCGATCAGATAACGTGGGTTCGGAGTAGCTGAAACGAAGTTCTACATATACAGAAGAACTTGTAGGCCTAGTCACCACACACAGTGTTCGAAATATAAAATATGTTCATAGTGTATAGACGTTTACGAGGAGCAGGTGCCGAAGTGAATAGTAGTACCGTGAAATCGGTGATGGATCGCGGACGGGGCAAGCGAGGGTTAAAGAGATCATGCCCCTCCCCATTCAAATAATGCGATAAGGCAATGATTTAGTAGTTCTCGATCGACACGAATGTGCTGTGTGAAACACGAACAATCACATAATTGCATTTACTAAAAAAAACATCCTTTCATCCTTCTCTGCGAGTACGCAGTTTCGAAGAAGGAGGGCAAGGTAAGTTTGACAATTCATGGCGAAGACATGATTGTCACAAAACCGCAGTAGTATTACATCGCTTAGTAACAAAGACGATTTTGTAACATTTATTGCAAACGCACATATGAAATGTATATGTAACAAAAATATAACAAATTTTTAAAAAAGTTACTTTAATCGCGATACAGAAAACGAATACTGACCCACATCCATGAGCTTACAATAAAAATCGGCAAAAAAATTCAATTATAGGAACTCTTGACGAAGAAGTCAACAATTAGGAAAACTACAAGTTTCGAAGGCAAGGGGAGCAAGAGTTGTCCCGAATGACAGAAACTCAACATCATATTTAAAATGTTGCACAACTTCAGTTTTTTATTTCGAAAACTGTATTTGATATTGCGTTTCAAAAACTGTCTGTTATTTCAACTGTTATTTTATTATCCACCCACCTCACGAGAGACATTTAGTGCCACGGTCAGAGGGGCAGAGCTTGTCGTAAGTTCCTATCAATGTCGTAAGAATCTCATCAATGGTATCGGATACACGAGGATAAGTGGTAGCCCATCTTTTGGTTCTAAGGATGAGAATGAGAATGGGAGGGTCCTCCTCCGGCATTCGCCTGGACGTGACTAAGGAAACAAACGATTAGAGCAGTTGGCCACCGAATTCGATTCCGGCGGGCGTCACAAATCCACCAGCGGAAAGAAAAATGTCGGTGGACCTTTTGGTCTCCTCCGAAAGCCGATGAGAGAAGTGAGTTCAAACCGATCTGACTACTGTAGAATAGACAGTCAAAAAGGATGGGCGATGGACCATTGTTCCGGGAATACATGTAGAGAGATTTGCAATGTATCGGAGAGGGCTAATCCCTACAGACACGTGTAGGGTGAAAAGTATCCTGATACAAACAGTGTACACAATACATATATACGTTTTCATATTCGAATTAAATGTGTGTGTGTGTGTGTGTGTCAGGTTTGTAAGGATAACTGTCAATACAGTCAATGTTGAAACCTCTAATGAAGACACTGCGAAACTTTCACATCTAAAAAATGTCAGACTGCTAAAAACATGACAAAAAAGCAGATCATGATATTCAATCTGCCGATACCTGCATTTGACAAAGCTGCCAGTAAATAATATAATAAATAATTATGAAAACTGTAATGAAAAGTACGAAGGTAATGACGAATCACGTCAGGAATTACTGAACAAAATTAACAGGTTTATCAGCATCAAGAGAAACACAAGAAATTTTACGTAGAGAATATACATAAAGTTTTTACAAAATATTTTTATCCCTCTTTGAAGAAGGCGCGAAATGTTCAGGTAATGGGAATACAGCAAAAATCTGCACAAGATATGGCAAATTTATCAATGCCATGAATGCCATTTACAGAATGCATGTGTTCGAAAAGGAAAGATGTAGACATAACAAAAGAATTAGTGACAATATCACACTAAATATCTTTGAAAGTTCATTTTTATTTCATTCTCACACTTGCGCGGAATAAAATATTGTCTGATCTGAAAAGTTGCAAATGCAAATACGTTTTAAGAAACGCTGTATTGGAATAATCATTAATATAACAACGTTAAATCAAAGGAGTATCATTCAAACATCATCTACAACGATCACTGGCAATTTTCATAGACTAAATTAATACAATACGATTTTATCTAATCGAATCGAAACGAAATCTAATCTAAATATGAATTTTCTGCGATCCGCGAAAATAAGTTAGTACTCGTAAGACTAGTTAACATTTTTGTACCAGGAATTAAAATATTTAGTTTAATATTTTATCGCGACACTACTTACAAAATGCTTCAAGTTCGTGTATTGTCCGAGAGAGCAGAACCATTGTATTGATATTTTAACTAAAATTGACATTAAGTATGTCATTTGTCCTGCTACATAAATTTGTTTCTCAAAGCGAATTGATAACTTTGTTTTAATGACACAGAAACATATAACGGTTAACGTATAATTACGTTTTATAACGGTAAACGTATCGTATGTTCTCAAAGTAGAAAAACCTTTTGCGAATTCAACAACTTTTGTAAAATTAACACTGATTATTCTGGCAGCCATCATTTGAACGAAAAGTTCTACTTTATGTTATACTTCACTTCCTCCAGTAATAGCAACATATGACGTTGGTATAGATTTCGGGGAAACTTAATACTTCAAAATAGCGTCATTGGCGCGATTGGTGAAATAAATGACCGGGTGGTAGCAGCGCCGCTTGCCCAGCCCAAGGTCACTACACATGTGTATAATGGTCTCGCCCAGCCTTCCTTCGATGGGCGAGCAGTCCGCTTTGTAAGACGTTACCGGCTTCGGTGGAGTAACGGTTAACGTATCTAACTGTTCACGCAAGTTCACGGGTTCAAACCCGATCGAAGCCGTGGATTGTTAAGGGTGAAAAAGTCCTTCGTACGCCTTTCTTAGGAGGGGAATAACGCCGGGTGTCCCATGTTGTAGATTTACTGCCTGTAAAAGATCCTTAACCCTCTCTGAGCGAAATGAAAATCGTCTGTTTCGTCGTTCGAGTGATACCTTCTTTCTCTGCTAGATGGCGACAGGTGTCTAGTGAAATTTGCGTGGTCAGACGAAAGATCAGGCCTGATAGCCTGAGTCTCACCACGTAAAATAAGTCATATCTGAATTAAATTGAATTGAATTTCCCCCTGCATTCGAAGGGGAAACAACGGTCTCCCCTCCCTTCCAGGCCACCTGACGAAGACCCGTCACGACGCCAACAACCCTCTTGTTCTGTATTTAAACTGCAATGTTCAGTAACGTCCTGTGGTAAAATTGGATCAAGAACGACACTAAGATTACCTGAGATGCCGAAGTGGGAATTACGTATGGTAAAAAAATGAAAAACATGGTGCTGACATCGCACGATTAATCATGTACATCGAGAGTACGAGGTCACCCAATGAATGCCACATTCTAAACGAGACGAAAATAATACTGTGCAGAAGTGCACACTCAAACAGATTGTCTGATATAACAGTTCACCTGTCGAGATACAGAAAGAGTACAAATCACAGAAACAAGAATATTGTTTTCTACGAGGAAAAGCATTGGAAATAGAGGCTGATCTCATCTCTAACAATTTCTCTATCTATCGGAATATTTCAAGGAAATTCACCGAGTTCACTATGGCTTAGTTTCTGCACAAACCCCCTTTCCACTATGAAAACGTCAAAGAGTACAGATTTACGATCAAATCAGGAATGAAAGTAGTATATCACATAATAATCTGGCTTATGTGGACGATATAAAGCTATCAACTAAAGCTAAAGCGTCAACTAAGATACAGGGCACATATCTCCTGAAAACTTTGGAATGATTTACGAACGATATACGGATGCAATTGAACAAAACAATTGCGGAGCAGTGAGTTTGATTTAGCGAAAGCTGCAAAAAACTGCATGCACCTGTGGAAGAATATGCGCGATACAAGCTGAAGAATCATACCGATATCTGGAAATTTAACTTGCTAGGCGCATTGAACACACAGGAATAAAAAAACGACCTGGAATAACCACCGAATTTGGATGGAAAGTACAAAGACTTTTAAACATTGGATTTAACAGGAAAGAACACTCGAAACATTGAAAGAACACTCACAAAGCCATTTACAACACACGCATTTCCCAGCTTAGGCTGGGAGTTGTATCATGGAGAATCACAAACATAGAGAACATTGAGCCCTCGACACCTTGGCGGTAGAGGCTTTTCTAACATTAACATCATGATCTGCAAGCACATTAAGAGCCTCAAAATTCTTCCATGCGAAATTTACTGCTTCCAAGCTACATGCTGCATTTTGTTCAGTGGACGAATGGACACCATTAAAAATATGCTAGTCAGAAGTAATCCTTACGGCACCCAGATGCCATAACCGACACTCAAACAAGATCAGCAGGGCATATGGCATTGATTACCTTTTTGACCTAATTTTTAGACAGGATACATCTTTGGATTAGATGGAAGACAATAAGCAAACAAACAATTTATGGAGATATTGTCATTCTGTACTAAAACATGTGGTCAATTACTGTGCTCAATTACGACTTACGAGAGATAAAGCAGTTTTAAATGAAAAACAATTATCAGTAATTGAATGCATGAAGAATACGATATATGTAAATTTATATTTATATATTATTTTCTACCATTAAGAAATAATTATAATTCTCATTTAATTTGTGCAAAATTACGTAAAATGGACCATCCCAAATCTTGCAATAATATTTCAATATAAAAACATTGTCAGTATATAACATTACCATTTATTTCATCAATTAACCCTCAAGTTAAAGAAACATTTCTTGAGAATGACAACATTAAAATAAGGAACTATTTTAAACAAAAATCCTTTTATAAAGAACAAGAAGGATCCTTCCCAAAAGTAGACCAAAAAGAAGTGATCAATGCCTTCAATGTAACTACTGTTACTTGGGTCAGGCTTCAAGGATATTAAAAAAGAGTAAAGGAACATGCAAATAATAACAAAAAAATCAGTGAACGATAGGACTATATAACAAAACAATGTATCAACAACAAATATCATTTGATTTTCAGAACCCTACCAGTAGCGTGGTGTTGCGACTACCTGCCGTTTTAAAAGGAAAAGCGCTGGTATCAGAGACTGCTCGTAGTAAACAAAACTGTAACAATGTTTTGTCCCTCGGTCGTGAAAAGAGCAATAGAGCAACGTGCGAACACGAAGTTTTATTTCAACGTGAGTAAGAGTGCCACAGAAACCTTTGAAACGGTACAACGTGTTAATGGCGGTGAAGCAATGTGACATAAAAACGTTTTTAAATGGTATGCAAGTTTCTGTGATGGCAGAGAGAGCATTGAAGACGATCCATCCCCTGGAGCATCAGCAACAGTTCGATTCGACGAAAATGTTCGATAACTGGCTGAAATGCTTCGAAATAATCGTGCATCTACCAGGTTACTTTAAGTGGTCACTGGAAGTCCTAAAACTACTGTGCATCGCATTGTGACTGAAACTTTGATCAAATCTATTGTCGCTTTGTAACCTCACCTCACCACAAATATCAAACGCTAATTTTACGACGTCGGAAAAAGATCTACAACGTTCTGTAAGTTGGGGTTTAAAACATGTCGAAGTTCTGAGAATTCGTCTAAGCATTGCAGGAAAAAACGCTTCTTTAGATACAGACAAAGAATCACGCCAAGTTGTGAATTAATGAAATTAGAGTGCATATTACGTTAGCTACGTATCTTCTTTGGCTCTGAGAACTCACTTCAACTTCCAAACAGCCGGCCTTCGAAATAACAATGCACTCACTGTTCGCAAAGGTCGTAGCCCCAAAGAGACCCAGCTTCTTAGTTCTAAGTTAGATTTAGATTGTAAATAAATAGAATTTTAAATTAAAGCTCTCACCAGAACTACAAAAGCCTAATCAGCTGTAGTACTATGTATTCCAGCAATTGAATAAACTCCTCTCTCTCTCTCTAGGGTTACTGGAGAGTGGAAATCTGAAAAAGCAAATGTCGTTAATGACCTCCCAAATCTACAATACCGCTTCGTAACTTAGAAATGCACACCAAGATCTGGCGATATTCAGCTGCGACGAAATTGAAAAAAAAGAACCCTCTAGGAATATATGTGCTTCTGAGACCAGAGGGGTAACATAATCGTTTATTACTAATATTATGAGAAATACGTTAGAGTAAGGTGACCAGATCTTAAAAATCCCAAAACGGGATATTGTGGCATTTCGCGACTAAAAAACGGGACAAATCCGGACATTAATTTTTAAACATCAATGGAAATGAATAGCACGAATACACAGAAAACGTCCGCAATGTTTAATACATTTATTTGTAGAAAAAAAGCTTGCATTTAAAGTATTTATTTAGAATTTGCATTTAAAGTATTTATTTAGAATTTGCAATTTAAAGTATTTATTTGCAGAAATTACTTTTACATTATTTGAAACGTAATCTTGGAATTCGATACATGATTTTTTAAAAGTTCAGTATAAAGTTCGGATTACTGAATTTTTTTGTAACGATATCCATAGCGATAAAGCATATACAAACTCAAATGATACGAGAACTGGTTTTTCTTCCTAGAACCATCAGTGATCCCCTCCTTTTGATTTCAATAGTTGGTGCAACTCTTGTTACGTGGTTCATGAGCGTATAAATTACTCGCGATCGCGGTTACTTTTTTATAAACTAATGCAAATCCAACGGAATACACTATGATGAATTGAAAATTGTTGACAGCGCTTTATGTTGATTAGTCATTGTCTAAAAAAACGGACTATTTTGGGGTCCCGATTTCCATTAAAAAATACGGGACAGGGACTAAAAAAGGAGTTACTTTCTTCTGATGCTTTGAAAATGTATAAATCAATTAGAAATTATTCAAATAAAATGCGAGCTGATATTAATAACGTCTACAGTTGGAGCACAGGGAATTATTTGTACTTTAATATTAAAAAGTGTTGCTTCATTACTTATATTCGAAATAAAGCATATCTAAGAACAAGTTACTCAATGAATAATAAATCTTTAGATCATGTATATTTTGTAATAGTCTGAGGTGTTCATATGCAACATAATCTGACATACCATCAACACATATTTAATATAACAAATAATGCATTAAAAATTTTGACTTTCTTATTCGAAATTCCAAGAATTTCAACGACACCTCAAGTTTGATACTACTATTTAATTGTCTTGTGTGCGTCTATTGGAATACGCTTCAGTTATTTGGTCTCCTTATTGCATATCAATAAGTAACCAAATTGAAAAAAAGATTTTAAAAAAACCATTCTCAACATATTCATATAACGTACAAGCAGTCTGCTTATGAAATTTATTAAATTATTTTAGTGAAAAAATTCAATTCAACTACTCTTTCCACTGGGATCGTGTCTAGCTCTTGGTCAGCGTGCTCGCTTTCCACTATCTGCCTCGGGTTCGATTCCCGGTCGAGCCATGACTTAAGTGTGGGTTTTCCTTGCAACGTAACCGATAAAGTTCTGAAACGTACAGTACAAGCACATAACGTCCTAGCCATGTAGTTACTAAATGTAGCATTGCCGCAGCGTGGGGGAGGGCTCAGCAACCCATTAAGCATGGTTATTCCCTATTCTAGACCATTCACTTGAAAACTTTACATTTCAATTAAATTTCGAAAATTTTTGAAGTCATTTATGTAGAAGTGTAATATAGTTTAATACATTGCTATGTTATGAAGATTCTTCAGCAGTTATTTGACACAAATATCTAAAAAGTTGTCATTAATACGAATAAATGCTATTGCTATCGTTCATATCCAAGATGTAGGCAAAGGCCAAGTTGACAGACAAAATTACTTTCCTTGCAAAATTACACACATAAAATCGAATACAAATGAAAGTGTATTTTGAAACAAAACATTCGGGGTTGGGTGAAAGTTCATAAGTCACCCACAAAGTTTCGATTCTATATTATCTTGGATTTTCTTCAGTTGGAGATAATCAATATATATATATATATATATATATATATATATATATATATATATATATATATTCAATCGAAGTGTAAGTAGCCCATACTAGGGTCCTCTCATGAATGGAAGGAGTTATAAAACACGGTCTACACCATAACAGGAATTCAGAAGGTAGAATTCACAGTAAAGTTCAAAAGACACCTACTTATGTACGCATTTCCATGGGCAATTTTTAGAGAAAAGGGATTTTGTCTTGAAAATCACTTTTACATAGATATAAATATGCTAATTATATTACATACGGTTAATATGCTTATTTATGTTACATAAATGTATATATGCCGTAATTGCATTTATGTAATGACAGCATAATGACATTAATTGGTTTGATTAATATCAAAGGATTTCTTTCAAGGACTGTCAGCGCATTTAGTAAATCCGGATGTTATACCAAAGCCAATGTGGTGCAAACTTACAGTAAAGTATTTCATTTTACTTTGAAACTAATATATTTTGTGTTTAACAAGCCGGTTGTAATTTGGTTACATAGAATGTTGCTACAATAAAACGTACTTCCCTTTCAAAACCATGGTCCTGATCATTTAAGGATTGATTAAAAATTTAAGAGAATCATATATTTATAATACAAATACATTTGAATTAATTGTATTTCGTGCCATTCCAATAATTGCCATGATATTTGAATTACATTGAAAAACAATTGACTGGAATTAAATACCTACTCATCGAAATTGGTATTTTCCATAACAACTACTAAATAAAAAAGTATTAAATTTTTTACATTGAAATGCTTAAGATATTACAAAAATATTCAATTTTTGTAATTAACATTTGATTTTCAAATTCATTTACATACTCTTGACCCAAGAAATTTGTTGACAATTATCTGGACAACATTTTTACACAGTCCAAAGGACAGATAACAAGAAAAGGCCTAGTAGTTTCAGTGCAATTAGTACATTAGTACAGTTTTAGTACATTCAACATCCACTGTTCACAATTTACTGCACAAATTCGGAATAGTCACACAGTTCAATAATTTTACAAAAATCCTCATAGTTTCTATCAACTGTTGCAGAACCGATTACATTTTAATGCTCATGCAAAAAACGTATTTCGCAATTGGGAGGAAAAAAACATGTTACTTAAAATTAGAATCTGAAGAAAAAGGAAGGTTTAAAATTATTCTATTATACACTACAGCCGATCTTAATTCCAATCCAAAGGGGAAGTAAAAATCTCTGAATTATTAAAAATTCGAATCAGCAACAAAAAAATGCTCTAAAATCACAATTATATTTCTTAGAGATGACTTAAGTTTTCACAACTGCCATCATTTATTGTTATTAATGTGAAAACAGAGGTGAATATCACATGAGTCAAAATTAACATTTTATTTTGGATATTAAAGAAAATAAAACTCACTACCATTCAAATATATGAACATGACAGTTTTCAATAAAACAAATCTAAAAATTGTATTTTCTTGGCTTGGCTCTTCAATCATAACGAATGATTTAGTTAAGATAATCAGAATCTATGTTTATTTACGTCATGCGATACACCTATAATCACTTTTAATAGCATGATTCGAATTGGTATTGTTCGAATCCAGCAATATCGAACGAACAAACACCGAAATAACAAGAGTTTACGGAAGTGACTGAAGATATTCCTGTGGAAAGTGGTGCATTGATAATCTACTGTACCTTACATGCAGCAAAAATGTAACTAAAAAGAATAATATATACAAATTCGGTGAATAAAAATTCTAAATACTTATGCTTGCACCCCCAGGAGCTTGGATCTTGAAAAATAGACGTGGATGGTTTGTAGTTCAGTAGAGAATACTGATGACCAAATGCCATTCCTTCTGGAACAATTCTGCAAATAAAAGGACAAAATGAAAAAAAAAATGTTGACGTATCTCTTTCCTGAGGTGGTAGAACAATACCCGCATTATGCTTGCTTAAATGATAATTTAATCAACTGCTAGAGACACTTGTCTCGCATGATGTTTTTTTCCCCTGAGGACATGTCGGTGATTCCCCCCTCTGGATGTCGAGATCCACCGCAGCCCTACACGTCGGCTGGAAGGATTTCCTCAATCAGGTGTCTCCCACCAGTGGGGCACTTCCTCAGCCGCGACAAGTTCTAAGCTCATGTGGTAGAGTAGTGTGTGTATGTACATGTATAAGTGAGGGGTGAGGATAAGACAAGGAAGAGGAAGGAAAGATCGCGCACGATCCGTAGCCTGTTCGTTAAGGTACAGCTCCGGCATTCGCCTGGTGTTGATCGGAGAATCTACGGAAAACTACCGATAAGAGCAGCAGGCCGCTAGAATTCTCCTCCAGCCTGCGGCTGAATTCCACTTGCTTACGTATTTGAATTATTTAGCTAGTGTCGACACACCTGCCACCGCCGGGTCCCGAACCCTCGGATCTTTAGCTCAAAGGCAATGCAGTGACATTTCGTGTCGGTGCCCTGAGCTCCCTAAGTATTATGATAAAAATAGTATGGCCTTCATTCTGATCTTAATGACGCACTCCATATTTTTATAGAAATATACCCTTTCCGAAAAAACTATTCAACCTCACAGAGCTTATACGGGATGCTTTCAAGAATCACTTTTGATTAATTTACAGACGGTGCCAAATAATTACAGTTAATCGTCACAGCCCAAAATAATGAGACACTGCACTGGTAAGTAAATCAGTTCAGCATTATACAGAACTAAAATCAAACAGATGTGAATTGCGAAAAGAAAATTTAAAAATTGTATTCAGAGACTACCAGAAAAAAATATATGAAAACTTAAAAAAAGTGGATTGTGCGAAAAAGTTCATTCCAAGGCGTGCCACAATAAACATTCACATTAATTCACGGTACTTAAAACATATCAAGTTACGATACACTTTTTTATACACTTGGTATAGTTTGCATATTCAAAACCATCTTTGCAACCAAAACTTACTTCTTTGCAAACCAAAAATACAATTTAAAAAATATTAATAAAGATGAACACACTACAAGTTACAGAGAGCTTCGAATTAAATGAATGCCTCACCTGTCTATGCCCTATGCCAGTTAATTATTTAATCTAATGCAAAATACTTTAAAATCATGAGTGTTGATCAAAAAGATCAAGATTACTCAATTAATACAACTTCAAGCGCACGCGATCCTTAATACGTATGTTCTACTTTCATAACGATTGAGATTTTCCATTATGCGAGTTAAATACGAGTATTATATATCAACCAATAAATGCGCCCGATGTAACGCTTGAGAAATAGTGGTGTATACGTAACGTTTCATAACTCAAGTCTGTTCACTCGAAAACTAAATATTGAGAGAATATTTTAAAAAATATTTGTATTACTTTAAGTTTTATTATAATATGGTTTAAAACATTACTATGTTATGAAAAACCAGCCGAATTTTTTTCACATTAAGAAGTAAAAGTTCTCGTCAATAAAAACCTATATTCATGTAATAAAATCAAACTATTTTTCATATGAAGACGCCCAATTGAATAACGTTTTTCGTTTAAATAACGATTTTGTCTTACTAGGACATATTAATAGTTATATCAGTTTAATAATTCGTTAGAATCATCAAAAACTTCAAAAAATGAAAATTTAATCAGAGTACCTGAGAGTCCCCCCTCCCGGTAATATGTGGGACCATTCATACGTTAGCGTTGCTACAGTCAATCATAAATTGTTTCATCGACTGAGATGAATGGAGTAATTACAAAACTTTGCAAAATTAAAACTCGTAATGTATAAATAATCATCTTTGTAGTGTGTTGCTAGTAGTAGATAAAATAGAAACAATTTGAACGAAAAATTTTAATAATGAATCCTAAGTTAAAAGTTGAGTTAAAGTTACCAGTCTAATTAAATATTTGAAATTTTTAATTAAGAATCATTCTATCAGAAGTAACAGAACGAATAAAAATATTGGAGAAGTGAAATTTGAACATTGTTAACGATTCTACTACTTTATTCGGTAATTTGCTGCAGACGTGCCTACTGATGTAAATTCATTATGGTTGTTATGATAATTCCCAAGTTGGAGATGTTATCTGTGATAATGACTGGGACAATATTGAGAAATGTATACCCCAATAAAATATTCAGACTTTTTGACATTGCTGTTCTGGTGAATCTTATGGTGGCACGCAGCATTTCAAAGATGTTAGTTGCACTATTCCGGCCACACAACACATATTTAAGTGAACTCTTGGTGTTGCAACACCTCACTTTTCTCGCATTCTTTCTAACATTGACGATATGACATGGAATTGAGCCCTAGAACGCCTTGCAGATCTCTAGTTTGCTGCCCGTGAGCCCTCCTGAGGGGCAATTGTTTTTGAAAATTACTTCAATTTCAAGCAAAAAGAATTTAAAGACTGCTAGTTTTATCAAAACACTGCACTTATTTTAAGATTTAATTGTTTAGAAGAGGTTTTGTTGAGGAAAAATTCCCAATATTACAAACTTTATAATTCGCATTGATGGAAATAAATTTTGTACACATTTTCGGGGCACAACTAAGGTGGGGGGGCAGGACAAGGTGTTCCAGCCTCTGGGCGCTCCTTCCGAGTGGTGACAATGGGGTGCCTACTTATAAACATGATTTAACTCAATTTAGAAGAATCCAATGATTCTATAGTTTCTGGGAATTATTTATAACATTTTAACTTACAATAAAATGAATTACCAAACAAAAGTCTAATTATTCCATAAATACAACAATTCGGATGTAGAAGTTCAGTAAGATTCAGAATTTTCTTCTGCTTACATTCACACATTTTCTATCGGTTGGCTGGTGGAATAAGTATTCTCAGGAGACTAACACTAACTTTGCGTTAAAAAAATCGTAAACACTACCACACATTATCACTATTCTTTAAAGATTTGGGAACATATTACATTTAATAAACGGTATGGTTATATAATTCTTTTATTGTTATGAGAAAATCGAAATTACTGTTCGTTTCGGCCAAAAAAGTCAGATCGTGGTAAAATTGTAGTTTCAATAATATTTGCGACATTGTTAGTAAATAACAGTGAAGATATATCCAGGAAATGAACATGACAGGAAATATACACAGAATGCTGAGTTACAAACAGTTGTTCAAACTTACCGGTACAATTCCTCCCTAAGCATTAGGGTACATTGCGTCTTATTTGATGTACACTTGTTGTTGTTCTCTTTACCCAACATTTGGAAATTAATTTCTGCAAAATAAAACATAAAATTTGGTAATGTAAAGTATATTGTGTTGCCGGGGAAATTTATGACAAAGAAATCCTAGCACTTACTTTCAACTTTCATGATTACTGTCCAGTACCAATAACTGACTTTAGTCACAAAATTCACTCATAAGTGACTTGCTTTAGGAACTCTTCTGCTGACAAATAAATATAAAATATTATTCGCATGGATTAAATTATAATTCCTTGTATTTCAAAGACTAGAAAAATGCTTCTACTTAAGTACCTGCAACATGGAGGCATTAGCGGTCTAGAATTCCCAATTAATCAAAGGCAAGGAGAACATTTACCGCTACTTGTTTACTTTAACATACTTCACCTCCTTTCTGTTATTCAGGGTATTAAATGCTTATCGTCATTACTGGAATAGAAAACACTAGTGTAATCAGTCAAATACAACTTTTTTCTCAGTATATCACAAAAACATAAGTGTGTACAGATACATTTCAGGCATTATTCTTAAGAAACGTCATTCATAATTAAACGTTAATTGAAAAACTACACTAGCATAGCTAGATCTTTCATGACAAAGTAAGTAATTGACAGATTGAAACGAAATTCGCACACTACTGACTTTTTGCAATAAAAATTTAATTGCATTCAGTATTTATTTTCAAAATTCTTTTTTACCTCTATATTTTTAAGAGTCCATAGAAATTTACGGAGAGAAATATAATTATTCGAATTTCGGAATTTATTCAATGGAATGATAATTTACTATATTTGTTACTAGCTTTCTTCGTAAATTTCAACTCTAACAATAAAAAAATCAGAATTACATAAGTTTTAAGAAATTGAGGTCTGTGAGCATTCAAATTACATGTACTAACTGAACTGGCATCCCATCATTGATCTTAATTTCCCTGTATAATAAAAGAGTAAAAACGGCAAAACAAATAAAAGGGGTTGGAAAGAAATAACGAAGGAAATTAAATGTGAATAGAATGAAGAAGAAAAAAAGAAAAATGTCCAAGCAAAATATACAGGAGTCATTCAAACTTACTTCGCCATCTTGAAACTTCCCACGCTAGACGAAAACGTTTCATTCTGCTTAAATTACGTTTACACAAAACTCGCTCGCTGATAGTTTGTACGACCATTGGAGATTTCTCTCCAATGATTTTCGACGACTTTCACACGATATAATCGATGTCCTACAGCAATCGATAAACACGTCCGCCACGCGCAGCTTCCCCGGGACATTTGCTTGCAGCTTGCGCCTGGGAACGCCTTTCCAGGAAATGTCGGCCCAGCACGTCGGCACCCAGTGATACCAACGCAGCGCGTCTACCAACCAAATATATCTTTCAATTTCTGGAGTAGGTACAAGCTTGCACTGCAGAAAACTAAGATTATTTTGCACGACTGACTTTTTCTCGAAGAAAAAAGAAAAATAATATTTTTGATATTCATCACTAGAAAATCAATAGAATGAACTACTTTAATTTCTCTATAAATATCAAAAGAAGTTCTCATTACTTTCCGATAAAAAAATCGAACGTAAACTATTTTTTAAAATTAATAATGAGAATTATTACTATTGAATTGAAACTATTTCCTTAAATTAATAATGTACACCTTACAGATTTTAACTTGCTAATAGAAGAGGTTTCGTATTTCAGACTGAATATTCTTCTTCTTTGTGTGAGTAGTTTAGATAAGTAATAATAATTCATTTACTTTCACTTACAAATTAACACTACGTTTAATATGACTGAATTCCTGAAAGCAACAAAGGCACAACCCCTCTCGGATCGATATTTGCGCCTTTGGCCTTCAGAGAGCTCCAACTATACGTCTTTCTTTGTCCTACGCCTTTCCCTATGCTTCGCGCAGGGGCAGAGCTCAAAATCACTTTTGCATGTTATAGTTTGGCACAAACATAAGTCATCAAATCAGACAACACTGAACCATAAAATAACGACATGATGGAACATTCTGATAAAAAAAATGGAAACGTAAAATAGTGTTATTGTAATTAATAAGATAATACAAGTTATGAATGTACGCCATATAGTTTTTAGCATTCATAAACTTGCATTTTTTCTCAACACCGGCACAAATTTATCAACACAATATATAGACATCATGCAAACTTACTTCCGCATCTTAAAACTTCGATGCTTGTGTCGAAAATGTTTTCTTCAGCTTTCAAACACTTTACATAAACCACATTCGCTGTTATGTTGCCGGAGCGATTTCCCTTTCATGATTTTGGCCGACTTTCACATCATCTGATCGATTATAATGCAGAGTACAAGAAACACGGCTTCCGCTGACCAGACCCCCAGACCAATTGGTTGCGGCCAACACACTTCCAGGATATGTCGACCAAGAGAACGGCGCTACCATCCAAGATCATCAAATTCAATTTCTCCAGTGTGCACTATCAAAACTGAACAATTATTTTGAATACGGACAAGAATGTTTTCGCAAATTTAAAATCGAAAAATAATACTTAAGATTTTTATTGTCGATCTCAAAAAATAATACTTTTGTATAATCATCATTAATAGATTTCTCATGAAATTACCAATAGATTGCACCATAATTTCATTCGTTTACAAATAACACACTAACTTTTAAAACATTAATCTGATAAAAATTCGAAAGTAAATTATATTCTATAATTGTAATTTTTAATAACGCACTGAGGCGGGTCTCTTGTTAAAGCGTATGAAAGGGGAAATTGGCAACTCTACTTTTCGAACTACCCAGCAACTCTAGAGGGGGGATCGAGTATTGGACGCGCTCACGACCTACACAGTGAACCAATCAGGCTGAAGCAGGATAGTGTCGCACAGAACGGCAGTCTTTGGCGGACGAACCATGTTCGAAAGAGATCGGAGAGCTATTGCGCATCGTATCTGACTTCATCCAATGAGATCCAGGCACCAGTTTGCGTCACAATATTAGCGGGAATTTTAAATGCAGCCAGATACCAAAAGTATCACCTTGTTACATGTCAATGAAACAAATGTAAAGCTTTTTTTTTTAATTCGCATCTCATATTTCAAATATACCATCATATTATTGATGGTTGGTCAATTTATGCCTCTTTCAAGATGTTTCTCAACACTTGTCGCTCTCCAAGCAACACAGCGGCCAGCGTCTGGTCTGGCTTTTCATACGAAGTGCCAGTGTTGTGGTCATGTGGATCGTGACGAAAACTGGTGCCGCCCAGAATGAGGAAAAATCGGTTCACCGGAGTAACTGCATACTCCACCTCTTTCCATCATGGAACGCATGTCAAATTACTGCCAGCATTGGCTGAAGTTTGATACGATGCGCAAGAGCCCACCCATCTCTCTCCACCATGATGGGAAGAGCTCATTCCTGTCGGAAGTTTTGCAAAAAGACGTCCGCACCTCCGTGGACCGGACGGCATGAACCGATTTGCATCCGTCGCGGAAACACATTATTGCGCTAAGGAAGAGGAGTGTATTGTTGAATTGCTTTGAATGCCTTATTTTACGTGGCGAGACTCAGGCCATGAGGCGTGCTCTTCCGTCCGACCACGCAAATTTCGCTATGCTCCTTTCACCAACTAGCAGAGAAAGGAGGTATTTCTTGGGCGAGAAACAGGCTTTTTTAATTTAGCTCAGAGGCGTCATTTAGGCTTGAGGACCTTTTACATGCAAGTAAATCTACTAACATGGGCCAGCCGGCTTTACTCCCCCCCCAAAGGATGGCGTACGAAGGATTTTTTCGCCCTTAAAAATCCACGGCTTCGATCGGGTTTGAACCCGCCAACTTTGGTACAACAGTTCGATACTTGGGCTAACCGTTACACGATCGCCGCGCGCAAATTGTTAAATGTGACATGAAGTTTAATGAATTATATAATTATTTTTGGAACAATATTCACTGTAAATAGAAATGTGCTATGCGTCCGCGTGCACGTGATTATATAGACGCGTACACAGGAAGGGAGGGGAGGGGCAGTGGTCCGAAGGGGCCCCATAGCCTTACGTTATTTTTTTTTGTACATACTCATGTCAATCTCAGACAAATATTACGTAAAGAAACAATATACGTATGCTTTACTTTCTCTTATGCCGTAGCCGTACGCCGATACGCCGTAACGCCGTATCGCTTACGCCGTAGAGAGAGAATTATGTAATACTGCGCAAAAAAAGGCAAATTTTTGGCAGAAAATATCTTATTATAGGGCCCTAGTGCATAAATCCAGTTGATAAATTTAGAAAAAAATTCTCTAACACGTGGCGTAGCCAGAATCCATGTTTTGGGGGTCATTGACAGTAAAAATGAAGGCAAAATGTCTGTCCGTCCGTGAACAACGCTAGCTGCTAAATCGTTCCGCCTATTTTCTCCAAAACGGACATTCCCCCATAGATCTGGTTGACGTCTCGGCCCCTTGAATTTGAAAACCATATTTTAATTTTGGGGTACTTTACATGAAGCCCCTAGAATATTTTCAAAATATTTTAGATAAATTGTTGCATCGTTTTTTATTAAATTTTGTTGTTGGATAGTGTGACGGGAGTTTAAGAGAATGGCGCAGGTCCCATTTTCGTTGAAAACAATTTTTTTTCGAAATTTGCTAAAACACAACTTTTTTGGCTTCTTCCTACAACTACATGAACGTAGAGATTTTCCCTCAAAGAAATTCGTTCTTTAAAGATAGATTTTGAAATAAGGTCATGTGCAGTTTTTAGAAAATTTCGGTATTTTTCGCGTAATTTCGCCTGAAGACTGTCGCAATAGCTGGTTTTCTAACCTCTTTACACTAGGTAAGCTTTCCGGTACTGCCCCACCTCCTTCCTGGCATCTACCTATCGGCGCCAAAATTATTTTTTTTTTACACTTTCTCAATTTTTCAGTCCTCTTATAGTAGAATCGGAACAGACCTTCGAGAATATTACAGAAGAGTAAAACAGAAGCCTGAGCCGTTTCCAAAGTTTTCAAAAAATGGCCCCAACCTTTTTAATTAAATTTTGTTGGCTAGTGTGAAAGACATATACGTTGCAAACTCCTTATTTAAAAATTGGAATTTTTTTTTAAATGTCGACGTTTTCCTACAACTACAATTACAAAGATAGAGATTATTCTCTTTATGAAATTTGTTTCTTAAAGATAGGTATGAAATAAAGTCCTACCCAATTTTTCGAACATTTGAGTACATATCGCGTAATTTTGTGTTAAAATACGGGCGAGAAAGAACGTGCTGCTTTCATCTTCATGGATTTTGTGTAAACTGCTTTGTGTTGACAAGCTCAGTCTTGCGCCGAGAAACTTTCAAGCCCGCTGGCTGTGAAGTATTTTTTCTATCGAAAGGTGAAACTGTTTTACGAGAGGGGGGTAATTAAATTGATATTGAAATAAAGGAAAGAGGAGGTAAGGATTATAATGCATTATAAAAATGAGTATAGTACAATTAGAAATTTTAATCGTTGAGAATAATATTAAAAGAGAAATGAGAATGGTGTATCATTGGAAATAAAAGTACAGTCTGTTTATGGATTTTTTGTAATTGAGTAAAACATAATGGTAGCTACAGCTGCGTCTAAGAGTAAGGGAGAATGGGAGAATCACCGTCAGCGGGTAATGACGGTCAGAGTGTTTTCTAATCCTGTGTTGTTCACACAAGCATATGGAACTATGTGTTACCTAGCGTTATCATTTGAAATTATACTGGAATCCATTTTGATGCATTCAGTTGCCAAGCACGTTGCTGGGAGTTGTTTCCGTATTTCAGTTTTATTTATCTAATTTTTACCCATGATATTTTAAGCTGCTGATTTGCATTTTCAGCAGTTCTTTCCAAGAAAATTCCCTTGTGCAAGGTAAGTGGCAGCAAAATACTTCGCTAATTTATTATAAATAAGATACGTTTCACTCAACAAGGTATTTTCACGAGAGTTGTCATATCGGGCAATGACGGTCGGGTGACCGCCATTACCCCATTACAAATTCTGCGTTATCTGTTCGGTTTGTATTACTTTCAGATTTCAAGAAATTGCAATGCTATCTCTACCCCCCACATTCTTCACATCGCTTACATCCATTGGATATTGTTCTAAGGTCCATTAAACTAGCATTTAACAGAGAGTGTGCTCCGCATAAGAGAAGCAAACCCATCTGGTGAACACATTACAGTTTATAATTTGGCTGAGCTCTTCAAGAAGGCATATTCTACTGTTGCAAAAAGAATATCTAGCTTTCAATCCACAGGCATCCATCTTATGAATCCGGAAGTATTTTCAAATGAAAACTTTTGATAATGGAAATGAACTTAGCAATACACCAACCGGAGATCCTGTGAATGGAGAGATTTCCTTTCAAGAAGTGTGACCCATCCACAAACACTTAGATCTTCAGAAAACACAGCAAGCAACTCTACTGTATTGACAGAATCACAATTGGAAGAAAGACTAGCAAGAAGCCTCCAACGCCAGTAAAAAATGTGTAAAACGCAAAAATTCTGATAAGTTCAATGTTGGAAAAGTTAGTAGGTCTAGTAAAAGAGACAAGTTGCAGGACGGTTTTTCAGAGTCTGATGTAGATCAGAACAACCTCTGCCATGACTCTTCCGATGGGGGGCTGAGAGGAGATGAGCTATTATAATAAAGGTGATGTGATGGTGAATCTACACAATAGAATTCCAAACTTTAAAAAAATAATGAACGATATTCTTACAGTTTGAAATAAAAAAACAGAAAAACGTTGTGGCTCAGGTATCAAGTGTGGAAAAAATATAAACATGTTCACACTTCATGAGTGCATACCAATGCCACAAGAATATTTTTGTTTTCAAGTGTGAATGATATTAGCGTAGCATCAAAAACTGATATCACATGTAAACTTACTTGTATTGAACATTTGAGATATGGAAAGATTAGGTTCCTGTACTGTATTTTGGTGATATATCATGCTATTTTTTAAACCAATGTATTTCAACATTAAATATTGAAGATATGACAAAAACTAGATGATTGGTTAAAAATCACCTCCATGATTGTTATTACTCGCTCCTGTGACCGTCATTACCCAACCCTTGGGGTAATGGCAGTCAATGCTGTATTTGAAAAAAAAATTCCATTTCTTTGTAACTAGTATGGCAAAAGCACCCAAAATCTCATTTAACAATGATTAATAAATAATTGTTAGATTACAACCAAAAGCATCGAAATATATTAATAATAATAGTAGTAGTTACAACTGATATTTCTTAGGTGATCGTGACTCCCCCGTTTTCTCGTAACAATAGCCAGGAGTATTTCAAGTTTTAAACATACAAGCAAAGTAATTCATTTTAGTTCACGAGAATAACAGTCACGTGGGATCCCACGTTCCATTAAAAAGCAACACACTCTTAAGAAAGAAAATTACTGTTGTGAAGGAAGTTGATATATTTGTATAAGAGTTGGGTATGCATTTTGATTTTTTCTTTAACGAAAGGAACAAAATTTTATTTTTCAGAAGTGTTTCCTATGTATGTTGAGGGTATTACTTCAGATATCTTGCAAACTATAAGTTATGTGACGCACTCTAATTGGAGTCAGAAATATTATTTTAATGGTCTAATATAATCTCGAGGCCAAATCCTAAGACAAAATATAAATTCTCGTCGATTTTATCATTCGATAAATTCCTGAAACCAGGAGCAAGCTGTACTCCTAAAATACACCATACATCAGGGCAGTATAAAGACGAGGCTTTGCTTCTGGACATAAATGTAACTTCAAATTAACTTCTCCCAATAGCACGTCATACACAGTTTTTAACTGTTTTTGACGTAAATAAATAAACCGGTTCAGGATGAGGAATGCCGGCCAACCTAGTCAAGTTCTCTAAGGTTCAAGAGCTGTGGGCAGCCTTGTGACGGAAGGGTGGCGGGTTTGAATCCCGCCTGGGGCATGAATGTTTGTACGTAGTATGCGAGTTCCTCTACCGTTACTCCCAAAGTTCAAACACCAATGGCAATTACAGTGGTTGCTGTATGACATAGTAGGTGAAAAGCCTTATCTTCAATAAAATAATAAAAAGCCGAGGAATGATCGTCCTGATGATGTGCCTCTTTTCCAGAGAGACGTAGTTGGCCAAATAAGTGTGGGAGTGGACCAGACATATCAAGGTCATCGCCGAGGTAACAAGTTTGCTAGAGTTCGCGGGCCCTGCATCGAAAGAAATTGGTGCGAAATTGAAAAGTCAGAGTTGTACAAATTGCTCATTAGTGTCATTTCCCTCCATATCCAGTCCAAACGTCAATGAATACCTGGCCATCCAAACGTCATTGAATACTTGGCCCATGACAGTCTTTGGGAAAAGATACTAGTCAGTTATTGTCACAAATTTAGACATATTACTTCACATTTTTTGTTTAAACCAAACAATTCGTTAATATGAAATAATACATCAGTCAGATTTCAAATTCTCAACTGAGGGTAAAATTAAACATTTTGCATCGAACGTATTATATTTAGTAATCATGTTTACTTACGTCATATAATAGCATTAACTTTCTACGTTAAGGGGAGGGAGGTTGAATAGACAAAGATTCTTGTGTGTGAAAAGTGATGTCCGTCTGTACGTGAGAATTGTTAATAGACACTTGTTAATTTATTTCACATTATTGTTAAATAAAATAAATAACCGAATGATTCAATAATACAAAACGAAAACAAGAGAAGAATTCGCCAAATTATTCCTGCCTAATAGCAAAAAATTTTATATAAGGCAGAATTTAAAAAGAAAGTAAACATGAAATAGAAATAAATAGTAAAGAATATAAGCATAATTCAAATCTCTCTAACATATTTTCGTATGAAGCTACTGTTCTCCGCCGCGCACCGCTTCAGCTGGTGCGTGTACACCCCTTTCTGGATATGGAGGGGAAGTTATAGCTCAGTCAGGGGAAGTAGACAATGGGGAAGGTCGCAGTACTGACAATAAGACCAATACCATGGAAGCGCAACTGATAACACCTTGTTAGGACAAGGAGATATTTAAGTTTTCCCAGGTAAGTACATCCATAAACATATTTTAAACAATGCACTCATAATTTAAAATCATGACATCGCTGACATACCATAATAAATATGACAATTTGTTCATAACTATGACGAAATAGTAAATCATACTGCCTTTTTTTCCTATTGGTCTCGTGGCCCTCAATGTGAAAGAAAAATACGAGTTTTTTTGTCTCAAACGAAATTCGATACAAGGAATGAACAATGTCACGCCCCGATCACGTGAAAGGAAGACTTGTGCATTACCTTGGCGCGTGGCTTTGTCCTCCCCCCCCCCTTCTCGGCAACCACACCTCCTACCAATTGGAAGTGGCAGCTCTCCTGCGGCAACCGGCAGTGTTTGTCGGAGGCCTCCTGCGTGCAGTCGCAGCCGGGTCGCGGGCGACCAGCGAAGCAAAGTGCGCGGAATGAGGATGACCGAGATTGTGCAGATCCTCGACCGCGAGGACCGCTGCGTGCGGGTGGTTCTCCTCATTTTCGCCGTCATCCAAATGCTGCTGCTGTCGGCGCTGCTGCTCCCGGAGGACCCGGTCATATTGGAGATTCAACCTCTTCCCGGTTTTGGTGGAAAGGTGCATCGAGCTTTGACAACTGCAGATCCAGCTCCACAAGATATGACGAAGGCAAATGCAATTTTAACGACAGATCGCACCGAAGCAAATCCTACAAGTAACACCACCACCACCGAAAACGGAGGTAAGGATTGCGCCTACACTGTTAAAATTTCACGGTGAGTAGCGCCTAAGTGATTTTTACTGCTCTCCTTGACCAGATCGCATTGCAGCTGAACCCAGAGACACCATTACCACTGGAGACGAAGGTATCGGTCCCGCTGGCACAGTTATTAATTCACGCACCTGGCAGGAAGTGGTGCCCAAGCTGTACGATCAACCACCTGCTTCTGGAACTGAAGTCAAATCTTCGGATATAACGAAAATTGGCAATAAAGAAGAGTACAAGTTCGTTCCTTTTCCAGGTTCTACCAGAGTCGCAAAGCAAATTCAGCCACCGAACGCAATACGTCTTCTCTGTAAGAATCAATTCTGACCATTTTTATCATTTTTCGTATTTTGTTATTTATACATAATTCTAAAAGACGATTATCTGTGTTGCTCAAGTGAAATTATTAAACGAATTTGTCATCCTGATTGGGAAATGAATATGGCCATTCATTACTTCTGCTACAATATACGTCTGAAATTCCCGAAACTGAAGTATCGAGGTCTCTGCTTGATTTTTTACTTAAATAATGTTTTTAATTAAATTTGTTATGGTATTCTTATGACAAGAGCAATACCATTAACATAAACCTGAAGATATTCGGTATGTGGGACTTATCTATATTACTCATTTCCAATGCGTGTAGAAATTGAAAGAAAACTACACACTATGGTCATGTAACAGGAGTTAATGATTTTGTTAGATACCTACGACTTTCGGGAAACATGAAACGGTTTCGGCTTTCACTAAAAAAATTTAATACTTGGTTGTTATTCTGCCTATTCTCGTTTTCCGTCTAACGACTGAATTCTCTACCTCAACGCATTACCTACATCCCCCTGCATGGGGAATCGCGTCTGCGTAGTTGGGCGCGATTTTTGGTGGAGAGTTGTAGTCGACCACCGGACTCAAGAGTTTCGCGGCGACAGTCACGTCGATAGCTTCAAAGTGCTCAAAGTGTTCAAAGCTCCTGGTCGCCGGGCTTGTGCGGTAATCGACCAGTCGGGCCTATGTCGCGTCGACCTTTGGCCAGAATCGGGTGAAGGAGATTCTTCGGAATGCTCTGGAATCCATAGGTAGAAGTCCGTCGGGAACCTGATACCACCCGCCAGGTTGCCTACGTTCTGGCGACACTCACGCGAGCTTCCTACAGGGGTAGGCAGTGAGGAGATGGGAAGGAGGCCCCAAACCGCTCGAAACATAGTTCGGGTGATCCTTTGTTGGGCTCTTGACTCCGACGTGGCTGTGGCCCAAAACTCTGGGCGTACTGGGATTCGTCCCGGCCTTCGTGAGTGGCGCATTGTTTACACTCCGCTACTAGCCTGGAAAGCAAGAGCTCGGATCTGGCAGGGCGGCCCGACCCAGGCATTGCATGGGGAGGTTACCGAGAGGGACATTGCGTTCTGTCGGGATCCATATACCAGCCGAAGGGCATCCTTACACGCCTGCAGGGAGAGCGGATTGAGGCCAGCACCTAGATTCCCACACTCGAGTGATTTCCCCCCGGTTAAGTACAAGTGCGAGATAGGCGCACTGCCGTTCATACTACTACCTACCTCCCAGCAGACGTCATGTGACAGCAACACTCCAGGAAGAGGCCGCCCGCCATTAATTGCTATTCACATGATGGCACTTGGAGATTTTCTTCACAAGAAATCTGATTAGTATATAGTGCATTTTTTCATACTGAATTCAGCTTTGTAGTCAGAATTGTTCCATCAGGCTCACTTTTTTTGTGACAGCTACATCTTAAAATCGGATTTCATCATATTTCACCTGCCAACTGCCAACTAGGAATTCACGTTTTTGTTTAATATTGGTGTAAAAAAAGGTTGTCTTGTAGATGCATTACGCAACGTTATTCCAGTATTCCTGACGAGGTTTTTGTCGAAACATTAAAGTTATGCAGTGTTTTAAGAGTATATTATTTGTTATTCTAGAGTAGCGTGCGTGTTACTTTTTGAAAAATCATTTTGTGAGGTTTTGTTCAGCAGCATTTTTGCTTCTGCATGACCCTAGTTAAATTAGGTCTACTATCTGTTCAAGAATCAGTGCAGTTGTTTCTTATATCGTATATAGAAATTACGGAGATTGTCCCTAGATTTGCGTTTGGAGACTAAATTTTTGCCTCGTTTTCTCTAACATCACGCACATGTTTCTACTACTCTTGATGCTAAATAAATGAATAAACACAATTTCAGGTGAGAAAGCTACCAAGGCAAATAAAGAGAAATCCGTTACCGCTGCTGCACGTTTCGGCCAAGGCTGGAAGGACACGATCGCCGGCCGCTTCTTCAGGTACGACGTGGCGGGCGCGAAGGTCAATCGGCCCCAACCATCTGCAGCCAATGACCTTGGACAGCGCGAGGCGCTGCCGGCCATGAACGGGCTCGCGTTGCTCCCGCTGTTGGACCGCCTCTATTGGGCTGCCCAGCGCGAACGTGTTCGCACCGCCCACGTCGCCTCCGCCGCCGCCACTGCAGCTGTTCTGCAGGGACTAGCGGTTGCCTGCCCTGTTGTTCTTCTCCTTAAAGCCAAGTATTGGGGCTAACATCACGACAGAAACTGTGAGTAAGTGTGAATCTTTTCCAACTCTTTCAACATTTTCCACTTTAAAATTTTTCTTTAATCGCGGCACTTAATGAACTTACTAATTCTAAAATGGTGGATGTTCCAATGACACTGGACAACGATATTTTCTTCACAAAAAATCTGGTTAGTATATAGTGCATTTTTTCATTCTGAATTCAGATATGTAGTCAGAATATTTCCATCAGGCTTTTGTTTGTGACAGCTACTTCTTAAAATCTGATTTCGTCATTATATTTGACCTGCTATAGGAACCTTCCCTCATATGTAGCGATTTTTTCACGCTGTATTTAATCCCAATATATGTAATATCATGTTGAAGTACCAAGAGGCAACCCTGTGCAGGTTCATTCAGGATTTGTCATACACAGACCTTTAATAAGAGTTACAAAACCTTATTAAGAGTTACAAAACCTTATTAAGAGTTACAAAACCTTATTAAGAGTTACAAAACCTTATTAAGAGTTACAAAACCTTATTAAGAGTTACAAAACCTTATTAAGAGTTACAAAATTTTGTAAAAGCTGATGGATTCTTGTACTTGAAATCGAAATTTCCCCAAATTCAATGATGCTAAACTGAAAGAAGGAATTTTTGTAGGGCCAAAAACTTGTCATTAATGGGTGATGAACATTTTGAAGGACTGTTAAATCCACTGGAAAAAGCAGAGGGTAGTATTTCAAAAGTGTATGTTGCAATTTCCTTGGAAGGCATAAAGCAGAAAACTATCGTGACATAGGTACTGATCTTCTGCTTTCTTATAAAGCTATAGGATGTAATATGTTTTTGAAAATTAACTTTTCGGACTCTCACTTAGACTTTTTTCCCAAAAAATCATAGGAGTGTTAGCAATGAGCATGGTACGCGTTTTCATCAGCCAATTTCTACAATGGAAAACGGGTACCAAGGTTAGTGGTGTTATAACATGCTGGCTAACGAATGTTGGACCAACAAGAATGACATTCCAGAAGCAAAATATGCTCGAAAATAACTATCGACCACTATCTAGGAAAGTCAGAATGAATAGTAAGTATATCATTTAGAGCTAGGTAGTTACCGATTTAATTACAAGTTATAAAGAAATCAAATGAATATCGCACAAAACACCTGCCTGATGGAGGAAAACTGAAATGATATTTGAATTCCGCATGAACAATACTTTTAGAATCTGTCGTTTTCATTCTTGTGAAAGATAAAAATTTTATTTCTGAGACCAGAGTTATTTCAAGTTTTTTCTTCTCAAGAATACAGTTTAAGCAAGAAAACTATGTCAAAATAGGAAAACCTTTTTGCGCTTCTGTAACCTGAAGAAATGTGAATCTGCCCTGTAAGTTTGCTCGGCTAGCATGAGCAAAACATTCAACATTGTTAGATTTTATTTGAAAACTTTTCAATATTTTTCCTATAACTTCATTTACTTCAAGACACACACATTAACACATCCATCTTAGATAAATAAACTTTTTGTGTAATTAACATTCACTTTCAATTTTATTTACAGGTGCATGCACTTGATATCCAGTAGCAACAGCTGCACTTCGAGTTCGTTTATATAAGTGAATTTGGAAATAAAGATGTAATAAAGTAAAGCCAAATGATTAGACATTTGAGATGCTTGATTTTGAAATGAATAGTGATATTATAAAGTGAATGGTAAACAATAAAAGGAACTGGCGTTCGGATAAATTTACGTTATTTTGACTCGCGCTCCTTTCACAACTCTTTGATACAAGTTCTCTATGTTCCCAACATTGTCATTCAATAGTATTAATATTTTAGACAGTAACAGAAAGTAATGGCATTTAGTACAGCCTACAATTTCCATTTTATGATTAGTCATACCAGAAACTTCGTTGCTACTAAATCATATTCATCAGGTGTCACTATAAAACAGATGTACTTAATTTTTCAACACATTGGCAGATGATATTAAACTAGTGAACTTCATTCACAAATTTCAATACAAGTAAATTTCAAGTAAAATATTTTCCGCTGCCAGTTGACTATAGCATACAAGATGATTTCGACCTCGTTGCTCATACAGGTCCCGGTGATAGAGAGCACTAAGTTATTCACGAGTTCAAAAGGAAATGTGCGACTCACATTCATTTAAAAAAAAAAGTTTTTTGTCATTTGTAATTTTTTGGCAAAATTGGTAGCCCAAATATTACATTAAATATTTTACGCTGTTGCTTTTATTGTCTACGTATCTAACGAATATGAAAGGAGATAAAATTATTTAAGTGTTATTTTGGACTATATTAAATATCGTATTTGCGTATACAGCCAAAATGTCGCCTTTTCACCAAGTGTAGTAGGGGCTCTACCAGTGTTCAGAATTACCTCCTCTGAGCAAGATAGGCATATGTGACGCGTGGTCTCCGTGACGCGCACAACTTTGCAGGATTGGGCCTTGATTTCTACATCCAAGCTTTCAATGCGCCGAAGGCCATCACGCTCCTCGACTTCGATAGCATAAGCGTGTTTTTCGTTAATCCCAGCTCCAAATTGCTCAGGTAAGAGGTAAGGATAAATTCATCCACAATGCCAATCGACACGTTTATAAAGAATCGCTTTTGGTGAGCTAAATTACACGCAACATACGGATTTTCCTCGGCCCTCACAAGCAAATTGTGCATTAATTGTGCCAGTTCTTGTGAAACACGCTTCATCTGACCAAAGAACGATTTTCCTGTTTTTTTCCCTGCATTTGCGCCGGAAATGTCTAGAGAATTGAACGACGTTTGAAGTCTCTACTGCGCAAACGCAAATGTGCACCCGGTGGAAATGGAAACGTAATCTCTCCGCATAAATTGTTCGCCAGACGAGGAACTGTCATCCGTTGACCTCGCGCCTTGTGATCACTTCTGGGGCTTCTTGGATAGTGTTAGCAATGGAGTTTTCCATAAAAGTGGCCAACCCTAACGCGAGGTGAAGCCGGTTGTTTACTTGCCGTAGCTCATACTACACGAGCACAGGCACATAGTAAAAAGGTTAACGTTAATTATTTACAAAGCTAACCAACGAAGAGTATCCAATTTTGGCAAATTCAGTCTGTACATTACATACAGGATAGGGTCCCGGCGTAACAACGGAGTGAATCACCCAGAATACTGAGCACCCAAAATAAAATCAATATTACGACAATATTAATACATCAGTTACGATTTGAATTGTATAATTCTAAAAGTTTGACTGTCATGTAACAATATATATACTTCTGAGTCAATGACTTCCATCTCCATCATCAGGTATTTGGTCGTTTCTTGAAAGCAAAATAGCTCCTACCTCGGCTTCTTCACAGAAAATATACATACATCAGCGCACGTTTGCTTGAGCCGTTTCTGCTAGACACGGAAGAAGAGTGATAGGTTACTTCAGGCGCGTCAAACCGCGCCCGCACAAGCAACTTATTATTTCATGTCTATTTTCTTACTTGATTCTCCTTTATATAAACATCTTTGCTAAGTGACAGGAATGTGTTTGAAAGGCGAAATCTTTCCTTGCTTTCGTTGTGTTTGAGCCGTTTCTGCTAGAGCCGTTTGCTTGAGCCGTTTCTGCTAGACACGGAAGAAGAGTGATAGGTTACTTCAGGCGCGTCAAACCGCGCCCGCACAAGCAACTTATTATTTCATGTCTATTTTCTTACTTGATTCTCCTTTATATAAACATCTTTGCTAAGTGACAGGAATGTGTTTGAAAGGCGAAATCTTTCCTTGCTTTCGTTGTGTGTTATTAAATCATTCAATTATTTATTGTATTTAGAAATAATGTGAAGTAAATGAACAAGTCTCCATAGTAAACAATTCTCGCTTACGGACGGACAGCGCTTTTAACAGACACGAATCTGTTAAACTTTCTAAACTGAATTTATGAAGGTCACGCTTTTATATCAGTCTTATGAAAACAGGATTACAAAATCCTGATTCTTTTGAATGAATTGTTTTAAATTTTACTAACAAATGAGAATTTGAAATCGGACTGATATATTATTTCATTTTAATGGATCATTTCTTCGCCTTAAAAAATGGAAATTAATATAGCTAAATTTGTGACAATATTTGTCAAGCAACTTCCCCAAAAGGCTATCATGGGAGTCGGCATTGGCACTTCATTGGCATTATAATTAAACAATATGACTACATTGACATTTTAAGAAATAATTTGAGAGCCAGTGCTGTTTCAATGAATTTAGGAAAAGACAACATTTTTCAATAGGACAATGATCCTTAGCACACTACTTTCAATACGAAACTTTGGTTATTGTACAATACACCAAAACAACAGCACTCTCCTCCTCAGTCTCTGGAGCTAAACATGATAGAACATTTATGGAGCTATCGGGAGACAAAAATATTAGAAATAGTAAAATTGAAAACAAAACAGAATTGACAACAGCGTTAGAGAAGAATGGAGTAATATTTCTCCTCAAATAGTGCAAAATCTTGTGAATTCCAATTCACAGAGACTTACGGCCGTTATTCGTGGCAAGGAAATCCCACAAAATATTAACATGCCTATTTTTTAGCAAGTGTGTTTATTAAAACTATAAACGTCAAAAGACTTTTTGCGCAATATTCTGTTTTCAATAGTAACAAGGTAATTGTTGGCTTTATGAAATTATTTTTGTGAAAATATAGGAAGAACCTATTTGTTGTCAAGATTGTTTTATCTCGTGTTAACATACAATCCCTCTGCAACGTTTCCACAGGCCCAAAACAGATACGGTAATGTCCACTCCCTTTTTACACTAGTAACTGTATGTAGTAAATTACTTTCTCTAACAGGATGTGTAGTCAGAATCATGATGCGTGAAAAATCAATTGACCGCAAAACGTCTGCCGGTCCGTCGGAGGTCAAAGGATAGCGGCTAAACGGTTCAGTCGATTTTCTCCACAATTGATATTCCCTTATCGATCTGAACGAACTCGAGTGGCGTAAGTTCCTTAGCGACTGACTGGACCATGTCCGGGGGAGGGGGTGCAAGACCCACATTCAAAACGAAATAATAAGTCACCATGTCCGATAAAATCACAGAAGAAATAATTGAAGTGCCGTTTTTTTCCTGTCTCGCACTTACTTCTTAAGAAGAGAAAGTTATGTGCGTTCGAAAACTGCGAATTTTTTGGCAGTAAAACTTATTGCCGAGTCCTGGTAACGAAAAAGTATGAAAGAAAAATTATGTTGCTATATATAGCAAATTACTTCCTCTAGCGCGAGGTGTAGCCAAAATCCATTTTTGTGAGTTCCTGATATCGAAAAATCGATTAGGGTCAAACGCTTGTCTGCCTTTCCGTCCGTCCGTCCGTCATTGTTAGCGCGTTTAGCTGATTTTCTCCAAAATGGATCTTCTCCGATCGACCTGAACGAACTTAAGGCTTTGGGAGTTTCAACCGGGTATTTTGATTTTCGAGGCTACTTTGCATGAAGTCTAAAAAACATTTACAATTTTTTTTCAAAAATGACTCAATTTTTTTTACTAAACTTTGTTCTCGAATTGCGTAAAGGATGCTTAAGAGCAGTATATTTGTAAGGAAGCTTAAGTGCAGATCTTATTTCCGTTAAAAATCCCACATTTATTGCAAAAATGTAATTTTTTAGGAGAGTTCCTATAACTATAATATTGAAAAACGAAATTTCTCCTCAATTGAATATGTTCTTTAAGTATATATCTTGAAATAAGGTCATGTTTAATTTTTTAGAAAATAAGAGTAGAGGAGTTTTCGGGTAATTTTGCGCAAATTGTTGGCAAATTAATTTTTAAAAAACGTTCCAATTTTTTCTTTAAGTTTTTCCTCGCATGTATCAAGGGTAATAAAAAATATAGCGCTTGTTCTATTAATGATGAACTCTCCGTATTTTCGAAAAATACAAATAGTTAACATTTCAAAACTACAAAATTAATGACTGCGATATTTTATTTAAAGTGTTTTCTAAAAATTTTGCTTTTTAAAAAGTTCCAATTTCTTTGAAAAAACTAATAGTTTTCGCGTGATGTGCTTGAAATTTAGAAAATTCTTTAAAAAAGTTCTCAAAAGCCGCTTAAATTTTTTTCTTTAAATTTTTTCCATGGCTAGAAGAATGGACGCATAAAATAATAACATGGGTCTCATTTTCATTGGACTGACAGATTTTTTGAACACTGCAAATTTAAAAATAACGCAAGCCCACTAGATAATTATAATTGACACAACGCTAGATGTGGACCAATTAAGTCAAATTTTATGATATGTAACTGTCAAAGAAAATGAATCCGGCAAACCGATTAAAATAAAAATTAATGAATTACGATTGACTTAGGATTTCAGAAAGTCTAAGATCAATTAGCACAAGGAGGGATTAGGTGCATTTTGGAATTAACAAGAGCATAAACGAACCAGACATTGCTTTATCTAAATATAAAGGAGATAATGGCGCAGCAATTAGGAGTGGAATTGACGAGGTGTTTAGAAACAAAATGGAAGATGAAATTGGCAATGCATTGTTTGTGCAATGTGCTGCTCATAATTTAAATCTTATACTTAACAGGATATTAGAAGTTCAGATATTTCACGGTTTGCAAGAAGAAAGCTATGTTTTCTTTGATCGTAGCATTAATCAGGGGAACATGTTACCAAATGTCATAATGGATTCAGATAATCTTATTAATGTGCTACTAACAACTTTGACTCATAAGATGTCATCACAGAACCGTTAAATATAGCTATATAATATTTAAATATTTTGCAAGCTTTAACAAAAATTACATTTTGTAATAAAATGTCAGAAACAAATAAAGCCTGTAACTTTAAGGAAAATTTGGAATTTACATTTCATCTAGGACTGCATTCCAAAAATACTATCATTAACCAACACTGTTTTGAAATACCTCCAAAGTCCTGATTCAGATTTGCAAATGTCAAAAAATACTCCATAGAGCTCCAGAAGAATTGATGACCATTTGGAACCACAATGGTAATTTGAAAATTGTGCAATACAATTATCCAGTCTGGAAAGTAGAAGTGGAATTTAACAATAAACGAGTGAAGAAAATTAAACAATATTTTGGTGAACTTTGCAAGGACCCATAACTCATTGATGGCTAACAAAAATACAAACTTAATATTTACTAAGGATGCCTAGATATTACCATTAACCAGTTGAAGCAACAAATTGTTGGATTGTAAAAAAAGAAGCAATTTTAAAAGTGATTCAGCCACAAGTTTTGATAGCCCTTTCAAACAATGAAATTTAAAAAGAACCACAGAAAGTCAATCAAAACACCCTGCAAATGTAACATGAATGAAAACTTGTCGTTTCAGATATTGTCTTTGCACATTAGTTTAAAGAAACAAATTTCAAAACTCAGATTTGTTAAAGTTCTTGCAAACTTATCAATTTTGCTCAATATTAACAGGTTTTCCCGATGTGGGTACAGTATTGACCTTGATTTTGACACTTCTTGCATGCTCCTTAGAGCCAAAAGAACATTTTCAAAATTAAAGCTGATTAAAAATTATTTTTGGAGTACAATACCACAAGACTGCCTGAATAATTCTAGCATTTTATTACTTAAGCACCAAAAACAACTATCTGGTTGAAAAATAATTTATCTACTGTTATCGACGAATTTGTAAATGTGAAGAGAAGACAAACATTTAAATTTTAAATTATATCATGAAATTGCAAAAATTATAATGTATTTTCTCTAATAGTTCATTGTAATAAATGTTTTCACTCCTAAAAATCAGTTTATAACCACAAAATTAAATTAATGACTTGTCTTTAAATAGAGGCTTCTAAATATTGTCGGTTTTAGGGCCTCCTCTGCTGAACTTGTGTAGCTGCTCGAGGCCTTGCGAGTTTGAAACTGATTTGCACCTTCCCAATCCCTCTCCTTATACCTATTTACTCAACACCATACTTCTTCCCCATTCTCAATAAATTCTTTCCTTCCTTACTATTTTACCCTTAGGACATCTACCAATCCTTCATTCTCCTTTTTTTTTGTGCCTGGCCTAAAATTAAATATCTAAACAAAAATTATTCTAGCTTCTTTTCTTTTTAACCCATTAAAAATTTCTATTTATTCATTTAAGACTACTTTTGAAGGAAATTGACATGTATGGAAAACAAATTCCATTGTAGAAAAATGCCTAAGTACAATTTTGAATGTATTCGAAGCACATTAACTAGCAATGCTAGTGATGCGGCATTATAACCGCTTTAAATAATTTTTATTATTATTGGCAAGTCTTGCACAGAATGTGAATTCAAGGAATTTGAGTATTGTACTTTTCCTTCCTTGTTTTCCACGCAATTTATAAAAACGCCATTACATTATGCAAATTAAATAAATTTACAACCATGTAACATATGTAAGTTTAATTAAAAGCTAACAAAATTAAGTACTTGGACCCCACTCTCTCTTTCCTCCGTTTTATTCTTCTGCCCCCTCACCTTTCACTGTTAAATTACAACAGATACCACATAGTCTTGCCTAGATTCAGTACCGAGACATCTTGCTTCTCACGCTATTCAAGTTATGTAAATAATTTATTCTGGTGTTAAAATTAATATATTCCAAATCACATTACAAAAGCAGGTAAGCTTCTCTATACTTACAGTTATCTGTCTACTTACTTACTGTACACCAAGATTTAATAAAACTTTGAAATTTAGTTAAAATCCACTAAATTACATGATTTTTGGTTAACAGAATTTTAAAGAATTATAATTAATATAATAATTGTCAAACTACTATTATCTTTATTTTCTTTAAAACATAGGTCTAAAGTTGCCTAAAAAACATTCAGCCAAAATGTGGCGGAGTGCCAAGTTATAGTGAAGGTTTGAAAGACAAAATAAATTACTTTTGTATTAAAAGCTGAATGACTTTAATTTAATAGGATCTGTTTGGTTACGAATGGTAAATAGACATTCATATAAAGAACAAAAGGAACCATACTCATTAAGTCAATTAATATTAAAAATTAATTAAATGAATAACACAGATTGTTTAAAATAATGTTTGTCTGTAGTTTCAACAGTCAATATCAAACGAAATACCCTGAAATGTTTGACCTTCCTGCTCTCTTTGGGTCATTAATACCACAACTATAATTTAATTTCACTCAACTTCTGGGGTGGTGTCTTACAACTCAATCCCAAATGTTCAGAAGATGTGTAACCTGGTTGGTCACCAGTAAATTTCTCATTGAGAAAAATCAATTCATGAGAAGTAAATGTGTGATTCTGTAATGCTTCAGACACATAATCTTCAAGACACAGAGGAAGCCATGCTGTTTAAATTGATTTCAAGATGTTTAGAACAATTAAGATGACTTTAGCATACTGTTTTCATTATCAGGAGGCTACAATTTATTTTATTAAATTGATTGAAAAAATATACACATGTAATTACCTACTGCCCATTAAACAATACAGCCCGATGAAACCTTTTTATGTAGGTTTGTAATTGAACATTATTACTTTACTTTTATCATAAATTCATTAGCTTAACAAATCCAACACATTACACAAAAGTTATTCTTTAAACAATATCAACTGCTACAGATGTATTCCTTAGGTTGTTTTGACCCAATGTGTGCACATTGTGTTAACATATTTGTCAAGAAATGGAATCTACATACAGACATACTAGAAAGAGTTTAAACCATTTGTATATGCTTCCAGTTGAGACAATCACAACATGATTCAATTAATCAATATCTTATATTGGAACCTTGTATGAGAAAAAACAGAACTGAACCAATAATATTAAATTATAATGGTACAAAAGAAGTGGTTTACATGATAAGTTAGTTGTGTGTGTGTGTGTGTGTGTGTGTTTTGTGGTAATGCATACATATCTACACATGTATATGAGAAAGAACTAGTTTCATGCCAGAAATTGTCTTTCTCAGAATCAATTCTTATTGGAAAAAATGTTCTTCACAAGTTTAAAACATGGTTTTACAGAAATTAGTAACACTTTTTTCTTATTATACCAAAATAAAACAGGTGCTTCACAAAATTATCAAGTCATTAGTAATGTAAAAGTAAGAGAAATGTTAAACTCCTCATAACAACATGCAGTAACAACAACGGAAGCAGTCATCACAAAGAGTGTATTTTGTTAAACACCAATGTTCAAATTCCGTGAAACATGTTCTTTTCTTAAAGGACATACTACATATTGCCCAATTGAACAAAGTAATCTATTAATATTTTGTACACAGATAACAATTCTATTAGTATATCAATAGTTACCCATGTATCATATGGGAACTGTGTTAGTTATTGTGAAGACTTTGACACAAGCTCTCTTTGCAGAATCAGTAGGTTGATCATGACCTCCATATTCATCTGCCCCTCTCCATTCCCTACAAAACATTAGTTGTGCCTCACACCTCTTATGCTTGAACACAACCAGAATAATGCATGTATAAGCACTAAACACCACCATCCCTGCCTCCCCTAATTAAGATTATATAATTTTATTGTTAACATTAATTTTTTAATACCACAATATTTAAAATATCGGTTAAAATTTAGTATATGGTACACCCTTAGGGAAGCATGGCGGCGGGGCTTAAACCCTAATTACTGTACGTGCTCTAATAGAAATGAATAAAAGTTACGGATAGGCAATTTTCATGGTTCGCCCTTCACATGCTTTGTTCCCACCACATTGTAAAGCCAATTTTCTTTCAAAGGCAAGTTTTCTTCCTTCGCTCGCCTGGATTTAAGTCACAGCAAGGCTCGGGCCTTCGGCCCTCACATTCACTATAAACATCCTTGAGTCTATCCAACGCATAATTACCAATTCACTTTTATAAGACCTCACTTTTCAAGAAAGCCTCCAGAATTCTAACTGGCTAGTAAATGCTGGAACAGCGCGAAGTGATGGTTTAAACGACTTCCTAAGGTTCCATATACTACATTTCAGCAAAAATATCAATATCCTAAAACACATGCTGTGTTTACTTGAGTTATATTAGCTCTCCCACAATTTACACACTCCAAGTTTCTGTATGTTTTCAATCCTTGCATAATTTTGGCCACAAACTATTTTGGAAATAACTAAATTCCTCATGTTTTAACAAAATTTTAGAACTTGGAAAGTGAATGTCGTTTTGACTGTAGTTTAGCCAAAGTATTTGTGATACAATTAGCAGCAAGAAGTTAGAAAATTCTTCACAATTCATGGAATTACACTTTTGTGGCAAAAATAGGTAGATTTTTGTACTTAAAAAAGAAAAATTTGAATGATTAATACCTAAAAGAGGGAGTATCTAACAGTCATCGTTCTGGCATAAATAATAAGTTGAATCATTTTATGACGACAATACTTTATTCTGATCAAAATATTGTGCAATACAAGCAAAGTTAATTTTTAAGCAAACAGATGCTAATACAGCCACTATCACGTTTTCAATGTTAAAGTCATGACATCTCATATGACGAGGGGGATAAATGACAAAAAGTTATATATGTAACCAACACAGAAAATGACACTTTGGTGTACAAATTAAATGTTGACAGACGAGGAGACAATGGAAGCTGAAATGGACAATTTGAAAGGAATATGCCAGGACACATTCACCCAAATTGCCTACATTTCTTCTTTTCTTAAATTTCTTTTTATTATTATTATTATTTTTTTTTATTTGTTGCATCTAAATTGATGCTACGCGTCTCCAAGCCCCTTAATCGCTTTGTGCTAAGGATCCTTAATCCTCCAGTAACTAGTGCCCTTTAGGTGTAATCCTCCATTAATAGTAACGTTCATTATATGTCATGTCTTGTCAGTCAGTTGTCATAAGGATGGCATGAGATTTTTGGCATGAATTCATGGTAACATACAAGTACCATATCTTGAGGTTATATTGCTCCACTTTTTTGAGATTTACTTGGAAAGTGATTTAAAAGATGAGATTTTTTTAATAATTTTATTAGCTAGTTTAGTGTTAGGAGTATCTGTTGTTATTATATGCTACAAAATTTACTTGTGCTGTTTACATTTAATTACTGAATGGGTGAAGCAAATTTACCATTGGATCTGTACCAAAGGATACTTTACACCAGCCTTAAAAAATAATGGTCACAGATGAATTTTTGTGTTTAATGCATTATATGATCATTAGAGCAATGGAAAAAACAATTCTCATCAGAATCCAAAAAGAAAAATTACAAAATATTTTTGTAGAAGCCACAAACATTACATAGTACCTAATAGCCAAAAAATGTTAAACAGTACCAACGTATGTAAAAGTAAGACACTTAATATATTTCTTAGAGTGCTTTTCCACATTCCTGATTTTGAAATACAACAACATTTGACAGTGGGGATTTGCTCCACTTTCATTGTGGTGAAATCTATCCCCAATGAGGTAAATGTATAACGTCTCGAAAAAATAGCTTTCTTGTACTCTTAAAATAGAACTAAGCTCAAAACTAAAATATATGGAAGGCACAGATAATGCACAACATAAAATGAGCACAATTTACCTGCAAACTGTCTTCAGTTCACCTAGTTTCTAAAGGATTTTTAATAACGGTTATTTCTCCTTCTGAACGAAAGCCTTGCTTTCAGTTGGCAGAAATATGGCACCGACAACGTCAAGAAACTGGACTGTCAATACTAAGAATATGCTTTCCTTCCCAAATAAAAATTCCCAGCAGCACAGCTGCTCAGATTAAACATAGAAGCCAATGAAAGTTAACGCAACTAGAGCAATGTTTTACCCCAAGAAGCAAAGTAAACCCATGTTACGGTATGCATATATTATTGGAGTCATGTGAGGAAACAGACATGTTGAATCATGTTGCTAATATATTTTGTTTACTTTGGAGAACTCAATAATTTTATCTGGCGATCTCTACTTTGCTGTAAGCATTTTGCAGAGTAACACTTTCCACTCAATGAACAGTGAAGGTATGAACAAATTTCCATTCAGAAGTGGCGAAAAAACGATCAATATTTATGAAGAATGAGGCACCTTAAGAAAAGCTGGGAAATGTTTAAAGATGGATAAAGTTATGGCAATCCCCACTTACAGTGGACTGCTGAACACCAAGAAACCAAGACATCACAATTGGAAAGTTTTTATTTTCATCTCTAGTACCACAAAAAAAAATTATGTATATCAAAATTCTGTAGCAGTAACAAGACAATACTTGGAAGAATTAAAAATAATCCAACAATTTTTTGTATTATTTCCATTCATGGATAGAATGAAAATGAAGTTTAAAATTTCATACATTGTTAACGAGAGGGTATATAAGTTCTGTATCCTGTAAAAATGTATCACTTCAAATATGACAGTACAAACTATTCCAAATCACCTGTTAACCATTCTTTAGGTGTGCATGGGTCTAGTAGACCCATTGTGTTTTAAGAACTCAATATCTGAGTTGTAGGTGAAAGTTTACAAGATCTGCTGATATCCTGTATCCATTTGGTATCCAGTGGCAAGGTTTCCAACAGATACATTGAAGGGCTATAGGTCGCTTAGCTCCTCTTTCCTCTGTCATTGTATGGGACTGCTAGAACCCGCACACCTAATGGCGACACATGGAGTTTGCAGAAAGACTTGGGTCTGCTGTATTTTGTAATCATCTTAGCTTCTATGAATGCTTTCTATTTGTTGTGTTTGAATAACATAATATATTCCCCCTCTTTTTCTAGATGTATATGAGTAATGTATGTTCGTATGTATGTATGTATGTATGTATGTACATATGTACTGAGCGCGACAGCCTATGAGCAAGCTCAGGTCTACAGGCGATGTCCTTGCCTTGCGGCTGTAGGTTAAGGGGTACTTACGGTTAGCACATAGACATCCCCATGCCATATTCTTGGCTTCTCCTAAGAAGTGAATTTTCCTGTCATCACACAACATGTACTGGGACACTGCAAGGAAAACGCACACTATAGTCTTGGCTCGACTGAGAATCAAACCTGGGAACGCATAGTGGAACACGAGCACACTGACCAAGAGCTAGCCATGAGCTACATAAGTAATAGCTTTGACATGTAAATTTTAGATGGTGAAGGAAAGATCTAGAACTTCTTGTTGGAGACTGTGTTGAAGAAATATTATGATGAAAATTCCAATTGTGAATTGGATAACAACATTAAACAAAAGTCTGTAAATTTAATTTTGGGCCATGAAGTAGGCAAAGAAGGTTTAGAACAATATTATAAAATTGTGGAGGTCACTTCAACCTTTCTACAAGAAAACAAAAATATTGTCATACATCTGATACTTTCTTATATTTATGCAAACATGCACACAGTTTTAAAAGAAGTGCTTTAATGTTAGCAACACTGCTATTGTTAAAGAATAAGGAAGTAAATAATTATGACTCCTCCTTTAGTTATGATTTTACATAATATTCTGTTTTCTTATTCTACATCAATATGTAAAATAAGTAGTCTCGAAAATATAAAGGATATATTCATTTCTCTTTAAATACTTTGCTAACACTTCCTGAAACTTAAAAAAATTAATTATCCTCTAATAGATCCGTAAGTTCTAATAAAAAAAATATATGGTACGAGTCTACCAGAACCAAAATTACTAAAGGCAATCCAAAAAATTGGCATGCCTAACAGAAGGTTAAAAAGCAATTATTGTAAAGCTGATGAAATTGTCATGCCACCTTGTTGTTCTATCTCCTTATTCAGCCACCACACAGTAGTGATCTATACTCTGCTACCATTCTCCAAATCAGACAAAGTAACCACTATTCAGGGACCACACATTTTGAATACATAATGAGGACCAACTGCATCTGCTCTGAGTCGTCTTCCAAGTGACCTGGCGGTGCGACTCCACACTCGTTAAGGGTATATTTACTCATGAGCCCCCTTTCCCCAGTAGGCCTATGGCTCTCATTTTGTTTATCTTTCTTGTCTCTTCTAAACTTATAAAATTTGAATAATTCCAGTTCCATTTCAATGAAAATAGAAAAAACAATCTTAACAAGTAAGTACTTATAATTTAATTGGATTGTTGGTGATGTAGATACCTTTTCTTTATGATAAATTACTAAAGATATCGTCTGGTATCAATAATTTTAATCAACTTATGATCATTTCGATCATAAGTTTTGTTTTCGGCCCAGAAGCTGCAAGCTCTGATGATGATCGCAACGCGATCGAAATGATCATAAGTTGATTAAAATTATTGATACCAGACGATATCTTTAGTAATTTATCATAAGTACTTATACTTAACAAGTGTGAATTATTTTCTTCACTCTACAGAAAAGTCGCATCTTCTATTAGTACTAATCCAACTACAGTTCTGGTTAATTACCACACACCAAAGGTACAATTAAAAACAGCAAGATTGAAACTTATAACCAAATTCAAATAAAACCCAAGAAAATGGTGAAACCAGCAAATGAAATTTATCCCAAAAACAGAACCCAAAAATAATCTGCAAATCAATATTTCAACTAGTTATTAGCCATCTACCCAACTATCTATATACACATATCCTTCATGCAAGATGCTTGTAACAAGGCAACAGTAAGCCACCTTAAGCGAGCTCTACAGGACACGCAATTGAAAGTTCAAAGAATTCTGTAAATCAGGTGATCTACATTAAAAACATATTGATTGTTTTAAAAGTTTCTACATTTATTACTACAATATATTATATGACTTGGACAGTGACTTGCCAACCTCTAGCAGAAACCTAAAATGTAAAGATCTTGATGTTGCTAGGCGAGTGGTTTATCATTGTCTAATTCCAAGCATCTACGCATTCTATTTACGAAAAATATGTCCGATTTTGATTTTAATACCAAAGAAGATAAAAGTAAGAAATTAAAATTGGAAGAGATTAAAGGATTAAGAGACAAGAAAGCTTTAACAATCATTTTTGATCTTCTTTTCAGGAATTAATATCTCTTATTTGTGGAGAATAACCTTTTCATTATAATTAAGTAAAAACATCTTAAATAATTTTTTTAAACTGAAGATTGATCCTTAAAAAACAAAAACAAATATGCTAGAAACAACTTTATTACTGAGATCTAAATTATAACAAAATTATCAAAATGAGACAGTATTATACAAAACGTGTGATGAGTAAGAAAAAAATTGCTATCTCAATGAAATGCTTGTCAAGTATACCACATCCCAAAGACTATTAAGTAACCAACCTGCAATTACACTTATAATGTTGTTCCTGGCTAATAACATACCATACTATTAAAAGAAACTTGCTTGTTCACTCACTCCATCAACGAGCTTGTGGTTCCTCTTCATTATTATCATAGTGATCAGCTATTAACAGCTCCAGATTGATCATGTCAGCACAGCGCACAGTATCAACAGGAATCTGCAATCCGTATTTTTTAACACTATTTTAGCACAATTTCACAAATGGAAATAAGAAGTCTTTGAAAACTATGTTCAGTAGCTACAAATTCAATTATGACCCAACCTGTCCTTTAAAAATTATAAAAGTAGGGAGTGACTGGACATCATGCGACAGAGCAGCATCAGGACACAGCTCCACATCAACAACCAGGAATAGAGCCCTGTCATATCTCCTGGCCAAACCTTCAAATGCTTCTGCAACAGCAATGCAAGGTCCACTCCTGCAATGTAAAGAATAATGCAATTTCTATACGAGTGCAAATTGCATAGCTGAAACCATGTTCAGAGGGAAAAATTCTGATTGTGGTGTTACTCTTTCACAAAAGAACATACAGAGAATCGTTTTGTTGGCAGTAACAAATTTTTAACTTCTTTCTAATCCAATTCCATTAACAAATGGTAAGATAAAATATTTTGTTTAATAAGATAACAGACTGGTTAAAATGTGTTTTCTATTCAAATAACAATACAACTATATTTTTTCACAAAAAAAAGATAAATTTACCAATATCAATTCAAACACTGTCCTCAAAATTTGTGTACCTTCCAAATATTGAAGGAACACCTCATACAAAAATTGGAACATTTACGAAAACTCAAGTTGAAAGTTCTTGAAACGAAAATTCTCTAATGAAAACATCAATTTTATCTACAGATATGCAATTCCTATAGAAACATCTATGGCTCATACAAATTAATGAACATATGATTTTCATTTATTTATTTACAAAACTATTCCGTTGTAAGCGAAGCAATTGACCCAACTCACCATCTAGTAACAAACTCTACCACGAGTAACTGCCCTCTGGCAGCATCTAGTTCTGAAATAAAATGATCGTCATTCCTAATTACTCTTACAGAATTCATTTTGCACGAACGACTATTCCTCAAACTAGCGCACACGTTAGAATTCTAACACTAACAGTAAACCTCACAAGCGCGATTACAATTGAAACACGAGGTTCATTGACAGTTCATCAGCTGTAACGCTGTCATCCAATCGCGAGCTTAAACGTCGCCATAGTGACGTCTGTGAAGTGACGTAATAGCTCCCGATTAGATGATAGCGTCACACCTGACCAACTGTCAACGAACTTCGTATTTTATGCGAAGTATTCTACTAATGATCATATTGAGTAGCACGTTGTCGGAGATGGGCGGTCCATTCCATTAATACATAGTATACTTATAGACACATATTTAAAGATATTTAAAGAATCTATTAGAAACAACAATAATACCAATTTTCATAAACACATGTCTTCTCATGAATTCTCTTATTCTCATTATCTAATACTCGCTAAAAAATCCCTCCCTCTTTGAATGCTTGGCCAAATTCCCTCGTAATTATTACTTTAAAAAATTTACTTTAATACAACACTTGGTCTTCCTACAATGGCAAATACAAATAAAAAAAATGTTCCCTGTTTCGTTAATTTCCTTGCGGAGATCCACCGCAATCTTGAACGTCGTCCAGATGCCATTCAGCCTCCATTTCCTAAAACATTCGGTTCACTCTGATGGTGTTCGTGTTCTCCACACGTAATTATATTTACTCTCTAATTGTACATTTACTACCTTAAAACATCACCTTTACAAATTAACAATCCAGTCTAATTCTTCCCGCAACCAAATAGATTTCCTTCCTACATTTGACTCACACCGTGTCCCCACATCAGCTGCCCCGTTTTTTCATCTCTCGCGCCTTTCATTTGCTTCTAAAATGCACGAAACTACTCAAAAACCAAGAGATCAAAGGAATTAGAAAACTAATACGAAAAAGTCTGTGCCAATCTGTAGCACCACCACTTAAATATGTTGGTGCATGGCGTGCGTAAAGTCACGTAATATACGCATTACCCATATAAATATTTGTATCAAAGATAATTTTTCCGAGCGTCCTTTAAATGAAAACAAATTTCAATAAGTATTCAAGCAAAAGTTTTCTTAAGGTGAGAATCCATCCAAAAAATGAGAAAAACATCGAATTTGGTTTTTAATCTCATGATAATCTCTCTGCTTTTCTGAACATTTTCATATATTATTTATTGAAAAAATTGTTTATTTTTTTGCTGTTTTAATGTACATTAGCACAGACAGGCTGTTTCAGAAGCTCCATGGCTCTATATAATCATATATAGTTCCGAAACTATTGACTCTCAAAGGCTCTGGCTTTCATAGTTTCATTTTCGGTTATCTAGTTTATCTGTGCAATTTCGCGGGCGCGTTGGTCTTTGTGTTTTTGTAATTAGGTGTTATTTTCTCTCCCTTGGGGTAAGGGGTGGAATAGCCTAGTGTGTGAAAGAAATGTAAAATAGTTCGACGCAAATGACAAAACCGAAAGGTGGGTGAACAAAGGAAATCGTGAGGACGGTTGTGGTTAAATGTTGCTAATCTCGCGCTTTTTTATATTTTGTTATTTATTTTGTGTGATTTTTTAAGTTTTAATTATCTTTCAACTATTTTTGGTTAAAAAGTTGGGCAGGGATTCTGGAACTCAAAATATGCGCAGATAATATTCTCCCCCATACAGTTTTGACTGTTTTTTACTAAATAAATCAAATCAAATACGTTTAGTAATGAAAATCTTATTTCCAGTGTTGATCCAATCAATCGCGCTCCTCCCAATTCAGATATCTCAGCTGAGAAAATGACCAAAAAAGACAGAAACTACGTGCTAAAACAGCACGTACATTCTCGTCCGTACTTTCACGCAAAATTACGCGAAAAGCAATCTTTTTTTTTTTTACATTATACAGGACCTTATTTCAAAATCTATTTTTAAGGAACAGATTTCATTAATGAAAAATAATACCTATGTTCATAATTGTAGTTGCAGAAAGACGCCGAAAAGAGTTTGAATTTTTGTAATTTTCGAAAAATTAGTTCTCAACGAAAATAAAACCTGCCACATTCTCTGAAACGTCCTTCCAACTACCCGGCAACAAAAATTAACTTAAAACGATGAAGCCGTTTTTTTATTTCGGAAATTTACCAGGGATGTAATGTAAATTATCCCCCCAATTTGAAATATCGGTTTCAAATTCAAAGAACCGCGACATCAGTCAGATCGATTGGGGAATATCAATTTGGAGAAAATTGGCTGAACGGTTTAGCCGCTAGCGTTGTTCACACACGGATAGGCAGACAGACGGTCAGACAGACGTTTTGCTGTCATTCGATTTTTCGGTATCAAGGACCCACAAAATATGGATTCTGACTACATCACGTGTTGGAGGATTTTTTTCTAAATTGTTACCAGGCCCTATAATAAGAGTTTATCTGCCGAAAATTCGCGATTTTTCAAGCAGCATTATATAACTTTCTCTCTGCCCCGTAGCGAGAAAGTAAAAGGAGAACACAGCTTCTAGATATAAACAATAAAGAGCATAATTCACAATGTGGAGCAGGTTGTTTTAGTAAAATAATACAACAAATATTCTCGGGATATAGCTATACCATAAATTACTAGGAGAATTCCTAGTAAAAACTTTGGAAGCAATTTTCTCAAAACACAGCTTTGAGAAATATTTTAGTTTAATGTGTTGAAATGTATTTCGGAGAAATCTGAAAGCTGGAACGGGTAGGACATATTAAAAAACTACACACTTTCATATGAAATTCATTTTTTTCCACCAGAGAACGTTTTGATTAGTTTCTCATTTAGACAGGTAGGTCAAATTCAGGCGCTGTCTGGAGAAGATTTGAAGCGACCGGCTTCTCTGATCGGCATTTTTCCGTGGTTTCTCCGATCAGTATCAGGCCAATGCTGCAGTAGTACCGTTACAAACTAGCCGATAACAGCGTGCGACCTTTACTTCCTCTGCCTTGTCTGATCCTCTCCCCTTACACTCTCACTTGTACCAACATGCACTATACTACCACACATCTCAGGAGACCAGTCGAGCGCTTACAGCTTGTCCGAGCTGGAGTAGGGAATCTGAAGGTCAACCCCCACCAGACGTTTAAGTCGGCGCCGGATTTCATATTTTAGCTAGACGGAATTCCGCCACCTTCCGAGAAATACCAAGCACGAGACCAAAGATTAGAGCACTTGACGTGCCCGAATATATCAATCTGTAATGAACTATTTTTACAACCCCACCACCCCGCGACTGGGAGGGGTAGCTCAAGGTATCAACTGATGTCACTGCAGTGCCTCTCACCAAGAGGACCTAGGTTTCACCAACGGTGGCAGAATTTTCGACAATAGCTTGATAGCTATGTCGAATTCAGTCGCTATCGGATGGAGAATCCTAGAGACCGGCTGCTCTGATTGGTAGTTTTCTGCAACGATCGATACCAAGCGAATGCCAGAGCAGTGCCCGTTTGGGCCACAAACTGCGCGGGATCTTTCCTACCTCTTCCCTGTCCTGTCCTTACCCCTTACATACACATACTTACGCTTCCATTACGCTTCCATTCCACTTACGCTTACACATACTTACGCTACTACACTACCACACATGTCGGGAGACTAGTCGGGAGCTTAGAGCTTGTTCCCTCTGAGGCGGTGTCCTGCTGATGGGAGATACACGGTTGAGTAAAACTCCGCTAGCCGACCGGGGGTCGGCGCCGGATCTCACCATCCACCAGGAGAATACCACTGCTATATCCTGAGAAAAAAATCATTGCACTACATGTATGGGACTAATGACGATAGCCGTAGACGCCCCAATAGATAAATAAATAAATAAATAAATAAATAAATAAATAAATAAATAAATAAATAAATAAATAAATAAATAAATAAATAAATAAATAAATAAATAAATAAATAAATAAATAAATAAATAAATAAATAAATAAATAAATAAATAAATAAATAAATAAATAAATAAATAAATAAATAAATAAATAAATAAATAAATAAATAAATAAATAAATAAATAAATAAATAAATAAATAAATAAATAAATAAATAAATAAATAAATTTAAAAAACGGAAGTTTCACCGTCATGAAATTTTTCAGTATCAATGACAATGAACGTGGATACTGACTATACAATGTATTAGAGGAAGTAATTTTTATAATAATTTTTCATTAATATAAGAGAAATGTTTAGCAACTTTTTCGATATCAGGGATCTACAATATCGGTTTTTCTGCAGAGAAAACTCTAATTTTCCGCAGAAGTATTACAATACGTTCTCTTTAGTACGCAAATGCGAAGTAAACGAAGAAATAATATATTTTGAAAGAAAAGAAAAAGAAGAGGCGCCTGTCAGTTTAACCTATCGTGTAATACGACTTCATTTGGAACATTTGTTTAAATGACAGTCTTATTTACATTTTTAAGCCTACGTAATTCTTCTATTTCCAAAAATTATTTACCTTTAATACTAAAGGAAAGACAATAAGAAAAGTCCAAAATTTCGAGGCGGAACTGACACCATCTTTGAGAAAACGAGGTATTTCAAGTTTTTTTTTCGGAGCAAGTGCACCCATAAACTGATTTCAAACTATATCCTAGTAATTTAATTTCACAGGAAAACATGGTACCGTCATCTATTGAATTTATGAGCTAATTTGGTCATAAATATGATGAAGGAAGTATCAATTTGCACTTCCTTTCTATCTTCATGAAACACAATGTGAAAGAAAACTACGATTACCTTGTCTTAAAGGAAATGCGATACACGAAATTAACAATGTCACGCCCGATCACGTGAAAGGAAGACATATACATCACCTGGACGCCTGGCTTTGTCCTCCCCTCTCTGCCCAACGCATCCCCTACCTCTGAAATTGGTAGCTCTCCTGCGGCAACCGGCAGTATTTGTCGGAGGCCTCCTGCGTGAAGTCGCAACCGGGTCGCGGTCGACCAACGAAGCAAAATGCGTGGAATGATGAACGAGATTTTGCAGATCCTCGGCCGTGAGAACCGTTGCGTAGGGGTGATTCTCCTCGTTTTCGGGGTCATCCAAGTGCTGCTGCTGTCAGCGTTGCTGCTCCCGGAGGATCCGCTGATATTAGAGAGTCAACCTTATCCAAGTTCTACTGGAAAAGTACATCTAGCTTTCAAATCTATAGATGCGGCTACACAAGAAGTGAAGAACGCAAATGCTACGGTGCCGACAGATCGCATCGGAGAAAATCCTGCAGCCAATATCTCTGAAAACGAAGGTATGAATTGCGCCGCCATAGTAAATATTTCACGACTTAAGGTAGGTGGCGCCTTAGTTCACTCGCCTACCAGATTTTCACTTCTCTCTCTCTTACCAGATCGCATTGCAGCTGAACCTGCAGATAACAGTACCACTCGAGGCGACGGTATGGGTCCCCCTGGTACAGTTATCATTTCACCTGACTCGCTGGAAGTGGTGCCCAAGTTATATGATCAACCAGCTGCCTCTGGAATTGGAATAAAACCTCCTGAAATGACAACTGCGATTGACATTAAAGAGGACTACAAGTTTATTCCTTTTCCAGGTTCTACAAGGGCCGTAATGCAAACACAACCACCCATCGCAATACCTGAATTTGGTAAGATTCGATTCGATTAAGAAACAATTTTGATATTGATTTGTCAAACCGTTAATTATTTCAAAATACTGTTTATCTGGGTTACAAAAATTGCACTTTTTTGAAGCATTAGTGAGTGATCCCGACATGGTATCAAACCTGGTAACCGAGTACTTCTGTTACAATAAAAGACTAAATACTCCATGCTGTGAAGTACCGAGGTCCTGCTTGATTTTTTTTTTGTTGAGGAACTATTATTCATTTAAATATTCGCTGGTATTCTTACTCATGAAGCACACTCACTATCATAAAATGAAAGGTATTTGATATGTGGCACGTATTCACATTACTAATTTGCAATGCGCACAAAAGTTGAAAGAAAACTCCATAGACTCCGGTCAAGAGAGAGCTGCTATGGTTTCGTTAGATACCCAATAATTGAGGATAAAATATTAAAACAATACAAATCCTTCGGTTTAGACCGATCAATTCAAATATTTGATTCTGTTATTCCTGACAATCTTGTAGTGTGCGTTTCGACTGAATACTCGTAAGAATAATATTGAATAAGAAAGAATATTCTCGTAAGAATAATCTCGTAAATAATTCTCGTTTAAGAACAGTGACTGCTTTCAACACAACTGGTCATGCGACAGCAAGACTCATGGGAAGTGGCGGCCCCCTGTTAAGTATTTGCTATTCATGTGTTGGCAAAACTTGCAATACAATTTTTTTATAATCTTAAGGAAATGTTAATTGCATATACACAACGCTGTTATTGCATTATTCCCGAAGAGTGTTTTTATTTCAATATTTAAATTTCTACACTGTTTTTGGGAAAGTATATTATTTTTTGTTCTTTAGAAATGTGAATTGGAGTTTCGAAAAACCGCCCGGCTTATGTGGCATAGGGCATCAATTGATGTCACTACAGTGCCTGTGAACAGATGGTAATAGAGTTTGTGTCCCAACGGTGGCAGGATTTTCGACACTAGCTAGATAGCTAGGCCGGAGGAGGATAGCTAGGTCGCAGTCTGGAGGAGAGCGGCCGGGTTATCTGATCGGTATTTTTCCGTGGTTTCTATGAGTAGCACCGAGTGAATGCACCGGAGCACAACTGGAGTTTATTATGGTATTAATAAACGGGTCACGGACCACGCGCGATCTTTCCTGCCTCTTCCTTGACATATCCTCACCCCTTACTTACAACGACTTAAATTAATGCACTACACTACCACACATTTCGGTAGACCAGTCAGGAGACTAGAGCTTGTCCCGGCTGGAGAGGTGCTCCGCTGACATGAAATACACGATTGAGGAAAATCCCTCTAGCCGACGTGTACGTCGGCGCCAAATCTCATCATCCAACGAGGGAAGATTATCGCTATCTCCAGTGGAAAACATGCGTTACACTCGAGAGACTTATGTCCTTATAAGTTAACATGCTCCAGAAAGAATCAATCGAACAATAAATTGGAAAAAAGTTTTGGTATTTTTCAGCAGCATTTTTGCTCTAGAATCTATAGTTTTCCAACGTCCTGTGCGGAAAATGTGAAATTGCTTTTGATTCGCTATGGATAACTAACTTTAGCTTTTTGCCTCCCTTTATCTTGTATCACATACATTTTCAACTATTTCTTATGCTAAATAAATGTATAAACAAATTTTCAGGAAGCAAAGCAACCACGGAAGATAAAGAGAAATCCATTGACTCTGGTGTCAATTCTGCACTACGTTTTGGTCAAGGCTGGAAGGACATTGTTGCCAAACGCATCTTCAAATACGACGTGGCAGGCGCGAAGGTCAATCGGCTCAAACCATCTGCAGCCAATGACCTTGGACAGCGCGAGGCGCTCCCGGCCATGAACGGGCTCGCGTTGTACCCACAGTTGGACCGCCTCTATTGGGCTGCCCGGCGCGAACGTGTTCGCACCGCCCCCGTCGCCACCACTGCAGCCGCTCCATAGACACAGCGGTTACCTGCCCTGTTCTTCTCCCTTAAGCAAAGTATTGTGGCTAATCACGACAGAAATTTGTAGTGTAGTGTTTTGTCAACCTTTTCAACTTGTGCTACTTTAAAAGAGTTCTTTAATCACAGCACATTTGTATGAACTTACTCTAAAATAGTGCATGTACCTATTATTTCAAGTGTAACTGGTGAATGTAATTTAAAAAGAAAACTATTAGATAGATAGTGTATACTTGATAATTTGTTATCTATATGAGGATAAAATATCATTTTTTTCATTACTTTAATTTGAAGAAAAGGGATTTTTCGTTTATTTTGATCGATCTCAGGATGGCTAGCATAAAAAAATAACATTGTTCTATAAATAATTGGTAGTTTTGATAATTTAAAACTTTAAATATTTTCATATAATTTAATTAAATATGCAGCCATTGTTGAAAAATATTTTTTTCCTGCCTGAATTTGGAGATTCACTAACCACTATTGCACTTTTTGGAGATCGTTGAGAATAAGTAAAGATGTAATAAAGTAAAGAATGTTCAGATATTTCCTTATTTTGAAATAAAACCTATTTTATATGGTATATGAAACCATGAAAGTAACTAGCCTTTGAATAAAATTACTTTACTTTAATCCTAGCGTCTTTCAGTCATCCTTAAACAAACGCATTTACATTCCCAAAATTGTAATTACATACAATTACTGTCTCAAAGAAATGTTATTTGGCACAGCTAACCGCTTCCATTTCAATAATTTGAACGTTCCAGAAGCTTCATTCTAATGAATCACATTCATTAGGTGCCAGTATTAACACCTCACTGCAAAACATCTACATAAAACCAGTGTTGTTACAGAATGGCACAGACTTTCCCATATTAGTTTTCTATTTCCTTTGGTCTCAGCTAGCTAATCGGACTTGCTACATACCCTTGCCAGCTGCCATGTACGCCCCAAGTACATTTTTTGACATTTTCTTTTAAATTTTCGATTTCCTAATTATAGATTGGAAATATTATTTTAAGATAATTAAATAACAGTAAAACATCAACCTAAATGGCAATTTTCTTTGAAAAATTTACAGCCGTTTTTAAAAAATTAGCGTTTAAGCGTTACTGTAAATTCGAAATTATAAGCTCTTTTTTACAGAAAATTTTTGAGTTTTCGAAAAACTTCACTTGAAGTCATTCGAAGTAATTTAACTTACAAATACAATAGCGATTACAAATGTGCATATCAACGTCGTGAGAGATATTTCAAAACGTTTACATTTGTAATGTTTGTTGTTGTTACATTGTAATTTTTGAAAAGAAAAAAAACGAAAAAAATACACTGAAATAAACATTACGTCATATTCAACAGTGCAATTAGCACTATCCGTTTGAAATGTTTGAAGAAAAAATTTGAAGCCGTTTTTGAGAAAATGGCGTTTGAGCATTTCTGAAAATGAGCAGTTTTGGGCTAGCTTTTACAGAAAACGGTAGAATTTTCGAGAAACTTCATGTGACATTATTTAAAGCACATGTACTTATAAATACAATAATGTGAACAAATTGTTGCTAATATAAATATTAACATGAAAGACAAGTCAAAAAATAACATTTTTGTAATATTTGAAAAAACAAAAGAATAGTTCAATATGGCATTTACGTCATCTTATAAAGTGCATTTAGCACTATCCCTACCAAGAATTTGATGAAAAAAATTGGAGCCGATTTTGAGACAATCTTGTATTTGTAATCTTTTTAAATTGCATATATTGCACGCAATATTGCGCGAAGACTACTAAAATTTTCAAAAAATGTGCATGACCTTAATGAAAGAACTAACTATTGAGATAAAATTTTATTTGAAGGAAAAATCCTTATCTTTAATTTTGTAGTTGTAGGATGACAAAAAAATCATACTTTTGAAATTTTCGAACATTCAGAGTTAACCGTGAAAATTGAACCTATGCCTCGTATATAAGTGTATGTTACTCTATTTGTACAAGAAATTTAAAGAAAAAAATTGAAGCCGTTTTTGAGAAAATTTTGAAAATGTCCTGAGGGTTTTATGTAAAGTACCCCGAAACTTTGAAAAAAGTTCTTCAAAATCTCAAAGTTTTGACTCGAGCCACATAGACAGAGGTGTCTTCAATTTGGAAAAACTCCTACGCATGGTTTAGGTGCTAGTAGTATTCACAGACACCGGACGGACGGACGGACAGACGGACGGACGCATGTTTTGAAAAAAACACTATTTCTGTATCCGGGAACAACAAAACGTGTATTTCCGTTGAAATCTCGAAATCAATTTTCCTCAGCATTACATAACTTTCCCTATACTACGTGTAATACTCCGTATATACGTAGTACGTATACGGGTAAGTAATAGATGTAGGTTATTTTGTAACACAGCCGTTTGACAGTTTAAATGGCGAGTAATATATTTTCTACTGCTTAAGTAACGGAGAGTATATTCAAAAATGAAAATGAAATAATATTATTTTAATATTGATATTAATGCATTAATTACCATTTTAATTGTGTAATAAGAATGACTAAGATAGTAACAAGTTTTTGCTACAACTTCTGAGCCAATGACTCATCTCGACCAGATTTTCGGTCATTTCTCAGGACACTGGGGCGAAATAGGCCGGGAGCCAGCAAGAAAAAAAAATGTATGATAAGCTCAAAGCTAAAACATTTCGAGAAGTTATGCAGTGTTGTGATTAACATAAAAACGCAATTAGGTGTCGGCGTTGTGCTGCACAATTTTTTGAATGTCTCGAAAAAAGACTATGCCCTTGGAGAATGATAAACCAGCTCATTCTTGTTATGTATGGTTCGTTAAATCGCCAAAGTTTGATGGAGTGGTATGCCATACCAATATGGCGTCTCAAACTGTCCACCATATTAAATTCAAAGGGTCATTTTTATGCCCACTTAGATTGCGAGATAAAAGCGCATATTTTGGTCTAATTGAAGCCTTATTTTACGTGGCGAGACTCAGGCCATGAGGCTTGCTCTTCCGTCTGACCACGGAAATTTCGCTACGCTCATTTCACCAACTAGCAGAGAAAGTAGGTATTTCTTGGGCGAGAAAGCTCAGAGGCGTCATTCAGGCTTGAGGATCTTTTACATGCAAGCAAATCTACTAACATGGGCCGGCTTTACTTCCCCTCCGAAGGATTTTTTCGCCCTTAAAAATCCACGGCTTCGATCGGGTTTCAACCCGCCAACTTGGGTACAACAGTCCTGTACGTTAACCGTCACACCATCGCCGCGCGCAAAGTGCTAGTGTGATGACCCCACAGACATTAGGCGTTCAATTTTGTGAAGAATTACCCGGGGTCCAACTGAGTATCGGTATGCGTTGTGCGTTCGATACTGCGGCGGAGCTCAGGCCCCACGCGTTTTATTTGTGGGAGCCGAGCACGGAAGCGCGGTACAAAGCTGTGCTCCACGCTCCAGCTTTAGAGGATCTCGAAGGGGGGGGGGGATTGCTCTGAGTTGAGAGGATACGCGTGCTTTCTATATGTTAAATAACATGATGAACAGGTTGGTTGAATCGAATACTCATCATCCGTCAAAGTAGCAGATAGTGGACACATTTAAGTTCAAGGGGGGCCGGAATCTATGTCACCAATGTTAATGTATGGAACATTTTCTCTGAATCGATTTACTGACTTGAAATTTAACGCGAATGTAACTTCATTATTTACGTGTATGTATTTAAAAGCTTTTTTAAAAAATATTACTAGTTTTCAAATACACGTTTTTGGGCATTGTAAACGATTTTGATGTTACAAATACTAACACTTATAAGAATATTGTCTAAAGAATTTAACGTTTTAAAATCCGACCCGTTAAAGTATATAAACTGGTGTGTTACATGCTGTGTTAAAGTTTGAGCTCCGTTCTATTAATAGTTTTTGAGAAAATGTTCCCTAAAGATGAACATTTTAATCTTAACGGGAAATGGTCCTAATGTTTTCAGTGAATTCCTGGTCCATACGCTGAACAAACATAAACACGCAAATATTTGGATGCTATTTCACTCTCAAACGTTGCCATAAACAGTGTGTCCACCACTCGAAAGCCAAGTATTTATTTCTCACAACGAAAGCAGAAAGAAATATGTAATCAACACCCATGATGTATCAAAACACCGTTTTTTGCGCCACATAAAGTTCAAAATTTTAAAAGATACATAGAGATGGCATATTTAGATGAAACCTAGCGTACTTACTTCAGAAAACTATAAATTAATTAATGATTCAAAAAAGTAAAAAACGATATTTTTTATAATTTATGTCCATTTTGGGTCCCCTTAAGCCTTGCTTCCTACAGAAATGACACCAATTTTATGCAGTCTCCGTCTGTGCACAAAAATGACAAGTTCTAAATGATGGACAGGGGCTAACTCGCTTCCGAGAATCCCAAGCCAGCTCTGCTGCTGGGTTTGCTGCTCGGGCTGTTGAAGAGGAAAGCGAGCGGCCGTAAAGAGGGGACACGGCCTCTCGTCACGTACATGAGGATGCCAGTCAGCGACACTCACCGGTCCTCGCGTCGAAGTGCCTCTCGTGTCTAGTTGTCTAGTTGTCTATTTGTCTGTCTACTTGTCTACTTGTCTGTCTACTTGTCTACTTGTCTGTCTACTTGTCTGTCTACTTGTCTGTCTACTTGTCTGTCTACTTGTCTACTTGTCTGTCTACTTGTCTGTCTACTTGTCTGTCTACTTGTCTGTCTACTTGTCTGTCTACTTGTCTGTCTACTTGTCTACTTGTCTGTCTACTTGTCTACTTGTCTGTCTACTTGTCTACTTGCCTACTTGCCTACTTGCCTACTTGCATACTTGCCTACTACCCTACTTGCCTACTTGCCTACTTGCCTACTTGCCTACTTGCCTACTTGCCTACTTGTCTACTTGTCTACTTGTCTATTTGTCTATTTGTTTTTTGTCGAGGATCAGGGAAACTGGATGAAAAACTGATCGAGATGAGGGTCATTGACTGAAGTACTGAAAGAAACTGAAGTACAATACTTGTTACAGGTTCTTTACAAGTATACAATCCAAATGATATATAATACATTAATTGTCATTGTTAAAATTAATATTGCTTTCCTTTGTCGATGTCAGTAATTCGAAAGTACGCCTTCACACGACTCCTTCCCACGTAACGATGCACTTAATAACAGGCAGGTGCTTTTCGGACAATACCTGACTACGCCCGCCAAACGGAATAAATTCCGGTTATGCCGAGAAGTTGAGTGCCGGCGAAGTCGTAAGTCACAGCGTGTACCGAATAATGTCGATCAAAAGAATCTTGACGACCGGTTGCTGACAGGGGAGCCTCTTCCTGTGCCAATTAGTTGATGTTAATGTCTCATGTCTCGTTCCTGTCTCCTTGCTCTGATCGTTCTGAAGTTTCTCCAAGTTTCTTTCCTAATCCACTTTTTCGGAGTAATTCCCCGTTTTCTGTGTCGCGCGCAGCTCTCTCGCCACGTTTTCCCTTCTACTGCGTTTGAGTGCTTCGTCGTCCGTTCACCTCCTTACAGACTGTTTACTATTGAATACTTAGGCGCTTTTTGGAAAGTTCCATTGCCGGATGTTCATTGGTGGGGAGCAATCCCTTCCCTCACAGCCTATTTTGACGGATTTGATTTGTTTGTTCGAAGGAAGGGCCAGAGACCGTTTGCTGCTTCTTTGCGACTGTCGCCGAGTGAAGGCGCGTCCAGAAACTATCAAAGGGGAGGAAGCTATTGTTGCGTCACGTTGCATGCCCCGGCGTCGGAGGAGGACGCGAAAGCCTTTCATACCTGAGAAATATAGCTAGCTGCCACGGCCTTGGAGCTGGCTGATATGTTTAGAGCCAGGTACACACGGACTTTTATTGCATTGTCACGTGACAGTAAACCTCCCTCCCACGCTCAACGGTAATTACGTGGGGGTAAGCCGGCGAGTATAAATTGGGTCGATTCGTTCAGCCCGGCGGTTTTTTTTGTAAACCTCGCGCTTTGCGCAAAATTCACGCCCAGGCTGGTGCGTATGCGTGCATTGTACGGGTAACGAAGGTCACGAGTGGCGCGGTAGGAGCGTGCGCTCGAGGTGTGGTCTTCATGTACATGTGGTGTATCCACAGGATGGTACGATCGCGGCTATTCACAGAATGGTACACGCGCGAGCGCAGATGCTTCACGTTAACCGTCTAACTCCAAGCGAGTCTAGAAATCAAGTATAAGTCCTAAAATATAATGCGGGGGTGTCCACCTTGCAAGGTCTCAGGGGCCACACCTAAAACCTTCGATATGGTTGCAGACCATATTTACATGATTTCGGCGATCCACTCCTGACTACCACGTTTGCTGATCTCGGCAGTTTGCCTGAGTGTTCTGAAACGGGGGGGGATGAGGAGCTACCATTCGTCATATCAGGCCGTACCGTGCGTAACGCAGGGAAACACATTGGAATGATTTTGAATTATTGAATTTACCAAAAGAAAAATTCTTAAATCTAAATTTAACCTATTTTTACATAAAGGGTGTGTCTACGGCGACAGGGCGTGTGTGCTAGGCCTACAATGCTCTCGTTCAGCATGGATGCAAGGGACTTTCCCTTTTGACTCATCCTCTCGCGGGCCACAGTAAATGGCACCGCTGGACGCATGTGGCCCGCGGACCGCCAGTTGGACAACCCTGTAATAATGTAATGAGAACTCGCGCGGGCGCGAATGATGCAGCCTGGCGGTCTAAATCTAAGCGCGGCCTGAGACGAAGCGGAAGTCGTAGCGAAGTGCTTTCCTCCCCTAACTAAACTCTCGCCCTCGAAGCTTTGATTCCCTCTCATTATTCATAATTTTGGGCTTTGATTGACCCGAGACTATTGCGTCTAAAATAATTTTCCGCCAATCACTTTCCGCTTTAGGAAGGTTCTGGAACAAGGAAATGGACGCTTCCAGACGCAGCTACGTGGCGCGTCGGGCGCCGATTTATTTATTTATTTCCGAATTGAAGTTATAGACGGAGAATTTCTAGAACTGCGCAGTCAATGGCGCACCCTTGTCCAGGTACCTGGAGGGGAGGGGGAGGTGGAGTTAGGAAAGTCCCTTCAGAAATGTTTGGGTCAGTCAGGTGCGGTCAGTCTCACAGATGTCCTAGATGTGATATGGTCTTGTCGTCATTAAGTCTCTGCATTTCGCTTATATGATACATGGGAAAAGGAGAGTTGTCTGTTCTTTAGTCAAGCCGTGAATTTGAATTTTTTTGGGGGAGGGGAATCCTTTGCTTATGAACTCGTCCCGAATTGTCCCTGTCGCTCTGTGAAAATGGCAAGTCGCTGGTCCAGTAAAGTGTAAGGTCCTTTTCATGTTGCCACTTCTGATCACGTCTAACGCTAGTTTCGTAGTTTGATGAGGTTTTACGATAGTCGGTTGTATTATCAACAAGATATTGTTGCAGCGGGCAATCAGTTGTCGTCCAGTCAGTTGATATACGTCACCACCGAGTTGCCGTCAAGTAGTGTCTTCGGGTCAGTGTGGAAGGTACCTTCGTCTTTGTCAGCAGTAGGGGCGTCCCATGTCCGACGTCTCGGTCTCCATATTCGGGTCGTAGTCTGCAGCAGCATCCTTAAGCTGTGACAGAGAGAATTGATTTTCCGATCAGGTTATATAAGGTTATGATAAGGTTAAGGTTCCGGGTAAGATTAAAGTGTGAGTGGAAACATTTCGGGCATATTTCTTAGGAAAAATTAGCCTGTATATATACAGATATATAATATATATAATAATGTACATAATAAGGCCGATCAGATGGCCGAGATCGGTAAGGCAGTAGTGCCGGAGTGGTTTAGGACCAGAAGATCGCGGGTTCGAGTCCCGCCTCGGGCATGGATGTATTTGTGTATGTCTGTATGTGTTGTCCTTTCACCCCCATTATCATCATTTCATCTTCCATACCCCCAGGGCTAACAACCGTGGGGGATAAAATTCGGATCCAACTAAAAATGCTGGTCCCCCCAAAAAATTGTCGCAAGCACCTGCCACCGTGATAATAAATAAAAACTGAGCCACGGTAAATGCAGGATGCTTGCATGCGTGGTCCTAGTCGGCCGATTAACGAAAAAAAAAGAATGTATATAGGGACAAAATGCAGAAAGAGGTACAACTTTAGTGCAAGATGTAAAAGAAAGTTTAACTCTATTGTTAACTCCGGAAATCAAAGACGTAAAATATGAATTAACTGAAAATATGAGAATAGACTAGAAGCTTGCATCTATATTTCCTACAATTTTTCGGAACTCTAGTGAGAAGGTTAGGGTGGAGTTTAAAGCAGACTTTCAAACTTATACTGCAATACAGCTTCAAAAAGCTGAATTTTCTGAAGTTTCTAATACATCTTATTCAGTTGAAAATTATGTAAATGAACCGTTACAAATGAATCCGAAGAAAAGAGTAAGGTTTCAAAACAGGGGTCAGGGTCATGTTCGACGTCAACATCGGAAGGAGGGATGCTTGCTCTCCCAGGCCTTCCACTGCTGCAGCTGTGGCTCCTGAAGATCCGGGTTCTTCATTGGTACTGCGAGTTGATGTTTCCATAGCGGGTGCTGTCGATGATGATAACTTCTTCTTTAAGGGTGAGTTATTGGTCCTTTTTGCGGCCATCGCCTTTGTTAAGTGTTTGACAGCCTATTCTTTCCCGCACCGTACGTTTCGTCAGTGGCTTGATCATTGCGTGAAGTTGAGCAAACATATGTGTGTATGATGCTAGATGTGGGAGTGCCCGACACAAACCGTCGGACAATCTCGATGATTTACGCAAGGCTCGCTTTAGAAAACCCCTGTGAATATTACTCTCTCTGCAATTGCGTCTCCAACACAAGCATCCGACACATGCGTTGAAGGCTGCCAATGCCAGAGCTTATGGGGGTCATAGACGTTCGCAATTAGGCGTTAAGTACCAGACCGCTAGGCATGCAGAAGGCCAGATGAGGCATGCGGGAACTACTCTAGAAATTGTAAATAGATTTTGAATAGACATGTAAAAAATTAATGAAAACATTGTGATACGTATTACATTCTTGAGATAGGCCGCCTTCAAACCTAAAATGAAACTACAACACAGCATCTCCCACAATCTCGACCGCGATACGTCCTTTCAGAAAAAAGGGCGTCCTAATAAAACAAGGAGCCTGCAACAATAAATCTACGGAGGTGATTTACTTGAAATAAAATGTTTGCTCCCATATATATATTTTAAAGTTAATTATACGTCGACTAGGGATAAATTAACTTTCTTTTTCTTAAAAAGTATTGAAGAAAATAAATTTTGTATATTTTTGTATAATATTTTAAACAGTTCACTAATAAAAATTTATTATAAATTGTGGTAAAATCGAAGGTAAGTCAATAAGCATCTGCACTTTCATTCTCATCGCCTGTAGGTTGGAGAAAATTGGCTGAACGGTAGTAAATTGGCAAATAGTTCAGGATTTTATTTTCAATTTCTATGATACTGAATATATTCTTACGCTGTTCTCAAACTTTTTATCTTTTAAACATTAATTAAAAATTTTACTTCTTACGTTCTTCATTTGGATTATATAGTTCATGAAATTTAAGATTTTTGAAAGACAATTTCCCTTAATTTAGGATTGTAATGTTGTTAATAGAATTATAAGTTTCCTTGCTACTCAAATCTTTCACCATTCACGAATGATGTAACTCCATGTAGGCCTTTGTACCAAGACTATAACTGGACAAAATTATTAGATTTGGACCACTGAGTAGACATGACGTAATTGATGCTAATGTTTACAACAATAATGAAAAAAAAGTTGTTAAGGTAATATAAAGACCAATGAGGAAACAGTTCAAATAGTTAAGTCGACTTTTCACTTATATGCATTCGCCTGACTAGACACCGCGAGGACATTTAAAACTCGCGCGTCGGCAATTTCGAAGCGTTTGCCCTGAAGAAGTCTTTAAGACAATCGGAACGTTGGCCAACCTCCGCACTAGAGTTCCGAGATTGACACCATATTTTTATATTCGTATTAATTGGCGCCATGTTTTTTTATTATAGTAATTTGTGCGTAATTTGTCTGAGCTGGTTTTGATGTTATTTCTTTAAAAGGCGTTGAAGATTTGTTATTTGTGCATCGGCCGAAGTGAATGGGAATGTGAGGTATGATTAGCCGTGATTTGAGTATACTACGACTACTAGAAAGATCTAGACCATTGGAAAGAGGAATTGTGATAATGTACAATATCCAATGTCCACAAAAGTTTATTACATCTATAAAAGTTAATACCGTTGAAAGGAATATAGTGATAGATCTAAGAAAAGTGTATTACTTCTTGAAACAATTATTGTATCTCAACTTGTGAAATGGCATAAATTATTCAAAAAGTACAAGTACACTGGAGAATTATCATAAGGTATATTTTTTTAGGAATTCTCAAAAAGTTTGATAAATGATGAGGAAACTGTATTTTACACATAAGGAAAGTAAATGCAAAGGAGTGTGAGCAGATTCCATAATTTCGAAAAGTATTGTTAAATATTAAAAAATATTCATTAATTAAAAGTTGTATTTGGCATTTTTTGGCTGATAGTCCGACTTTGCTGGTGAGCTAACGAGGTCAGCCTGGCCTAGTTACACTATCTTGCTTGGGAGTAAGGACGACATGTGGTGAACATGACATTCACTGTAACTAGCAAAATTTGCCTGCCTGAGCTTTTCTTCATCACACAGCTACAGAAACTGGTACAATTTTTAAAAAGAAGCTACAAATTTATTTTTGTCTTGAGCAGGAATTGAACAAGGGACAACACCAAGGGAGCTAGTTCACTACTTGTGAGCCTTTCTAGAGGCCCTGATTAATATTTAACAGATTATAACTAATATAATAAAATATAATCAAACAGATCTTTGAATTTTTAGGGGTACTTTAAATAAAATCCATACATTCTTGACTTTTTCTCAAAAATGACTCCACTTTTAATAAAAAAAATGTTAAGCTTAAATTTAGCAAAAAAATGCTTGTAAAGTTGACACAGGTCTGATTGTCAGTAAAAAATCTTTGAATTTTCAAAAATTACAAAAGTTAAAAGTTCTCTTTCATTCTATTCTTTTTCATTTTGAAGATAAATTTTATCTTCATATAATCTGGGCTTCAAAAAGAGTTCAGTATCTAATGTTTTGTTCAGTCTTTTGAAAATATATATAATTAGGCAGAATTTTGTGTGAAAGAATTTTGTTGGAAGAAAATACATACCCAAGATACTTTGAAAAATATGTATACTTTTTCTTAACTTTTTTTTTCACTTTTGTATTGTAATGTTCACTAAATAATAAAGTATAGATCAATTTTTGTTATAACATCTCAAATTTTGATAACTGCAAAAATTCCTCTCTATTTTTGATGTGTCAGTAGCATTGTTCAAATGCCGTCAGCCAGGATGTCTAGCATATAAGTTCACAGTTTCAAGACCCATATGCCTAGGTTCAAATCCCAGACTGAGAGAATATTTTTGCGGGTTGGAATTACTTTTGTAGGTTCAATTATATTACACAACCATCACAAATAATGCGAGAAAATGTATGCTATTGATTACAGTTAATTATTCCTTAACTACAATTAAATAATTATTCCTTTCTTTTACAAAATAAATGTTACTGAATAGAAAGTTTGTATAGACCAAATTAATTTGTCAAGAGCCAACACAGTATCTTAATATACATTGAACAGAATTTATATCTAAATGCAACACAAACAACTTATTGTGACCTCTTTCCTCTCTTCTCATTTTTCTTACAAAACTTGTGAAAACATGAATGCAAAAGTGTCTGTATGTTTTACTTCTAGTTGCTGTTTCTACATCCTCTAGTGCAAAAAATTTCACTTCTCCCATTCCATTGAAACTTGCATTGATGAGTTTGGTTTGTGAAAATAAAATTCCTAACGAAATGAAAAAGAGAACATGCCGGAAGGGATCAGAGGCAAGAGAAACTCAAAGATGGGTACTTACAGACTGCTCAAAACAAAATCAAAACCTACCAGTCAATTCAAGCAACATCAGCGATGAGGACATTAAAAGGCAATATTCAACTAGCTCAAAGAAAGTCATGTCAGAAGGTTTGCATTCCAAATTATTATCAGTACCAAATAATGACTTTGAGATTATACATATTAAACAAAATATTCGCACAAAGGACAACGCAAAGAGATGGGACTCACCTGTAAAAGATATAGAAGAGATATCATTTTTAAACATAGATGTACTAGAAGAATCATCTAGAGTTGAAACTGAACAAGAAAGGGACAAAAATACTTATAAAGCAGAAGCAAAAGATGAAGTACAAAGAAGAAAACAATGTTTAGAAGGATTATCTAATAATCTGCCTGTGCAAGTAAACCCAAAAGTAAATATGCAAAAACCATTTGTGATATTTCAAAATAAAGAATTAACTATTACAAGTAGAACTCCAGAACAGGTAGTAGAACAACTGAATGATGGAGAGTGTGAAATAATTTTTGAATGTATAAGGGGAAAAAATACAGAAAGAGCAACAACTCTGGTGAAAGATGTAAAAGAAAGTTTAACTCAATCTTTAACTCCAGAAATCAAAGATGTAGAATATGAATTAACTGAAAATATGAGAATAGACCAGAAGCTAGCATCAATATTTCCTACAATTTTTGGGAACTCTAGTGAGAAGGTTAGGGTGGAGTTTAAAGAAGACTTTCAAACTTATACTGCAATAGAGCTTCGAAAAGCTGAATTTTCTGAAGTTTCTAATACATCTTATTCAGTTAAAAATTATGTAAATGAACCGTTACCAATGAATCCGAAGAAAAGAATAAGGTTTCCAAAATCACAAGATGACATATACATTTATGAGACAGAATCTCTGATAGAAGAAAACGAAAAGAAAGATTCACTTAAGGATAATCCAGGAAAGAAATTAAAGAAATCAGTTGTATGTAAATCTATTGTTAAAAATACATATGTTCCAACAAAAGAAATTATGAAAAAAAATGTAAACCAAGGCAATATTTCAGTAACATTTGAAAAAAATTATTACCAAGAAACACAACCAGGTAGGTTGAATAAAAAGTGTGTTTCTTACTTGAATATATAGCTATAAATAATTATTTTAGGGATTAAAAAAATACAATTTTAACAGCATGATGTTACATATTCTGTTTCAGTTGAGGAAGAGTGTTGTGTTATTCTAGGAGAAGGAGATTATCCAGTAACCAATTGGATGGAACAACCTTATCTTGTTAGAGAAAGTGATTACCATGAAACATGCTCAGGTAAGTTGTATAAAAATTGAGTTTCTTGCTTCCATAAACTATAAATACCTAATTATTTCAGAGAGTAATGAAAGAGTAACTGTAACAGCTGATGATGTATATTCTATTTCAGTTGTGGCAGAGTCCTGTGTTAGCAAAGAAGGAAGTGATTATTTAGTTCCAGATAACATGAGAAAACTTTCCTTTGTGGATAATAGTGATGACTATCGAACACAACTAGGTACGTTGAATAAAAATGTTGGTTCTTGTTTGCATGAACTACTAATAATTATTTTATGGAATGCTCAAAGAACAATTCTGACAATTGATGGTATCTATTCCTTTTCAGTTGCGAAAGAATCTTCAATAAGCAAAGAGAGTAATTATTTAGTAACTGATTTTGTTCCAGAAAGTGATTACCTTCAAACACAACCAGGTAGGTTAAATAAGAATGATGTCTCTTGGTTGTATAAACTACAAATATTTAATTTTAGGAAATAATGCAAAGATACTTGTAACACTTGATTTTACATATTGTTTTAGTTCTAATTGTCAATGAAAATGAATGTGAGGAATCTCTAATTAAAGTGTTGGAATTAACACCAAAAATGAATGATTTAAAGTTTAAAGAGGATATTGAAATAGTTTGGCAGAAATCACCAGCACTAATGAAGAAACCAATAACCAAAACTGATCTTTGTAGTCGTATTTCAAGTGAAGATGATAATCACACTGTTTTAGAAGATACTTGCAGGAAAGTTAAGAGTCAAGAGGAGTGTCATTTTCAAAGACAACCTTATCTAAAGGAGATAGCGCAAAACATTTCGTTAAATAATCGCCAATATTTTTTGGAGGAGACTGTTACTACAAGAGAAATGAATGAGTCTAGTGTGAGCAACGAAGAGCCTGATCTTACAATAAAAGCCATGATGAGGAAATACGAGTGTAAAGACAACATAGAACATCCTTGTAAAACATTTTCATTAGAAGGGGAAATGAGGAATGCTGAAATCCTGAAGCAGAATAAAATCTGGGAAAAAAATAATAATGATAAAAAAAAAGATCATTTAAATTATAAGAAAAGAAACATAGAAGAACAGTCTAAAATAATATTGAAAAACCGAGGGTAAGAAAAAGATTATTACTTGTCTATTACATTTGAAGAATGGGCTTTTGGTACTTACATCGCAATTATTAATTCATAGAATGATGACTTAAGGTAGTAGGTCTACAACTGCAAGGATTTTGCATCATTAGGCATCTCTTGCATCCAAATTTCTAGTTTAGTCTGTCACTGCCATCATCCATTGCCTTCTCCACGCCTTCCTTTCACATACTTCTAGGTGTTCATTTTCTGTGTGACAGTGGTTGCCAATTTTGGTGCTTTAGAGGCCATTGTCCTTCACCCATTCTGTGTAAGTGACCATACCATTTTAATTGCATTGAATAATTTTGGGACTCACTTATGTTTTTCTTCTGTCATTGTTTTTTATTTAGTCTGACAATGTCAATCCACAGCCGTCATATGTCTTTTGGCATTCGGCAGAGAATTTTAAGAAGAAAATTTAATTTTTAAGAGATCCATGTTCATCACACCTCGCCTTGGAGACTTTCTGTATTCAAAATTTCTAAGGGCCTTTCCAATATCATTTACCGTAAGGCCTTTCACATCATTCACTTGATCTCCCATATTAATATTGTAGACATTGATGAATTTTTTGTGTTCTTTATCAATTTTTGATAATATTTTTTTCATTATGAACACTTATAAGTTGTAGAGATGAACATTGTTTCTCATTTGTTCTTAGATTCTTTTAAGTTTCCAGGATTTTTGCTTTGGTATCACCAAATGCTTTGGTCAATTTCTTCACATGTCTTTTCCTAGCAGCATTCTTAGCTTCTATCTTTTTAGTTGCCCTTCTTATTTCTACTTCTTTCTGTCATTGTAATCTTGGGTATTTAGACATTTCCTATAAGCACAGTCTTTCTCTTTTATTTTTTCTAAAGAACTAGTTTATCACTTATCACTTAGTTCCCCTTTATCTCTTCCTGGTTTTCCAAGGCTCCCACTCTTCATGGATAGCTTCTACTATTCCATCTTAGAGAGACTGAGTGGTTGTGTAATCCATATTTGACAGCTTTCCACAGTCTGAATTTATATACAAAATTTTATTGATGTGTCAGCTAGAAGGAGTTTATATTTTGGTATTTGTATACTGAAAGGAGTGACTTGAATATCATTTTAATAGGTTTTATTTACATATGAAGGAAACAATTTTGACCTTTACAAATAATGATCTGCGTTTCATTTGGCTCCCCATTCATACTTTGTTGATTTTCACAGTGGCTTTGTTGTTATGCTTGACAAGTACGTTATCTAGTATTGTTTTTCTTGTTCCTCTATCTAATCCATGTAAATTTGTGAATATCCTTATGTTTAAATAAACCATTCAAAATTTTTAAGTGATTTTGCATACACACTTCTGTCCTCTCCTTGCCTTTTATCATTGACATTCATTGTTTCATCAATGTACCTTTTGACTACTTCATTTCAAATTAGCCTCTGTACTCTGTCATTAAAATCTTCAAGAAAAATATATGTTCTGTTAGCAATTGCATCGAAGACACTCGTCAGTTGTTTAAAAATGACAATATTCTCTTCCAGGAGCATTGTCATTAGAAGGATGTGTTCCCATAAAACCATCTCTATTTCTTTTATTTTGAAGTCTAGTGACAAAATATTCTTATTGATATATGTTGAGCTCTTAACAACATTATAATATTATTCTTGTTGTTCTTGTTTTCATTGTTGTTATTTCATCTTTTTGTATTATATTTAAATTGGTTTTAGATGCTACCCCCAAACTTCAAACCATTAAGCTCATTCAAAATTCTCTTAATTTTTCCTAAGTATTAATATTTGACTTGTCACTGTAAAAATATGTATTTAATAATTGAATAATGTTAGCGTATTTTCAAATTTATTTAATATCATTGGACTTTTTCTTCATTATTTAGAGTAAGTGAACCGAAATTGAAGTCCATGAATAAATCGTTAATGTTTTTGTACAACCAACTAACTCTGTTTAGAAATGCTCAAATATTTAAAAAGCCAGTCACAGAAGAAGAGGCTCCAGATTACAAGAGTATTATTCTTAGGTAACTTCAACATACAGTTTTATCTTCTAATTAAATATTTCAAGATTCTGACTATGGGTACTAATACAATTTTCTTTTCAGGCCAATGGACTTTTCAACTATCAAAAAAAACATTCAGTCCGGAGCTATAAGCAATATTACACAACTGGAAAATGATGTTATATTAATGATTGATAACGCAATTCTGTATAACCCATGCACTCATATAGTACATAAGATGGCAAAGGAAATGCGAAGTGAAGTTTTAGAATTCTTTGAGGTACATATGTAATTTTCTAATTAGAATGGCATTTTGTTGTTTTCTTTTGCATGGGGTTAAAGAAATATTTTTTTATATGCAAATTTTAATTGTTTTATATTAGTTTTTGTAAAATATGTATTTCAAGTGTCATATTCTTTTATAGAATTTTGCTCTGTTGTTTGTTTACTTGAAAAATGATGTAATGCAATTGGGGCATTGCATTAGAGATAGTCATATGCCACAAAATGGTAATTTTAAAGAAGTGTTTTCTCCCACGGTGTCTAATTTTTAAAATCAGATACTTTAAATGAATGCTGCAAACTTTTCTAGAAGTATTTGGTATGTTTTCTTAAATGTTCAAGACAGGCAGAATTAAATATAAGAAATTAATTTCTAATTTTTACCATAGACAGTGTTAATATGTGTAAATGGTCTGAGAGGTGGCATGTGACTTTCTTTTTAGAAAAATAAATTACAACTTCTTTCACAGTTAGAAACCTTTTTTTAAAAACACAGAACATAATTGAGTTAATAATTTATGTTTTTTAAAAATATGAAACAGTCTTGTAACTATTATAATGAAATGTTGCAATGTTAAGTCTTACATAATTTTTAATGTAAACACTGTAAGAGAGGAGAAAATTGATGAAATAATATTATATTTTGAGTTATGTGTGGTTGAGATTTCACAAAGATTCTGTGAATAAGACAGCAACGCAGAATTGCATGCTTCCAATTTTTTATTTGCAATTTCTATATTATAATAATGCAATGGTTACTGTAAAATTTATATTACTTTTCTTTTGAATGCTCAATATAGTCTCTAACTGTAAAAAAAAACAGTTGAAAAACTACACAATATACGTGATGTTGCAAATTGTTTCTTTATTGCATTCTATTTACATTTTACAGAACTGTACATCGACTACTACAGTAACAAGGAAGACTCAAAGCAGACAATGCAAGTTTTTTTCTGAAAAACAGAGATTTACATCTCAAGAGGAGAGAGAGAGACATGAAACTAATAAGTCAATAACTCAATCAGCAAATAGATCTAAAACTAAATCTCAAAAACACAGGAAGTAAACAAGGATTTTTGAAAAAGGTAATTATTGTTTAAAAACCCTCTTCTTTTCATTGTTATTATTTGTAATAGTTGTGGCGGTGATTATTATGGTGATGGTTTTCAGGAGGTAGTTGAAAAATCTGTCATTTTATTGTTATATTTTTTCCGTTTGCGGCGTATTATTTTGATTTCAATTCAAAATAATACCTAGAATCATGGTCTGGGGTTTGTTCATTCTCACAGCATGATTAATATTTTGAGTATTTTAATTTTATGCTTCTAATCATTATTTGGTTGTTTTTGAGAATTGAATGAGTAAATAATTGTTAAGTGAGAATCTGGTATAATTTATTTTCAGATGAAAGAAGAAGTTTGCTCCCTGAGATAGCAAGAATCCTAATTGTGTTGCATTGTGGCATATTAACAGTTTGTAGTTTTATTAAGATTGTCTGCCTTATTTTTAAAATGATCATCGCACACTTTTTTGCTTTTCTGTATTAGTTTCTTGTACTTTTTAGTTTTTTAACTTCTCAATGTGGTAAATGAAGTTTATAAAAACCTTTATAAATTTCCTTGTTGTAGCAAATATTGAAATTCATGCACTCATAACTGTGTAGTTTACTCCCAGATTATTGGAGTAAAGAATGAAATATATATTTTTTTTATCTTCCACCTAACCTATGCAGGATCCCTTTTCTCATGGTAATGTGAAAACCTACATAATTTTTAAATTTTTAATTATGTTAAAAAATAATATATTACAAAACCATTGTCCTGTTTTATTTACCATAAACAAAACAAGCATTATTTGTCACTTTTTAAACTACCACAAATTATTAAAATGATTGTATGCTCTTCTGGTGTGTAAATTAGATTACATAATTAATCATAGATATTGTTTTACCCAGAAACTATTGTTAAAATGATTGTGTGATAGAATGATTCATTATATTCTCCCTGTGGATACATCCCTGCCTGTTCAAGGGGCTTTCTAAATACGAGGTAGGTGGTAGAGCGGTTGCAGAATCTGTACCACAACAACTGCAGCAGCACTAAGCAGAAACCGTAGAACAGACAAGGAAAACGTATAGGAAACAGATATAACAAAGAATTTCACTGTTAGGAAATAGTTGAGAAAATTTATAAGATTCATCAAAAGTCTGGGAAATGTTCATGACAATAATTAACATAATTTGCATATAATCAGGAAAGGTATCTAATCCCTTCCAACAGTTTGACTTGTCCCTTCATACGAATTCGAACTCTGATTTAACACCCCAAAGGTAAAAAAACTTAAAATTCAATGTAAATTACGTTTTTGAAAATTTTTTCAATAAAATATTTTTTTTAATCTTTTTCTGTGAAATTCTCAGAATAGTTGTTATACTTGTGTACATGCCATAATTCTGCTACACCTTGACAAGTTTGTATGTCATTGCTTTCCAAAATTTTAAAAAGTTGTCAATTAACAGCTTATATTCACAAGTAATAGGGATCATCAAATAAGTTGTTTTCAACATACTTCTAAATTTCGACTAAGAAAAATTGAACAAAAATGAGAATGGAAGAAAAGTTAGAAATTGGGAAAATGAAGACAAAAGAGCAAACTGCAATACTCCTGATTCAATTTTGAATTGTGGTAAGGCTCTAAAGTGAATTGTATTAATATTAAGCAATTACTACCTCTTCATTTTTGTAAGCCTCTCTTTATAAAGCTTGGAATTTTACCATTTCCTGGCCTTCTAATTTGTGAATCAGCGTTTTCTGTCAAAATGACTTACTATTGAGTACAGGTGGGATCATATTTCAGTCAATAAAAAATATCTATAACTATAACACTTAATAGTAATATATTCTTCAGAGTTTTATATCAACTGCCCACTACAAAAAATCGACATACAATATATAAATCGCAATGTATATGTATGTATGTGTGTATGTATGTAATACAATATATATATATATATATATATATATATATATATATATATATATATATATATATATATATATATATATATATAGAATATTACAACACATTGCCAGATATGTGATTGAATATTAAAAACAATACACAAGTTTAAGTGCCAAGTAGAATTTTTTCTGATGAATATCTGTAATGTTACTTCATTTACGAAAGAGAGAAACAATGTTTTTGTGAATAATACAAAAAGAATCCAATGTAAGAGAAAACCTGCATAATGATTTGCATAATTTGGCCATAAATAATAAGTATTTGAGCCCATTATGCCCGAGTGGTGCATTCACATTTCTCTTGTTCTAAGGTATTTCACATTTTACTAGAGTTGTTATAGAAAATTTAGTTGTATTTTATTTTCTATTTTTTTACACAAATGTGTTTAGAAAGCTGTTTTAAAGTCATTGATAATATTGATTTATTTGTCCGGTTATAGACTTGTTGTAAGGGCCTAAATGGATATACACAACTTGTGAAAATAGCAGATAAAGAATATGAGAAAACATATAACATACAAACAACACTGTATTTACATAATTTTTGTTCCTTAGCATTGTCAACATTATTACTTCTATTCACTGGGCTAATGTATTCAACGATGGGCTGATAAATGTTGTCATACTGAAAATTTCATACAGTTACTGGCTTAGGGTAATGCCCTATATGGAGTTACACCACTTGTCTTTCAAAGCGATAAAAGATAAACGACTGAGTCATAAATTTGGATATCGATGTGATTGGTTACAGGATTATTTCCTGAATCTACGTTGATTTTTTTTCAATTTTTCTGTTAACGAGCGAAGATTAGCTGATCAATATAGAGCTCTTCTTCGCTGCAGCTTAATCTCCTAAACTCGCCTTGAGGCCATTGAAGAAGAGGTCCGGAAGGAACTACAAATTAACCAAAACTCCGTATCACTCAGAAGGGACGAGGACGAGAGAACATCACATGCGGAAGAAAGATCCACTTCTTTCCGTGAATCTACTAATATCGTGCAGTATAATGAGGATAAAGGATTTACTGAAGATTTGAAGAGAGAAATGGAAGAGCAATTCTTCAGTTTCAAGCTAACAATCCATTAATGCGACCAACCTCAAGGAAACAAAACCCTTCGAAGAAGTTAGCATAATTGATGGAAATAATGAACTGAGAGGTTCTTCCTCAGTATGGCCATACGTGTCAAGATTTAGAAACGTTACATATGGTTATTTACTCTGCTGCAGTTGCAAGCGCAAGGACACTCAGTGGTGAAAATAGATCAGGAACCACACGAAGAATATCTACCTCAGATGACGAAGTGGAAATTGCGTACCGTAGGTAGGGTAAGAAAAATTGAAAAATTGAGGGGTGATATCGCATTTGAAGGTAGCCTACTATGCCACGTTGGAAGAAATTCTCGCTTTCCACCAACTTTTTCTTTTGATGATGATGATGATGATGATGATGATGATGATTACGTTTTCAGGGCCCTTCAACAGCCCAGGTCATTAGCGCCCGTGTCAAATTATTTTAAGAGCAGTACGCTCTATAACAGTGCCAAACTAAATCATTTTTTAAATGCAAAGTAAATGCAGAATAAAATAGAAAATCAACGTGTTCAATTATAATAGGGTTTGACAGAAAATATCCAAATAAACACTTTAAAATCTCCAACTAAAAGCCAAATAATTGGCATAATCCACTTCTTTCAGATAATGCTGTAATGCTAGTCTCTCGTAAAAAGCTAAAGAGCTTGCAGAGAGAAGATTCGTCATTTCTAATTACCTGTGCAAAGGTGATGCCTTCGGCGACTATCTCTTACCTTAGAACAGTGCAGGAGACCATGCTCCACAGTAAGATCCGTCTCACAAGCAGGGGGTGGGTCACCGAAGATGTCCATGTGAGTAGTGACAGTGACCGATCGGAATAATCTCCTCGCGCCTAGAGCCACGGGATGACGAAGACCAAGGCTCCATGGAATCCTTGATTCTCGTGAGTTGGAAATCTGAGTTATGCGCACTCGGCCATGCCTGAAAATACGGCGTTTGATAAACAGCTTGGTATGATTTGTTGGGTCTGTAAGGATGTACACGTAAGCTTCCGCGGCTCGAATCCATTCTCGGCTATCCGGGAGACGCCGCTCGTTGGCTGGGGTGCCGACGTATCGCCTGACATGTCGCAGGCTTCCTCAGGGCCGTGACATGGTGTCAGTGTCACTGCCCTGAGGAAGCCCGCGACATGTCAGGCGATACGTCGGCACCCCAGCCAACGACGCGGCGTCTCCCGGATAGCCGAGAATTTAGGGTCTGTGAGGATGTCTATCTCAGTCTTCTTCGTGGCGAACATTACTAGTCAGCAATTTCGTTTCCTATTATCCCAGTGGCCAGGGATCTAACAAGAAACCAAATTATAACGTCGCACCAATGAATGATGAATTTGGAGTTATCGGAAGTTCACGAGAAGAGAATCAAGAGATGGATTCGAGCGAGCTTTTAGAATCACTGCTGATCGTTGTTTCCTTTAATGATATCGATTCTGCGAACTTAAGGGCCTCGCAGTGCGAAAATTTTTCTGCAATATGAGCGTTGCACGAAGAGTCTATTCGAAAACTCCACGTAGCACTTTGGCAGTAGATGGCACATTCTTCTTTACCAGTTTGGAAGGAACCATCTGTGTATATGAAGTTACAGCCGGGATATATGAATTTCGTCTCCTGAAATTCCACCAGAAATGTACTGGGTGGTGTTGAGGATTTGTGGAAGTTTGATAATCTCAGGTCTATTTTATGCTGGAGAAGCTTCCAAGGGGGAATGAGATTTCGGGGGAGGGGGGGTCAAAAGGATGGGGAATTGTATATCGAGTTTCTGCAAGAGCGTGTAGAGACGGGTACCCGGAGTTTGAGGTTGATGGTATGAGTGCGTACGATGTCCTGTGTCTTGGGTGAAGGTCTGCTTGGCGCGAAGGAGTATTTATGGCTGATACTTTTGCACCGTTGGAGCCGATAACAATATCGCGCCTTCGGCTCAGGGATGGTTCACCAGCCTCGGCCAAGAGGCACTCAATGCGACTCGTGCGGTAGGCGCCTGTGCTGATCCGTGTACCGGCATTATGTATGGTATTCAGTGGCCGGAGGGTTCAAGGGGACGCTGACCCATAAACAATACTTCCATAATCAAAGATAGGACGGATGATGGTCCTATTGTAACGAATATTGCCTCACCTGCCGCAATTCGCTGTGCGCGGATTGCGTCATCTGCCGGTGGCCCTTCCCTTCGCCCCGAACTGGACGGTTCCGGACTATTCGCGAGTCGTGGGGAAAGGCGGAGAAAGTGCTGGTTGTGTCGAGACGAGCGCCGTCCAGGTATAAATGCGCCGCTGCCGGCGGCCGCGAGAAATAGTCGAGAAGTAGAGTCAGTCGGAAGTAAGCAGCCGCGAATCAGTTAGTGTGTGTAATCAGTCAGTCCCTTAGTGTGTCTGAAGTGGAAGCTGTGCTGTAAAGTGTGCATTGCGGTGAACAGTGGTGCAGTGGGTGAACAGCAGTCTGAAGTTTGCAGTGGAAGCTGAGCTGTGAAGGGTGCATCGCGGTAAACAGTGGTGCAGTGGGGAAACAGCAGTCAGCAGTTTGAAGTCTGCAATGGAAGCTGAGCTGTGAAGTGTGCATCGCGGTAAAAATCAGTGCAGTGGTCCCTGGTCTGCGAAGTGGATTGTGGTCTGCGCTGTGAATTGGGGTCAGTGCAGTGAAACGTGGACAGTGCATAAAACTATGCGATAGTGTAGATTGCAGAGAACAGTGTAAATAAATAGTGTATAAGAAGTCAACTGTATAAAT